>JAOTAY010000190.1:12210272-12238735 GCA_025629805.1 Erythroxylum baracoense | reverse complement strand
AATCAAGGGAATGGCAGTCCAAGAAACTGTTTCAGCTGGACCTGATCTTCAGCTTGTTGCTCTTTGTCACGTTTTCTGTACTTTTTCCTTGAATAAGTTTTCAAGGGTGGAGGAATTGTATCACCATGACTGCTTGGCAACGCCTAATGCCCAACTCATGTAAGCTATAGGTTGCCCATGCTGAGTGAGGACGGCCCCAATGTCGCAGCCAGAAGCATTAGTTTCTATGATAAATGGCTCTTCAAAATTCGGGATTGCCAAGGTAGGAGTTATAGTCATAGCAACCTTGAGGTTTTGAAAAGCTGATTTTGCTTCCTCGGACCACCCAATTTGTCCCTTTTTTAAGAGATTAGTCCCACGTGCAAGAATTCCATATTGCCGAATAAACTTCCGGTAATAGCTTGTCAAACCCAAAAATCCTCTTAGTTCAGTGATGTTGATTGGTCGAGGCCAATCTAATATGGCCTTAATTTTGGTTTGATCCACTTTGACCCTTTGCGAGGTGACTATGTGCCCCAAGTATTCAAGTTCCTTTTGCCCAAAGACACATTTTTTCAGCTTGATGAAAAATTGATGTTGTCGGAGGATGTTAAAAACTTGCTTAACCTGCTTAAGATGCAATTCCCAGTTGGGATTGTATATTAAGATGTCATAAAAAAAAACTAGAACAAACTTACGAAGATGCTGGCGGAAGATGTTGTTCATGACTGCTTGAAAGGTGGAATGGGCATTGCAAAGCCCAAATGGCTTGACGAGATATTCATAATGACCGTTATGAGTGCGGACGGCCGTCTTGTGAATATCCGATGGATGTACTCTTATTTGGTGGTAACCCGTGGTGAGATCAAGTTTAGAAAAGTAAACAGCTCCATGAAGTTCATCCAGCATGTCATCAACCGTAGGGATGGGAAATCTGTCTTTGATCGTGATTGAATTGAGGGCCCGGTAGTCTGTACAAATCTCCAAGTTCCATCTTTTTTGCACACCAATAGCACCGGTGAAGAGAATGGACTGGTGCTTGGCCGAATCAGCCCTGAATTAAGCATTGTATTCACCTGTTTTTCAATTTCGCTTTTCTGGAAATAAGCATACGTGTATGGCCTGACATTGACGATTTCAACCCTTTCCTTCAAATTGATGCGGTGATCAACGTCTCGGCAGGAAGGAATTGATTGTGGATCTTTGAAAAGATCCTGGTACTGATCCAAGAGAGCTTGCATATCTGGATGGAGGTGGATTAGAGAGGGGTTGTTTTTTATCTGCAGATACACTGCAAATAGAGAGGAGTGTCGAAGGGTGCTTTTGGTGACTTCTTCAGCTGAAGCAATTTGGAGAGGTGGAGCGTCAAGACCCTGTAATTGTCGCAGTCGACCAATCCACTGGAATTCCATGGTCATCCGACCCCAGTCACACATAACAGCTCCTAATGCTTCCAGCCACTAAACTCTAAGAACAAGATTGAGACCAATTAATGGTAAAGCAAAAAGAGTCAAATGGAAGAGGATACCTTGGATGTTAACCGGCACATTTTCAAATCGTCCGTGACATCACATCGAACTACCATTCGCAACTTTGACCGAGAAGGCTTGAATCGAGAGTACTGGTAACTTCAGCAAGCTCGCGACTCACTCACTGATGAAGTTGTGAGTCGAGCTGCTGTCAATGAGGATGACGATGCGTTGACTGTGGATGGTTGCATCAACACGCATCGTTTTTTTGGGCAGATCAACCACTGAAAGCATGAACGGAAATTTCAGGCTCCTCTTCTTTCAGTTCTTCTTCTTCTTCTTCAGTCCCTTCCAAGAGCAGGACTTGAGCTCGACGACAGTAGTGGCTTGTGGTAAAATTCTCATCGTAGTTGAAGCAGAGCCCTTGCATTCGACGGCACAAGAGGCGCTTTGGGGTGGAATCTGCAGCTAGGGTTGGGGCCGGGTTGATCGGGTTATGTCCGACCTGATTGAACCTTCTCTGTCGACCCACTTGCTCCCCCTTCATACGGGCCAAGCTGATGGCCTCTTTCAAAGATTTGGGTTTGAACATCCGAATACCTTCAGCAATTTCAGGCTTCAGCCCGCCAATAAATGTACCCACCAAGGCCTTTTGAGTCCAGCCTCTCACTTTGTTGCCCAACCTCTCAAATTCTTTTTGATAATCTCGTAAGGGCCCGATTTGCCTCACTCTGGATAGGGCTTTGTTGAAGTCTCCACATTTAGGTGGCCCAAAGTGAGCCCAGACCTCTTCTTCAAATCCTATCCATGTCACCACCCTTCCTTCTTCTTGATAAGTCTGGCGAAGCCATTGCCACCATTGGTTGGCTTCGCCCTCCAGATGGAAAGAAGCTAGTTAGACTTTTTGCTCTTCGGGAATTCCTTGATACTCGAAGAATTGTGCAATGCAGTTGAGCCATTCGGTCGGGTCATCTTCAGAAAAGATAGGAAATTCCAACTTGGCAAGTTTGGAGAAGAATGGCTGTTGGCCACTGTCATTTCGCTTGACTACTTCGTCGCGGTTTGGTCGCGTTCCTCCATTTCGGTTTGGGGTATTGCAGCTGGAGCCTTCTGTTAATCGTTTGAGGGTATGGAAAAAGAAAGCAAAAGGAAGTAAAAATTATTCTTTTAAGAAAAATAGCAAAGAAGAAGTTAAGAACGAGAAGACCTCTATCATTTGCTACGAGTGTACCAAACCAGGACACTATAAGTCTGAATGTCTGTTGCTTAAAAGAGAACCGAAGAAGAATAAAGGAAATAAAAAGAGTATGATGTCAACTTGGAAAGATTTGGATTCATCCGAATCTAATTCTGATTCAGAAGCATCAGTGCAAGCAAATATATGCTTGGTAGCCCAAAAAAAGGGTGACGAGGAGGTAACTTCTAACTTTAATGAACTTCAAGATGCATATTTAGAATTGTTAGAAGATTCACATATACTAAAGCAGTATAGATCCTTAAAAAGAAAGTTTGTCGAAAACTTGAAGAACACAGAAGTGTTAAAAAAAGAAAACATCTGTCTTAAGAAACAAGTTGACGATATGAAGAAAAAAGTATCTATTGATAGATTTGAGGAAATTAGTCAGTTGAAACAAGGGATTAATTCTCTCTTAGCAGACTTATCAACCTTTACTATAAGTACGAAGAAAATGAATGACAAGATTAGAAATTATAGACCACCTAATGATAAAAGTGGTTTAAGGTTTATTAAAAGCAATACTCGTTACAAAAAGAATTTTGTTCCTTATAGAAAGAAATTTCACTAATCTTCTTTTTATCATTCTATGAATAATTATAAGACTAACCCCAAAGAACCTAAGAAAATCTGGGTACCTAAAAAGAACATAATATCTATTGTAGATCTCCTTCCTTAGAAAAAGCAGCCAGCACCCATGGTATTTGGACAGTAGATGCTTGCGACACATTATCGGCAACTCCAAGCTCCATCCGGCTGAAGTTGTCCTGCAGTCCTCCGACGCTTTCTTCCAAATTTTCAATCCTTTCCTTGTGAGACATGGCTCTGATACCAAAATGATAGATGCCCAGAAAGCACAAGAAGGATTGCAAACGAAAGCTTCTATTTTTGGGATAGAAAAACCACAATTTTCTTGTTAATTAATACTTGCCTCATCCATAATCTGATGGGGCTTTAAATAGGAGGAGAAACAACAACTTCTCCCTGCAATCGAGGGAGCACAATGATAAATAAATAAAAAAAAGAGGATAAGTTGATGCTGAATAGTTGACCGGGTCTCGAGGAAGTTCTGCTTGCTTCAACGATACCAGAATCGGAGATACTTGGGATTCTTGACTGGGATCCTTGCTGATCTTCTGGTTGTATCACCCCACCACCACCAGTACTAGTGTGGCAGAGAGAGAGAGAGAAAGGAAAAACGTGCTACTTTTGGAAAGTAGATCATGGTGATTAATGATACGGGCTTATGAGATCTCTATCTATTTACTTGTCTTGTTCAGGTTCCATTGGTTGTGCTCACAAATTTCCTTCAGAATAAGTTTAGAAACTCTATGGTATGTCTATCTTATCCCTCAAAGCTTAACAGCATGTTTATCCAGTCCTACTCTGTTGCTGTATTGAGCATATGCTTTTAATTTTTTATTCTTTGGATTTTGAATTTACAGGTGGGAAATATGATCTTCTGGTTCATATTCTGCATTCTTGGTCAACCCATGTGTGTACTTTTGTATTACCATGATTTGATGAATAGGAAAGAGAGTTGAATCAAGATGATCAGACTCATGGGGTAAACCTTTAAGGTAGTTATCCTGGACAACGATGAACTGCAGCGGATCAGTTGCTTTTGACATATGCCCTAACTTCCAATTATATATTACGTTGAAATCGCACAAAGCAGTACTTTTATCATGATAACCCTATTAGTCCCAGAAATGGATCAGCTTGTTGATTAATCATTGTATGAGAAGTGTAGAAAGGATAAAACAGGCTGGAACAAACAACAGTTTGATCATGTTGGGAAATTGTAAACGATTGATGCTCTCTTTTACTGATATGCATTCTTGTCCTTAACATCCTACGATTGTCTTCTCCCTATTTAAGTTTCCCCAATTTGACTACAGGATAAGATTTCATCTTTGTGGATTGCAAACTCAAATTTTGTTCTGAAACATTAACATCTTGATAATAAGCATGGACATTGAAGAAAGAGAAGCCTATGTTTGTCATGTAAATGGTTAAAATTAGGAACAACATGAATGAGGATTTGGTTGAACTGACTTGTAATGTAACAATGATACTCGATATACATCTCTAAAATCATTGTGAATTTTATACATCTTCCCTAAGCAAGGAATTGGATCCTAAGTGGGGGAATTGGTTGGTTTTGATGTGGTATGTAGGCCTAATGTAAATTCTTCTTTGCTTTTCGACGTACGCAATCCGCTGACGTAAGTTTGTCTGTTTTATCTTCGCCTTTTGCCACGGACTTAAATCTTGCAAGATACAGCTTGCAAGTCGACAGTCGTTGGAATATGAATGTGACATTTTGAAATTAGCAATAACTCTTCAAACCTGTCTACCATGGCAATTTAGCAGTCCATGTCGGTCATTGAATAATTTAGGATAATAACGATTTTAAATTTAGAAAATTCCTAATTTTCAAAATACTAATTATTACGACGATCATTGGATTATCTTTTCTCCTCTTAACAAATGTTTCAATTCATATAAGATTATTACTGAATATGAGTTATTTCAATGTTTATCCCTCTATGCTTAGAAATACACGATTCTACTACGCCGTATATGTTAGGCAGCATTCTTAATTCTTTTTTTGTTTAACAATACATTGATTGCTCCCCTTTCCAAGTTTGAAATTGGCGAAGTTCAATAGTTGGTAGTCCTTACATCATGATAACAGAAAAAGAATAGAAGAAATTGGAGTAGACAAAACACAAGATGCATAATGAGGCTACTTTACTTTTGTACCATGGAGTTATTTCACAGGCAAAAATTAAAAAAAAAAAACATTTCCAGCAGTAGACTTCATGTATTCCTTTTCTAAAATCATGGCCTATTCTTAATTTCTAGAAAATTAGAGGACATTAAAATTTTAATTGTTAGAATTAATATCAATCACATTTCACACCGAAGCCAAAACATTTCAAACAGCGAAATATCTGTTACAACCATTTTTTTCGATTATACAAAAACCAAACTGTCGTCAATTTATACGTCTGAAAGGAACAAGCACACCACAAACTCGTCTTGTAACGAGTGACTTTATTAGAGAGAGAAACGGGAATTGATCAATGAACATGGACGATTTCAGATCCAAGTCATGTAGAGATGCAAGGAAAGAAATACAGAGCTACTATGGAGCATCAGCAGGACCCTCCTTCTCTGGTTCTATGCAGGATCTAAGATGTTACAGCGCTTCTTATGCTTCTTCTGTGTATCCAACACAGACCCAGATGGGCAATACCGGTGATGTCAAGTTCAAGAAGGGCAAGTCTACAAATGGGTCAGTTTCAAAGAGCTGGAGTTTCAATGATCCTGAACTGCAGAGAAAAAGGAGGGTCGCCAGTTATAAGGTTTACACTGTAGAAGGCAAAGTTAAAGGGTCTTTCAAGAAGAGTTTTAGATGGCTCAAGGATAGATGCTCTCGAGTTGTTTATGGCTGGTGGTGACTCATTCACCGGTAATTGACTTTTGATGGCTTATCGGTTTATACAAATATCAATTCTCCTTTGCTTTTTTCCATTTTCATGCTTCTTTCTTATGTACTGTACAACTGCTTAATTTTCAAGTGTATGATGAAAAATTCTTGAGTTGAAATTTGTTACACGATTAGTGGTGCCTTTTCTTTTCCCTTCTTTACCTGTTTTGTTACATACACGTCTTTTGTTTATAGGAGTTTATACCGGCACTGAAGTACTTTTGGTTGCTGTCTTTGGTCTAAAAGTTTTCATCTTTCAATATTTTTCTCATTTTCTTTGTATGATTATGTTAGTTTGATGTTGCTATGACTATGATTGTTATGGGAGCGGGGGATTTAATAGATGTTCATTGAGCTAATTGTTGGTTTTAATAACGAAAATGAATAAGCTAAAAAGAAAAATCAGGCTTTTATGTTATAAAAAACCACACATTTATTCGTTGCATTGCATAGTTTATATAAAGCTGAAAATATAAGAATCAAATCAACTGATTTGCTATATCCGATTGTATCTCAACTAACTATTTTAAATAGGGAATAACACAAATAAAATCCTAAATATTTGATCCATTGACCAATTATTCTCTAGCAATTATCTAAGACACGTTTTAAACACTGATTAATCAATTATCTAAGGCACGTTTTCAACACTCCTTCTTGCCTTAGTAATTGCAAAGCTTTAATGCCAAAATAATTCGTCTTCTTGATGTTGCTTAGTTTTTGATGTTGCCTCTTTGTTTCATGACTTGTAAATCTTCTTCATGTACCCAATTTGTCCACATTTTCTGCATTTGACATCAGGCCTTCACCTAACATTTTCTTTGTGGGTGATTTGGTTTTTTGCAATGTAGACATGGTGGATATAAATCATCATTGTTTCTGTTGTTGTTGTTGTCGATCTTGTTAAAATTCTTGTATTTATCTCCTCCTGAATTTTTTTCCTTTACTAGCAGAGTACTTTCAATGGTTCCTTCTCTCATCATCCTCCTTTGTTCTTGTGCCTGTAATGCATTTACTAATTCTGCCAAAGACATATTTGATATATCCTTAGCTTTTTCTAATGCAGAAATTTTAAATTCATATTTTTAAGGTAAGGTTACAAGAACTTTTTCCACTATTCGTTCTTCAGAAAAATCCTTACTTGATAACCTCATTTTGTTTATTATGCCGAGCAACTTGTCGGAGTATTCTTTAATGGTTTTTAACTCTTTCATCTTCAGCATTTCAAATTATCTGATCAAGTTAAGCACTTGCATGCTCTTTGTTCTTTCATTGCCTTAGTATTCTTTTTTGAGATAATCTCAGATATCCTTTGCCGACTCTAGATTCATAATTCTTGTGAATAAATGTTTGAAACAGCAGAAAACAAGTAGACTTTGACTTTATACTTCTTATTTTTCTATTTGTGTGCATCCTGATTTGAGTCATTGTAGGATTTGTTAGCAATGGAGGCATTTCATGGTTTTCCTCCACAGCTTCCCGAATATCCATAGCATCAAGATGAGCTTTCATTAAAACAGCCCAAACTTGATAGCTTTCACCATTAAAAATTGGTGATGCAACTTGAGATAGTTGTGTTTTAATCTCCATTGCTTGAAGATGGTTGTAATTCTTGTTGTAATTCTGAGTTGTAAATCAGGTATGTGTTTTGGTTTCACTCATCTCACAGGTCTTTAAAGACAAAAATGCTCTGATACCATTTTTGTTAGTTTTGTTAACAGCCGGAGGACTAACAACGAAAATGAATAAGCTAAAAAAAGGCTTTTATTTTATAAAAAACCACACATTTATTCACTGCATTGCATAGTTTATATAGAGCTGAAAATATAAGAATCAAATCAAATGATCTGTTATATTCCAGTACATCTCAACTAACTATTTTAAACAAGGAATAACACAAATAAAATCCTAAAGATTTGGTCCATTGACCAATTATTCTCCAGCAATTATCTAAGAACGTTTTAAACACTGACTAATCAATTATCTAAGGCACATTTTCAACACTAATGACTCTTACCTTTAACATGAATTCTTCTGCTGGATGTAGGCATGAATTTTTCTGTTATTTTCTCATACTCGTGTCTGCATAATTCTTCGTTTTTAGAATAAAACAAGTGGCTCATAACATTCGTAGAATTATTCTTTAATAAACAACATCTTGCAGGGAAAGCTTACGCCTCATTCTGTCTTATGCTACTGTACCTGTGTAAGGCTTAGTTTTCTGGAATCAATTTCCACATATAGCTATCTTGAATCATTATTTTATTTAGGAGAAGCTGTCATAGAGCTTTCCTTGCAATTTAGTTAAAAGGTATCCGTAATAGTCTGCAATATTGGATAAGCTTTGGTTTGGACTGAAACGAAAAGAACAGTTAGGAGCTCCTGTAATTATGAATACTGTTTTTGATATACCTATTATCCATACATACATAAATATATATAAACCAATGTATAAAACAAGACCTAGTTTGGAAGAAAACTAAAAACCTCATTAATAATCTCATACACTCTCCCTTGTGAAAATCTGGTTTATATACACACTAAACTCCTAACTAAACACTTCCTACTAACTTCTAGGCGACGATGGCTAAGTAAACAAAACAACCAAAAACCAACTAACTCTCTAACAGAATGTGAATTGCATGCAATAAAAAATTAAAGGAAAATGAATTAAAACACAAGCATATTGAACAGCCACTGCACAGTTCCAACCATTTTGGATTATCTAATTTCAAAGTTTTATACGAAATAGTCTCCGGTTAATATACTGTTTATTGTTCATTAACCTTCTTTCGTTAACCCAAAAGTGAAAAAGAATTTCAAATCCCTAATTCCTAATTTCGGTACTCAATCTACATATTGCATGTTCTTCTATCTTATATTTCGTGAATAAGTGATGGTGGCAGTGAAGTAACAAAATATCCAAGTTGGTAGAGCACCGATAATAAAAATAAGAACAGAGTCAAACAGAGTATGAAGAAGGTAGGAGAAGAGAAGAGAAAGGAGGCATAAGGATTTGTTAAACCATGCATGCCTTTTCGTACGCACGCTATTCATTTAATACTAGAGTTATCAGAGTTAGGTTTCGTATCTTAACTAGCGGTAACATTATAGGATAGACTGAATGAGTAGGGAGAGAGACACCCATGAGTATGGAAACACTATCTTCAGATCTAGTTCATTTATCTTCTAAGTTATTTTTGTCTAGTTTACCTTCGTCTGTAAAGCGTGTGCTATCAGATAAAATAGAAAACCTTGCAGAGATTACTCATGTACTTGTAGAAAATCGTATGTGTGAGTCTTTTTTACCTTTATTGAGTCCGTACAGCATCTACAGTCGTGACTGTTTATGGACAAGAAATATTCGTACCATCTTGTCTACTTCAAGGCCAAAAGTGAAAGAAATCATCCAAAGTTCCAAACTAGAACAGTGTGGTCTCAGATCAACCATAGCAGAACAGTACGTAAAGCTCAAAATACCTAAGGAGCTGATCTCTTTATGGAGAGAACAGAACCATACGTACTTACATGTTAGAGCAATACGCCTTGCTCTTACTCTTCATAGACGAAAGGGAATACCTGCGACAGCCAGGATATCTCTTCTAGACACTGCGTACACAACGTACCAAAATGCCTTAATTGGTACCCTGTTGACAACTCTCAACAACAAAAGTGTCATCTTGACCATAGTACCTTATTTCAACATTAGGTTGGATGATCCCACATTATCTGAACGTCTTCAAGTTCAGATTTAGATCACTGGAGCAGATCAAGATCCTACAGCCATCATGGCTACTTTACATCACCAGATGATTTACCGTTTACAAAATCATGCTATGGACCTCAATTTTTCCAATTCTACTTCTGATGCTCTTTATATGGTTGCTGATCGTTCAAATGATCAGACTATTATCATCCAGATCCCGAAGCAACTACCAGTAGTGGAGCTTGAAAAGCTAATGCCTACAAAATGGATCATCAACTACCAAAGGGTGTTCCATGCGCCTCATCGACACTCTTTTCATACCACTACTCCATCGATTTTGCAAACTCTTAGAGATGGAAGTGTGAAGTCCATCTATGCGCGGCATAACAATGAAGATCCAGCCAGATCTTCTACATCTGGGGCAATATTAATGATTCAGTCGATCTAGCCCATATCTTCACATACGGAAGGTAAAACTGGTCCTCCTGTTCATTATTTCAAATCTAATAGAGATCTAGTCTATGTTAGCCATCATCGTGGACATTTTATATGAGATGTTGACCTATCTATGTGTGAGCCCAACTGTGAAGTCTGTCTTAACCCAGAAACAGACAGTGAAGATGATGACGAATATTATAGAAGGAGAAGGAAGAAGAAAAGGCCCAAACTCGGTGCAGACCTTTTCAATAGTATCATCCACATCAGGATGATATAGATCCATCCTTTGGACTATGCTCAGTAACATATCACCTAGTAAAGGGTGATAAGAAGTCAGATTCTTGGTTTGACCTCTATAAATCTCCTTTACTGAAGGAGGGACAAATATCTTCTCAATCTCATCTACTGACGAGTGAGAAAATTCCAGATCCAGAAGTTGGACAGATCAGATCTCATAGTTCTTCAACATCTAAATATCATCTTGAACAGATCCACAGATCTCGACCTAGATCCCTTCATGAGATGCTAAATTCTTCATGTAAGCTAAAGTCAACTAATCCTGCTTTGACTCCCTATACCCTGTATAATGGTAACGCCATATGAGGATGACTTTCCTCAATTATCAAGGAGTACTAATGAATCACAGAAGGTTATCTTTAACCCGTACATCTGAGCCACAGGAATCACTTCACAAGATACTTTCATTTCAAATCCTTCTGATGAAGTGTTAAATTGACAGACATCCAATGCAGTAACACAGAACAAAGTTCTGAAGAGGATTGATTCTGAGCTGGATGGAATCAACCAACAAAATATTGCTATGCAACATAAAGTCGATTCAGTTACTACACAAATCCAACAGATGTATCAGTCTTATAAACAGCAGATTCAAAATCATGCTGCTGAACTTCATCAATACATCTCTGCCCATTATATGGGCCTGACTTCGACTTTAAAGTGAAAGAGATACAAAGGATACAAGCAATCGTACAACAGATTGAAGCTGATATGCACTCTGCTCATACAAGAACAGTATATGGTTCGACTTCTACAGTTTTTCCAAATACACATCCAGTGTATTCGACTTCTATGTATCAAAAGTATCTTAAAGAAGTTGATTATTCAAAGGTATTCAAGTTCAATTATCCTTTGATTAGACAGTATGTGCATCCACAGGCAACAGAAGCAAAGTCGACAAGAAAATCGAAATCAAAGCCTAAGCCTAAAAAGGTTCCTGAGCCTTCATCGTCTTACAGAAAGACTGAACCAGAATATCAGTGGAGAAAACCTGGAGGAGTTCGTACCCACTCTCCAAATGAGTCAAGCTCTCCATAACGACAATCTCATCCTTTTACTTCTACTGGAAAGGATAAAGCACCCATGCCAGAGTTCATTGCAACTCTTAAGACACAGACTGTAGTAGAATCAACTTCTATCTCAGATCAATCAGATCCACAATCAGACGCTTACTTTGGAGTTTCTGAAATATCTACATCATCGTCAGAAAACATTTCTGAACCTTCAACAGATGACTCAGCACAGCTTGCTGATCTTTCTGAACTATCCAAAATTCTCATGACTATGCCTGAACCTACTGAAGAATAACCTGATATAAGTGAAGCAGAATCCACAGGTACTAAACATTTCAGAGCTACACCAGCACCACAAGCTAATCCAACTGCACAAGATACACGACAGACCAAACCTTCTTTTGGTCCGTGGTTTACATTTGATGATCTTCTACCTAAAAAATGGAGAGATCGATTACATGAATTTGGTGCATGGATTGATTTGCAGATGACTCGACCTAATCATCCTTTAAAGGAGATTTTGTCTGAGTTTACTTCTTGTTTCACTGGTACTTTGCGAGAATGGTGGCAAAGTATAAATGATTATCAACGACTTCAGTACATTCAAGTTACTACAGCCGGAGCTCTCCTTGGAATCATTTACAACGAATTTATTGGTGACTTTCAACTGATTGACAAGGCAGATCCGTTAGGAATATTTCTCAATGAAATGCTGCTCTCTTGATAAGCGTGATATCCAGAAACATTACAAGAGAATGACAGATAAGTATTATCTCTTGAATGGATGGAACGATGTTAATCTTCGTTACACTTTTATTTCATCCCTTCCAGATGAATTACAACCAGAGTTACAAAGGACCATAGTTTCTCTACAACGTGATATGATAAATATATCTCTTGGAGAAATCTATCAACTTGCTTTATCGTCTCTTGTTAAGCTATGTGATCAACATGCCTTATTCAAGAATATCATGAAAGGCGATCCAATCCTAAGACAGGCTTGCAAGAAGCCTTATCCCCAGATCAAATGCAAAGATAAAAAGACTTGTGAGTGTTATAGCAAGAAGAAAGCTCATATTCGTCAAGTCTATTTTCCGAGAAAGTTTTGCAGATCTCAAGATGATCATAAACCTCTATGACGAACATATTGTGGAAAAGATGGGAAGAAGAAAAGGTTTATGAGATTCTTTAAGAAGTCCTCCCATCGACAAAAAGCTACTTGATGTTTTCTCTACGGATAGCATGGACACTTTGCACGAGAATGTCCTCACAAATCTAAGAAGGATATCAAGTTGTTAGAACATATGGAATCACTTCTTCAATACATTCTTCCATCAACTTTGAAGATCTTATTGAGGAACAATCTCAGCAAGACGAGGACACTAAATTTGTTGTTTCTGTTTCTACAGAATCTGAATCTACTGATACACAATCAAATGATTCTATCTATATGCTACAGCAAACCTATAAGAAGATCGATCGTACACAAGTTCTGAAGCCTTATGTCCAAATCCATGTTTTTCAACAGGACAAATATGATCGACCCATCAGAGCTATTGGGTTTATAGATACTGGATCCTGTCGTACGATCATGAAGCCCAATATTTTGCCTTCTGACTCATGGATTTCCCATGAAGAATATTTCACAACAGCTGACAACAATTCCTTCAAGATAGGGCTTATTTCAAAAAAAAGAATCAGTCTTCGATTCTTTCCTCAGTGTACAGTATGGACCAAAGTTCTTGGCAGTAACCTACCTGGCCCAGACATCTTAATTGGAATGGATGTATACAGTAAAGTTTCACCTTTGCAAATCCTACCCACAGGCCTCAAATATCGAAACCTCTTCAGTCCATACACTGCTCTTACTAATGTGTTTGAACTTAGCTCAGTTTCTACACAGTACACTGCAATATGAGATAAACTGTTGGAATATTGTCCTGAATCTCATGTACAGTTTACTCATCCATATCCTCTGTGGAAAAATGCTGACTTTTTTATAAGTCTCCCATTTAAGAAAAATGAGGATATCAACCCCACAGAAGAAACTCATCTAGGGATGAACCTTGACGATTTGAAGCTCGCACAAGATGAGTGTGCTATCCTACTGAAGCAAGGATTGATCGAGCCTACCAAGTCAGATTGGGCATGTCAAGCGTTCTATGTCAACAAACATTCAGAGCAGAAACATGGAAAAAAGAGATTAGTCGTTGACTATAAACCTCTGAATGCTTTCCTACAAGATGATAAGTTTCCACTTCCTAAAATCAGTATACAGGTACTATTTCTTAAGGAAGCTGTTATCAATTCAAAGTTTGATCTTAAGGCAGGTTTTTGGCAATTGGGTATTCACCCTAAAGAACGTTATAAAACTACATTCTACATTCCTAATGTATAGTATCAATAGACTGTTATGTCATTTGGACTTAAAGTCGCTCCATCACTATTTTAACGATCCATTACCAAGATCTATGAGCTTATCCTCCACAGTGCACTGATTTATATTAATGACATCTTATTGTTCTCAAGGACCCATGAGGAACATCAGGCCCTGTTATCAAAATTCTTGTATCTTACTTAACGGTATGGTATTATGTTTTCAGCCTCGAAAAGCACTATTGGCACTGCAGATATTTAATTTTTGGGTATGCAATTCAAAGATGGATTCTATCAGCCTAGTCCATACATTGCAAAAGAATTATTGCAATTTCCATATGAAAATCTCACTGTTAAACAGACACAACAATTCCTTGGGATTGTTAATTATATCTGAGATTTCATTCCCCACGTGGTGGCATTTACTTCATGCTTATCCAAACTTTTGAATAAGAATCCACCATCTTGGACTTTGGAGCAGACCACAGCTGTCAAGCATCTCAAGCAAATTTGTTAGAATCTTCCACCTTTCAAGATTCTTGACAATAGACATCCCAGTTCATCCAACACTACTACCTTGCTGACACAACATCCACCATGGCCTCCTGATCACATCTTCCCATGGTTTGTACATGTTTTCCCTCACTATAAAGATTTCCTTCAGCAAAGTTTTTCAACATCGTGTGAGCAAGTTTGTACTTCTACTCTTATGGCTAGTTCTTCCCTCTTTGCTTTCACAAGGAAGTCTTTTCCTCCTCTTACCAGAATGCCGACTAGTGTGTCTCAAGTAGCTTCTCTTTGCCGTATGAGTTTGTTTTATTACTTACATCGTTCACTTCTTGAACGTACTCTTGTTGGAAGTCCTACTATGTTTAATCTCAAAGCACCATACCTAAATATGATGCCGTTATCAAAAACCCTCTCTGAAAACACATTATGATATTCATGGGCATTATCTTCTCTCTGTGCCTGTGCTGTTTCTTTTTCTCCTCTAGAGCTTTACCAGCATCTCTGTGACATAAACAATGGAAGTTCTTTGTTATGGAATTTTCTTAAAAGGTTTCAACCTTTAGATCATTGGAAGCATCAGTGTGCTAACATTATTTCTCAACATCGTCTTCAAACATCTTGTGCAAGACGACAATCTACCCATTGCTTCTATGTCATTCATCGTCCATATCGTGAACATATCACTGGTGTTCTTTACAGTGAGCCACATGTCCAACATTATCATACATCTCTGTATTGGCCACGACGTCAAAATAATGTTTTGTTAGCTCTTCGAGATTTTCTTAAAGACGTTAACCATTTTCCTGAACCAGAAACACTAGAAGTAGATATGCCTAGTTCCAATAGTCCTCAGTATGACATAGATGATACAGTTTCTAATATTGCAGGTCCTTCACAACTACACAACTCTGCTTTTCAGGATGCACAAAATCCTAATGATGATTCATACAGCCATAATGAAGCTAAGTTAGATCAATTCCTGCGTTAACTCCATTAATGTAAGCTAAGTAAATGACACAAAACCCATCATGACAGGTCAAGTGATCCGGACTCTCCGTCTAATCTTCAATCTTGGCACGAATCTATTCGTGACCAATAATGTCCTAGAAGCCTTGGATCCTCATCATCTAAGGAGACACATCTTTTGAGGAGTTTTGTCCTTAAAGTAACTTTGATATTAAAGGTTTCTTTATGGTCCCCATAACCACTATTCCAAGATCCCTTTTTTGTCGTAATATTGTTTGCTTTAAGACTTTTGTAAAAGTAGTTTACTTTTGTACTGTTTACTTTACGACTTTTGTAAAAATAGATTCCTTTGTGATAAGGTTAGGTAAAGTCATCATCATTATGTTTTCTAGTACAATTACGTTTGTATCCCTTGCTTCGCCTATAAAAGCAAGGCTATTCTTCAGTTGTAAGCAGAGGTCATTTGTTTTTAGATCTCCTTTGAAGCTTAGTAAATGAATAGAAGTTTGTGTGTTTAAACTTATCCCTTCCCTGAAAACTCGTAGTCTTATAGTGTTACTCTTTTCTTGGTATTGTGACAAGTATGCTCTACACTTGCCTCTTCTGAGGATCTTGTGTATCAGAAGGTCTACGAAAGTCTAGGACTGTATTCTCCTAAACAATTCTACTGTGTATTGAGATTAGAACTAACGGGGAAAGAAAGTAGTTATTGAGAGAGTAAGGTTCCTAAGAGGAAGGATGAGAGTTGAACCCATTGAAGCCAAGGGGCCGTGTTAGGGTGTGTTGTCTCGTCTGTCATACCTGGAACTTACAAATACTAGTAGGCTCCAGTTCGCCTTTGGAATAGCGTATAGTCTCCAGAAAGGTCTTGTTTGAGGGATGGTATCGTATGTCTAGGACATATTGATCGTACTTCGTGCACGTGTTCCCTAATTTCCCTGTGTTTCTGCCTTCTACTTGAGTTTTGCATAGCTCTTGTGGTGGGTATGCCCAGTGCTGTACATATGCAGCTGTAATTATACTAAGTACATAACTAATTTTGTTCTTTACGTAACCAACTCTACTCCACATAATCAACGAACTTTGTTGGCTTAATTGTTGTTCACTGGCTGTGCCTGCGTTTTGAGCTTGGATTCATCTGCTTCATTGGTTAGGCTGAGGTCACGCTACACTGAGCTGTATAATTACTTCCATCCCCGAGAACATCCTTGGCCTTAAAGATGAAGCTTGGATATTTGATCTTAAGATCCTCATAATTCTCCCATGTAGCATCGTCTGGACTTTGACTTTTCCATTGAACCAAGGCCTGTGAGATCAACTGATTACCCTGAAAAATTTATCGTTGACCCAAAATTGTAAGAGGAACTAACAATCGGTAGCCTTCAATAAAGTCGTCAGGTAAGGGAAGTTGTTGTTGCTTAGGGTCTCCTCGACATTCTTTCAATAATGAAATATGGAATACATTGTGAATATGAGCAATAGGTGGCAAGCTAACTTTGTACGCAATAGGACCCACACAATCAACAATCTCAAATGGTCCATAAAATCATTTAGAGAGTTTATTAAATATGTTACGCATAACTGATCGTTGTCGGTAGGGCTGCAGTTTGACAAACACCTAATCACCTAGCTTGAATTGTTTGTCCATCTTCCCTTTATTGTGATGTTGCTTCATGCGATTTTGTGTACACGTGAGGTTCGCTACTAACTGTGGAAGAATCTTGGAATGCTCGGAGAGCACAAAATCTACAGAATTATTCTTTGAAGTGCCTTGCAAGTAATGCTTGAGTTGAGGAGGAGGTGCCCGTAAACAGCTTCAAGAGGTGTCATATTAATGGCTGAATGCAGAGAGGTGTTATAGTGGTATTCAGCCCAAGGAAGGAATTTAAGCCAGGTCTTTGGATTATCATTCACGAAGCAGCGAAGATAGTCTTGTAAGCATCTATTATGTCTAACCATCGAATTGAGGATGGTATGCTAAGCTAGTGGACATGTGGGTACCCTGAAGCTTAAACAATTCTTTCCAAAATGCACTTATAAAAAGCAAATCCCTGTCAGAGATGATATCTTTAAGAAACCCGTGGAACCTGCAAATTTCCTTAACAAAAATGTCAGCTAAAATTGGAGCTGAAAAGTTTGTAGGTAGTGTAATGAAGTGAGCGTATTTTGACAAGCGATCTACAACCACAAATACCACCGTTTTGCCTTAAGAAGGAGGCAAGTGTGTCACAAAATCCATTGAGATAGATTCCTAATTTGTTGTGGAATCTTTAGTGGTTAGAGTAGACCGAAGGGTGTTCTATTAGGACTCTTTACTTGTTAGCAGATGGTGCACTCCTGAACATAACGTTCAACATCACGTTGTAATTGTGACCAATAAAAAGTAGAAGAAATGTGGGCAACTGTGCGTTTAATACCTATGTGTCCACCAATCATAGAATCATGGAATTAACGCAAAATTAATTCTTGTAAACCAGAGTCGATGGGGATGTAAATACGGTCTTTAAAAAATATAAGACCATCTTGCAATTTATAATGAACATACTCCCCTAGGCTTTGTTCGATGGCTTTCATTAATATGGTTGATGGAGAATGAGTAGTAAGGAATCGTCTTAAGACTGCCAAGAAGCCGTGAATGGGTCAAGATACATGCATAACCGTCAACTCGCCTTCATGAACTCGTAAGAGGGCATCAGCTGGCCCGTTTTCACTACCATGTTTATAAACATTGTCAAAATCATAACCCAGTAATTTGGAAAGCAAGTGTTGCTACTCAGGAGTTTGAATGGTCTGGATGATGAGGCTTTTTAAGGGTTGATGACCAGTTTGGATGATGAAGTGAGTACCCAAAAGCTACTGTCACCAGCGTTTAATAGCCAAGGTAATGGCATACATTTCACGTACGTATGTCGAAACTTTGAGCTTGTGCCCAGGTAATTGTTTGCTATAATAAGCAATCGGTTGATTCTCTTGAATAAGGACTGCCCTAACACCTATCCTAGAAGCATCCGTTCGTACCATAAAAGTCTTGGAAAAATTGGGAAGTGTTGAGATGGGGGTGGACATTAATGCTTGCTTCAAAACTGTGAAGGCCTGCTTTGCTTCAGAATTCCAAAGGAAGGTTTCCTTTTGTAGTAGCTTCGTGAGTGGAGAAGCCAATGTGGCATAATGTTGAACAAATTTTCTATAGTACCTAGCGAGGCCAAGAAATCCTCGCAATTTCTTAACAGTCGAAGGAGAAGGTCACTCCCGAATAACAGCAATCTTGTTATCATCAACTAAAATGCCCATGGCAGAGATAACGTGACCTAGATAAATCAAGGAAGAGCGGGAAAAATCACATTTACTCATTTTAATATAGAACTGATGTTGGTGCAGGAGTTGAAAGACATGAGATAAATGTTGTAAATGAAGCATATTTGATGCACTGTAGATTAAAATATCATCAAAAAAATCAGGACAAACTTCCTCAAAATAGTGCGAAAGAGCTCGTTCATCTTAGATTGAAAAGTTGAGGGCGCATTAGTTAATCTAAATGGTAAAATAGTGAACTCAAAGTGTCCGTCATGAGTTCAAACGGCAGTTTTATGAAGATCCTCTAGTTGTAAACGTAATTGGTGGTAACCTGCATATAGATCAAGCTTAGAAAAAATGGTGGCACCGTGTAATTCATCAAAGCATTCCTCTGCAGTAGGAATGGGATATCGATCTAGTACTATGACTGCATTCAAAGCACAGTAATCAACACAGAATCTCCACATGTCATCTTTCTTTTAACTAAAAGTACAGAGAAGAATAAGGGATGGTGCTTGGTTGAATAATGCCATCAGTAAGCATCTCGCAAACAAGTCTCTCAATTTTCGATTTCTAAAAATGAGGGTATCTGTATGGGCGTACAATTACTGGGGCAACACCAGGCTGTAAAGGAATGCAATGTTCATGCTTGCGAAAAGGTGGCAATCCTCAAGGAGTAGAAAAAAAGTAAAAAATCTTATATTAGAGTATAGAATTGCGAACGAAAGGCAGGAGACAAGTCCTCCCCAACGCGAAACGTGTTGGTGTTTAACGTTGGACTGATAATCAAATGATAATAAGAAGAAATAGAATAAGGACGATGATATCGCTGAACCTGTCCCAATGTCATAGATGTCAGTGCAGCAGGTTTGATACCATATAAAGTTAGTTGTTTGCCATCCTATTCAAGTCTCATTCATAGATTGGAATAATCAAAAAGGACAAATCCCACAGCAACAAGCCATTATACACCTAAGACAAAGTCTGCACCATACAATGGAAGTAAGTAGAAATTAATCATAAAACAATGGTCATCCACGTCACTAGGGATTTGAGTACAGAGCCCAGAACATGAGAAATTATCACCGTTTCCAACCGTAACATTCATGTACTGGGAGCGTTGAATAGGAAGTTTCAAATATTGGGCAACCCTTTCCTGCATGAAATTATGGGTCGATCCTCCTTCGATCAAAATAAGAACGGATCGGCCATGGATAGTACCTTGAAGGCGCAATGTAGAAGGAACAAAATGGCCCTCGAATGCGTGTAAAGTGATGATAGGAAGTGGATCCTCATTTGAAAGGACTGGCGCAGGGTCAATTGTGATAACAGGTGCAATATTGATATCATCCCATAAAGAATTATCAACCTGATCATCAACAATTAAACAGTGAAATTGTTTGCATAGACGACGATGGCCAATAAAATTTTTTTTGTCACAATTAAAATAAAGTCCTTTGGCATGACGAGCTTCCATTTCTGTTGTTGTTAAACGCTTAACAGGTATCTTTGGTGAAAATGGTTTAGTAGGTTGGGAAGTTTGTGGTGGAGGGCATGAACGAGGTAAGGGCAAAAATCGAGTGGCAAAAAGTTTATCTTCGATCATTCGTGCCATCCCAATAGCCTCCGAGAGATCATGAGGCTTTAAAATATAAAGCTCCTGTTTGATCTCGTCCTTTAAACCCGAGATAAAGCAATTGAGTAAACTGGTAGCACTGAGGCCATTGATTCGATTGGATAAAGTTGCGAACTCTTGCATATAAGTGCTGACCGACGTCACCTGTGACAGTTTAAACAATAGAGCTTCATGATTATCAAATGGAGAAGGCCAAAACAAACCTCTAGTTGGCACATCAAATCAGTCCAAGTAAGTGCTTGGTTCGTTGTCAAAAGCTACTTGTACCACTGTAATGCTTGTCCGGCCATATAAAAAGAGGCAATAGAGAGTTTTTGATCCTCTGGAGTGCGATGATAATCAAAGAAACGTTGGATTTGAAAAATCCATTCAGCAACACCATTGTCCGAAAGCAATGGAATCTCGAGGTTGGGTAAACGTGGTGATGTGCATGGTGGATGCTCCAGAACGTCCCAAGACGTTGCATGAGGGGGGTGCGAAGAGCTACTTGGTAAGCCTGGTGTGATCGAGGTAGGTAACAAGCCTAGTTGTGAAGGGTTGAGCACCAATGTTTATTTCTCTAAAAGTGCGAGAGATTTACACATGGACTCCAGTTTTTACGTGATCCAGTCATTGGTGTTACTATTGCGCAAAAGTTCTTCAGATTGTTGCTACATTGTCGTAGAATGTTGTTGGACAATAGTCTGCATCTCACGCAAATCTTTAGCTAGATTATTGATCGATTCTTCTAAAGCTTTATAACGGGTGGTAGTTCCCTCAGTCATGCCGGGAAGAATGACTCAATGAGAGCACCAAATGGTAAAGCACCGATAATAACAATAAGAACATAGTCAAACAGAGTAAGAAGATGGTAGGAGAAGAGAAGAGAAAGGAGGCAGAAGGATTTGTTAAACCATGCATGCCTTTTCGTACGCACGCTATTCATTTAATACCAGAGTTAGTTACAACAACTGTAAATATGCAGATGTAATTATACTAAGTACATAACTAATTTTGTCCTTTACGTATCCAACTCTATTCCACGTAATCAACGAACTTTACTGGAAATTTAAAATATCAAACACTCTAAAATAATTATGAAGTTGAACAGACGAAGGAATATATAATTATTTTAGGATGTTTGTTATTTTAATTTATTAAATAATAAAACGTGTCATAATTACAATAAATGTTAGTCACATAACAAAAAGATTAATTTGACATAACTAGCTACTTCATCCACATTACCTAAGAACTTAACATCAGTGTAGTTTTGCTAAAAATTGAAAGTTAAAATATTTAGCACTAATTTTTAAAGTTCAGGTTAGTATTGCAAAATTGAATCAAGTTTGGATTCTTTTTCTAGAATTAACCCGTTAGGTGGTTTTTGTCTATTGTAATTAGACCACTCCTTCACTAGATAGTTGCTTTCTTAAAGATTTATAGGGCAATTATCAATTGTTGTTGAGAGCGATTAGAACAATCAAAATTCCTAATCACTTGAAATGTAGTTAATATGGAATAAAAAGAGATTTGAAAATGGTCTTTACAACTATTAATTTCTAATCTTCAAATTGGAGACGACGAAGGAAAAAACAATTATCTCTAATATGCAAAAAATTGTCTTCTTTAATTTTATTTAGATATTAAATGTTAAATATTTTACTATTACATCCGGAGTTCTTACGAATACATGTTTGAATTAACTTTAACATATTTGAATGGTAAGGATATTGTCTTCAAATATAAATTAAAAGAAAGTACAAGTAGGTAAGGCAATAAATGTGTAGAGTATTCAAATATGTAGTATATTTAAATGTTTAGTGTTTGTGCATTTAATAATTGATAGGTCAAATGTACATATATGCATGTTTGCAAATATGCAATTTGTGTGCAACCAAATGTTCAAGTATTGTACTTAATTCATATGCATTTCATTATTCATATCTAATTCATTTTTTTCTTTATTGCATGGATGTCTTAGTAGGGACTTTTGAAGGTTGTCAAGGCCTTACTCTATCAAGTAAAGTGTTGGATATATGCTAAACACGTCTATGCTAATTAAAGAGTTAGTAGATAGGTAATGACTTCAAGATCTAGTTATAGATTAACACTTTTTTGTAAAATTTAATGACCAGTTACCGATATTGGAGAAGGATTTTTGATGCATTCTTTAAATATCTAAAGGACACATAACGTAAGATATTCTTAAAGCTAAATAAAAAATGATTGCATTGATAACATATGTGCAACATTTAATGGTCAAAATTTAAAAACAAGATTAAAGTGAACCATTAGCATATTGGAATATATCAAAAAATGGTGATGAATATTAGACATCAAAAGAGGAAATTTGATTCAAATTGACATCATAACTTTGCTCCTAAGACCATAATTAAATTGGAAGAGAATAAGGAAGAGAGGTTTAAATGCTATACTGACTCAAATGAGTGGACATGAAATAGAGCATAAAGCATACATATTTTATGTGTAATTTTCAAAGGGGACTTCACATGTAGAGATTAGGACTTGACAAGAACACCATGTCCCTATATGGTAACAAACATTTATCGTAGTAAATTAAATATGATTGAATATATTAACAAGTGTTATAGTAAGAGACAATTTATACAATCATATGAATACTCCCTTCAACCCTTGAATGGTAAAATATTTTGGCCATCATATAAATTTATAAAGGTTCTTATAGTAAAGAGGTTATTTAGTCTCTAAAAACAAAAGAAGAAAGAGAGGTTTTTTTTAATAAAGGAAAAAAACTTCATTAACCCATAATATCATTCAACATTACAGCTATGAAATCAGAGGGAGCATTGCCCGCTCTAATACTGTGGTTAGAGAGAAATGAGGTTGCTCTAGCAAGGTAATGAGCAGCCTTATTTTTAGACCGTTTAATAAAAACCAAAGAGACATCAAAAAGACTAGAAAGTAAAGCCTTGTAACTATCAATAACTTATCCAAAATAAGAGGCCATTTGAACATTATTGTGCATTGCTTGAACCACAATAAGGCTATCTGTTTCCACTATAACATGTGTCCAATTTCTCCCTATCTGACTAAAGACCTCTTTTAAATTAATTGCTTAAGCCATCTCCGGTGTATGTCGTCCAAGCCTACAAGAAGCAATTGCCTCAATGAGAGTACCACCGTGGTCTTGAGCGACGTCAACAAAACTGAAGCAGCCATTCTCATCAAACCAAATAGCATCTATGTTAATTTTGTTTGAATTTTCAGCCGGTATAATCCAATGCTCCAACCCATCATTCACATCAAGACGAGCCATAGACAAGAGATTGTCTTTACTATGAGCAGTAACCCATTGATCCAGAGAAATAAACACCAAAGCTGCCACTGCACTAGACAAAAGAGACTTGTTCTGCCAAACCTTCTCATTCCGAACCTTCCAAATTGCCCAACAAATCATGATGAGCCGCAATCTGTTCTCCATACCCACCCTCTCAAAACCCGTAAGCAACCAGCTTATAAACGACCCCTCACCACCTACAGGGACCACCATACCAGCCCGCCTCCAACAACTGACCGCAAATGAGCACGAAACCAAGCAATGTAGAATAGTTACAAGGACACACAGTATCGATATCAGCATGCTTGAGATGAAGTTAAAACTTGGTAGGAAGACTACCTTTTACTGTATGCCAGACCATGTTCTTCACTTTTGGTGGAACTCTGAGCTCCCAAAAAACACGCCAAAAACTAGAATTCTTCTCCTCCCCATTATGGTTTCTAGCTTCTTGAAGTGCTCTGTAAGCACTCTTGACTGTATAGTGCCCCATTCTATCCTTGCCCTAAAAAACAATATCATCACTCAAACCACTACCAATCAGTATAAATAAGATAAGAGCAGCATCCCTTTCTTCAAACAAATCCTGCACCACCTCCTCATCCCACGCACCACCCTCTACCGTAAACAAACTGTCGACTTTATTAGACACATGTGCAGGATGACTTGATACTACATACGAGTTCCCCTCCTCTAGAAGCCAAGGATTACCAATGATATTAACCCATTTCCCATTACCAATTTTCCACCTCCCTCCCTTACGAACTAGACTTCAGGACTAAAAAAATACTCCACCAAACAAAACTTAGGTTATCTCCCAACTGAGCATCAAGAAAATTACCTTAAGAGAAATACCGTGCTTTGAAAACTTTTGTCACCAAAGAGTCCTGTCGAACAAACAATTGCCATCCCTGCTTGCCAAGCATAGCCAAATTACAATCTCGAAGGTTGCGAAAACCCAACCCCCTCTCCCTCTATGTCTCGACATCCTCTCCCAATTCATCCAGTGAATACCATGTCTATTAGATGAATTATTTTGCCACCAGAAATGACTCATCATTCTTTCCATATCCTTACACATTTCCGAAGGAAGCAAAAAAACAGGCATGGCATAAGATGGTAAAGCCTACGCTACCAATTTGATCAATACCTCCTTTCCCGCACGAGACAAAAGCTTCTCATTCCACCCTTGAATTCTCTTATGCATCTTGTCCTTAAGGAAACCTAAGATGACTGATTTATTCCTTCCAATGATATTCGGCAGGCCCAAGTACATACTAGTATCATCTGCTTCACCAATCTCCAAGGCCAAACAAACTAACTGTCTCATCACCATAGTTGTGTTCTTGCTAAAGAAAACAGAAGACTTCCCAAAGTTTATCTTCTAACCCTAAGCAATCTCAAAACAACGAAGCAAATTAACCACATGAACAACTTCCCCCTCAGTTGCTTGACAAAACAGATAACTATCATCTGCAAAGAGCATATGAGAAACACACGGTGCGCCTCTAGCAACTTGGCACCCTCTCAACGAACCTCTACTCTCATACTTACGAATCAAATCTGAAAAGCCTTAAGCACAGAGAATAAACAAATAAGGAGATAGAGGATCTCCTTGTCTAATACTCCTAGAGGGAGTTATGGGATCCATCTCTTTCCCCCATAGACCACCGTATACTACACTGAACACACACAAACTAATACTAACTCCACCCAACGCTCCATTCTACGCAACACTGCAAGCAAGAAAGACCACTTTGTACTGTCGTAAGCCTTGCTCATATCAAGCTTAACTATGGTAACCCCTTCCTTTCCATTCTTCTTCCTCTTCATATAGTGCATAATCTCGTGAGCCACCATAATATTGTCTGAAATAAGGCGACCTGGAATGAAAACACTCTGAGTATCTACAACCACTTGCCCAAGCACTCTTTTCAATCTATTCGCCAAAACCTTTGAGACAGCTTTATACAAGACATTACAAAGTGATATAGGCCTGAGATCACCCATAGTCCTCGGACTCTTCTTCTTTGGAATCAAAACAATATTAGTGTCATTAAGTCCCGCAGGAAACCGACCAGTAACAAATACTATCTGCACCAACTCCACCACATCTTTGCCAAAAACGTTCCAAAACTTCTGATAGAAAGCAAGAGTCATCCCATCAGGCTCCGAAGACTTATTAGGATGCATCTGAAACACCGCCTCTCTTACCTCAGCCTCCTCAACTGGTGCTAACAACTCAAAGTTCTGCTCATGTGTGATCGAAGGAACAATGCAGTCCGTGACCTCACTAACCTCCGTAGCCGAGGTAGTAAACAGCTCCGAGAAATACCCAACAACCACTCTCCCCAATCTAGTATCCCAAGTGACCCAATTTCTCGCATCATCCTTAAGACTCTCAATAAAATTATTCCACCGCCTGGTACTCGCAGAAGCATGAAAATATTTATTGTTCATGTCACCAACTTTAAGCCAAAGTTGTTTAGATCTCTGGCGCCAAAAAACCTCCCTTTGAGTAAGAATCTCAAACAGATTACGCTCCTCTAACTTATACTGTGACATAGAAAATCATCCCTTCTATGCTTCAACTGCTTAATAATGCTCTTAGATCTCACTATTCGCCTCTTAAAATCACCAGTAAAATCCTTCCCCCATTCTCCTAACCTTTCGACAAAAAACTGAATTTTACTTTGGATATTCTGACCAACACAACAACTCCAACTATCTTGCACAATTTGCAAACAAAGAGGCTCACGAACCCAAGCATTTTCAAATTTGAATTTCCTTGCCCTAATAGTATGGTGCTGTACATGAGGGTCAAGTAAAATAGGGCAATGATCAGAAGTAGAAATTTCCAAATTAAATAATTTTGTCAAAGGAAAAAGATTAAGCCATACTTGAGAAGCAAGAGCTCTATCCAATCTAACCTCAATCCAATTTGGAGTACCCCGACTCTTTTCCCACTTAAAAGGATACCCTTCCAACTCCAAATCCAAAAGGGAACAATCGGCCAAGGCTTCCTAAAACCCATCTATCAACCATTGAGGATAAGGCGCTTCACCTCTTTTATCTTCTTGGCTATACAGGTTATTCACATCACCCACGGCATAAAAGACATTCCAGCTAAATGACGCAACAACTCTCATGTTTGTCTTCTTAAACTTCTATCAGGCTCACCATACAAGCCAATAAAACGATAGTTCTCAACCCCCTCTGAACGAATAAAAATATCAATATACGACCTTGAGTAACTCAACAACTTAACCTCCTCCTACCATCTCCATAAAAGAACAATACCGTCACTTCTCCCTTGCGAGTCAACAAAAAAAGGCCCTCAAAGCCTAAACTACGCTTAACTCGTTCCATTATGTCATGCTTACAAAGAGTTTCACACAAGAAAATGAAACTATTCTTCTTTTGGATCATAAGATCCTTAAGGAATTGAATAGTCTATAGATTCCCAAGCCCACGACAATTCCAGCTGAGAATACTCATAACTAAGGGCGGACCTCCACTCTAAGGCCCGCCAAATTCAAGTTTTTTTAAATCCCACTTGTCACAAGGGCCATGTCCACATCAATGTCCAATTCCTCCTCTTCCCCCGTGCAACGTCATTTAGGGTCCACCACAACAAGAGCCCTACTTCCTTCTTCACTCAAACCACACGCCTGCTCACCGGTTTCTTTCTCTCCCACATCACCCAAAATAACATGTTGACTTCCCATACTAAGACCACCACTCAATACAGGATCTCCCTTTAATGACATATTTATTTGCCTGATTTGACTCCCATGATCACTGCCATATCGCCAATAATTACAGTAGTTTCCTTATGCATCTCGTCTGCCTCTCCGTCAGTCGCCATACCACCCAAAATGCCCCTTGGGCGAAGCCATTTTGACCCAACCATGGTGAACTGTCATCTCGGAGGAGCTCAAAACCATACGCCATATGGTCTCGTGATGTGCTCTAATGGAGTATCAAACAAACGAGGACAAAACTTATCAGAATGCCTAAGAAATCTCCAAATAAAACAAAAGGTCGAGAGACGTTCATACTTAAAATTAACCCAAAACTCCATCCCACCCTTTCGTATTTTCATCTTTCTCTTTAACGGAATATCAACATCAATTGTAACTTGAACCTGGAAGTAATATCGCTATAAACCAGTGAAATTATTATTATCCATCTCCACAAGAGTCCCAACATAGTTGCCAACATCCCGAACTACTTGTTCTGTTTTGAATCTGGACTGAATATCATGTAATTGCACCCATAAATCTAGTTTGTTCAGCTGCAGGCCCCTCGGATCATCACCTTCTTTAAGATGTGTAAAAACTAATTGCATCCGATTATAGGTCCATGGACTGCCCTCAATCACCCTTGCAATATCCACCTCGTGATAAAATTGAAACAAGAAAAGATTAGATTCCAACTCTTTCACATACATACCTTTTCCCGGTTGCCACAAAGATGCAATCATCTATTGCATATTTTGAACCTCAATATTCCTATTAGTTAGGAACCGCCCCACGAAACACTAGCGAGGGTCAATACTGTTCTCCTCCAATGCCTTAAGATCATCCTCATATGCCAAGCCTCCCACCTCCTCCTCCTTGAGATTGATATTGGCATATTGCTCTTCCAACTCACGTACCCCTCGGCTGCTTGTTGGACCCCGATTCTCTTCTTACTAATAAGCATGTGATTATTTTATGTTGGGGATTAATTTGATTATTTTGTTG
>JAOTAY010000190.1:12121265-12163326 GCA_025629805.1 Erythroxylum baracoense | reverse complement strand
TGATGTTTTAGGGTTCAATTTGTTAAGTATTTAATGTTAATTTGAGTTTTTAGTGTGTATTTATGTTTTAATTGTGTTAGTTTACGTGTTTAAGTGTTTTTATGGGTTAGTATGAGTCTATGAGCTTAAATGTTATATTTTTGAGGTACCTTGATGTGTTTGTTAGTGTTTCAGGGTAAACGGCGAAGAACGAAAAAGTTTTAAAGAGTTTCGGGACAAAAACATGGCCCACGATTGTGGCATTATAGGCCACGATCATGATAGAAAGAGACGAGCTAACAGGACCCTGGCCACGATCGTGCACTTTGGGCCACGATTGTGACAGAGAACTATATGTCAGGCCACGATCATGCACATTGGGCCACGATCGTGACAGAAATGGTTAGGCGCTGGCCACGGTCATGGCGTCTGGTTGTTATAGAGACTCAAATTTCGCGAGATTTTTTGGATCATTTCGACCCCGAATTAACCCTAGGGCTTCCAAGATATAGAACATTACAAGACATAAGGAAGAGTCTTTTAGGGCTTTCACATCAGCTTAAATTCAGAAACCCTAGAGAGTTATTGAGTGATTTGAGGAAGGAGACGAAGGAAGAGAGACACGGAGGTGAAGCTTGATGCGAAGAACTTCCTGAAATAGGTGGTTTCTAGCAGTCATTGCCTCCATTGATCAGTTCCGAGCGTATTTTCCAATTTATTTCATTTTTATTGATGTATGAAATTGAGATAATTGTTGAGAATAGGTTATATCGAATGTTGATTATTGTCTAAACTCACCTTCAGATTTTGATTCTTGAGATTAATAAAGTTTAATTTATGGTGTTTTATTTGAGTTATTTGTGATTCAATATCTGTTCTTAATAATTCAGCAATAAACTGAGATGATGAGCCGAGTGAATATCATCAAATTGGGTTAATGAGAGTTAGGTAATTTGATAGATAAGAATTGAATCAAACCGATAAAATCGTGTAATGAGAGATCGAGCATAAGTTTCCGGTAGGTTATTAGACAATTTTAGAACTAATTTAGGTTTTGGGCTTTAGGTTAATTGTGAGTCGAGAGATCACAATTCTATAATTTAAATTAGGGATTATTAATTAGGGTTTAAAGATTATAACTCGAGAGATAGTAATCCATCCTAGGACTGTCTAGACCCAATAATTCGGTAATTGCATAATTGATTAGATTTTTCATTAATTTCATATTAAAACCCCCTTTCTCTCAATTGGTAGTTCCTAGGTTAATTCTTGATTTGGTTGTGTGATTTGTTATTTTGTTATTATTTTCGAAATTTAATTCTCATAATTAATTGTTGATTGATTAATTTTCTGCATCTATTGTTTATTTTAGATTGTTGCGATCTAGTTTCGACCTAGATTTTAGGACTAGATTAACCCTCCTTGTGGGATTGATACCTTAAGTACTACGCGAACAACCCGTGCGCTTGCAATATTATCGAGGTTAAAATAGTAAAAAAATTTTCATAGCGTAACACCTCGATCAATAGTCTAGAACATGGCTTGAAGAGATACTTTATGGTGTTAAAGGAAACTCGTAGAATCACACAATCTGAGCAATAATCATGCTAGAGATCATATACTAATTTCGTGAGAAATAGTGAGATTTATAGTCTAAGGCTATAAGTGTGCTAAAGATCGTTTAAAAATTTCAAAAGAAATAGTGAGATCTATAGTTTAGGGTATGAGAGTGCTATAGATTATGTGTCTCTCTCAGAGAAAGCAAATAGATTTATAACTTAGGCTATTTTTGTTGTTTGGACCATATCCAACAACATCAAAACGTATATAAAACGAAGAAACCCTAAAGTTTGGAAGATTTATACTTTGGACACATCTTTTACTCCCTAAAGGTTAGAATTAACCATCGGAAGGTCTAAGAATCTTCAGGAAGCCATTACAAGGCTATTTTTATCAAAGAATCAAGATCCAAAAATCCTCTCAACAGATCATACTACCAGTGAAATTATGATTTTCATCTAGATTTATTTCTGCCATATTTTTTGTTTTTATCTATTATTTTATTATTTTAACTATGATTTGTGGCTAAATATTTCTTTATATTTAGATAAAAAATCCTAGTTCTTATTTTTCTATGGATTAATTCATTTAATTTATAAAATACAACGTGTTTTTATAATTGCCTTTAATTGATCTTAATGCATTATTCAATTATGCTAGTGATATAGTATAATCTTAACTTGATTGCAGATACCTCGAGAGAGCCTGTCTATGACTAAACCATAATTAGGTAATATGGGCTAAAGAGGTCCTTAAGAAAGACGTATATTATCTTTCTAGTGTTACGATTAAACCTTTCATAAAATTTCATAGATTTTAGTGTATTCAAAAAGGTGTTACCTTGGTAAAGATACGAGTTAACTAATTAGAAATAAGATGAATATAGCTTGAGAGAGTGTAGTTTTAGTGTCTATAAGATCCTACCAATCTAGGTTAATATATTCATTCTAGGTTTATTAAATCATGAAATCAAATGTAATACTAAAGGAAGTGCTTGTCTAAACATCAATATTATTTGAATTCTCTTTTAATTTGCTTTTTATTTAATCTCTTAGCTATCTATTTAGGTTTTTTAGACTCTATTTTATTTCATTAAATTTCATTAAGATCACTCTTTTATTTATTTAGATTAAACTAGTTAGTAATGTTCGGTTTTCTAATCAACATTGCTTCTTTGAGGGATTGACTCTTACTTCCATTATATTTCTTACTAATGAAACATGCACTTGTCTTAGTTGTGGATTAATAGATTAGTAATAAGAAAATGGATAACCTTATAGAGAAGAAAACATAAATCAATCATTCAATTGGATGGTTTCAATGCCATCCTTGGCATATACTTCCTTTGTCAGTACAAGGCATTTGTATATCCACATTTGGGTAAAATCGTGTTCATAGAGGAATAAGTCCCTTATTTTGTTAGATGTTCCAATATTATTAATAAAGGAGCAGCAACAATCCCAAATCTTATGTTATCTCAATAATAATGGTGGAAAAGGGTTTAAAACATAAGGAGAGCACATACTTAACTGCCATGATTGAGTTATAGGAAAACATAGTCATGAAAGTGCTAAATGAGATTATTTCTTTGCTAAATCCTATCAAGATGTGATGATAGAAGAATTACCTAAAGAACAATTAACAAAAAAGGGTAATTGATCATCGAGTTGAGTTAGAACCTGATGTTCCCTTTATATTTGCTTTATATCGAATATATATTAAAATTGTAGTAGTTATTGAACCAGTTAGGTGAATTGTTAAAAGTAGGGTATATAGCCCTCAAAATCTCATTATGGTAATCTTGTTCTCTTAAAAAAGAATGGCACATTATAGAGCTTTAAATAAGGTAACAACAAAAAATAAGTACTCTATTCCATTAATGCAAGATTTGATGGACAAATTAAGTACAACTTAAAGGAGCTTAAATCCTTTTGAAGATTGATCTTCAATCACGTTATTGACAAGTCAGGATTGTGGAGGAAAATGAACCAAATATTATATCTTTTACTAGGTATGGTGTTTATATATTTCTTGTTATTCCTTTTAGCTTGATCAACACCCCTTCCACATTTATAATCAAATGAATAATGTTTTATATGAGTTTTTAGATGAATTTGTGGTAGTATATCTTGATGATATTATAATGTATAGAAACTTTATGGACGAACACATAGTCCACTTATAACTAGTGCTGAAAAGCTTAGAAAGAACCAACTATATGTTAAGATGGAGAAGTGTTAGTTTATAAGGCTAGAAATTAAATTTTTAGGGCATTCGGTAAGTAAAATCCAAGTTCTGATAGAGTTATAAGTATAATTATTGTGGAGTGATAAACCCCTACTAAGTTTTCAAAATTGTTATGTTTCTTAATACTTATGAACTGTTATCAAATATTCATCCAAATTTATTCTTGGAAAGTTATTCCTCTAACTGATTTTCTAAAAAAAAGAGAGTAAATGGTGTTAAACCATTATGAATATGCGTTTAAGAAGTTGAAGAAGTCCATTAAGGTCACCTAATCTTTTAAGTTACCATTTGAAGCTAATACTAATACATCAAATAAAATTATATATGACACATTAGTCTAAGAGGGACATCAAGTTCGTACCAAATAGCTTATTCTTGGTAAGAGAGAAGTATTTGCTGCCTACAACAATTTATCTAAAATTGAAGCTAATTTGATGGATGAATTTTGATAAGCTTGTAAGTTTTACATTAACTATTTTTATTTGGTATAGGAAGTGCATGTTGGTATTACCAAAATATGTTGGATTAATGATGGGTTGCTTATTAGCAAAGGTGGCATATTATATGTTCCTAGAATTAGTGGACTTCGTAAGGAAATTATGAGATAATCACATGATTTATAATAAGCAGAACAACCAAAAAGTGAAAAATGATGGCATTACTATCACGTTCCTATGTATGGCCTCATGTGGAGAATGATATTGATGCCTACTGTCATACTCACCTTGTGTGCCAATAAGATAAAATTAAAAGACAAAAAGAAGTTTGATTGATGTAACCCCCACATGTTTCAGAGAGACCATAGATTTTAATGTTTTTAGGCCTCTGATGTGCATAAAATACCTACATATTTTCTTATGCATTCTGCTTTATTTTTATTTCAAATTAACTTTTTTACTTAGTTCTTGATGTATTTTTAGGTAATAATAAAAATATGATCTTGGAATAATATTTATCACAAATTAAGAATATTTTAAGGAAAAGATGGAAGAAAACATAAATTTTAGAGGAACACATTATGACCTATGCTTGTGTACCAACCTGGGTTTGTGTAGTGTTAAAAAGGATTTGTAGAGCAATATGGCTTGCGCTACGATTATGCCATAAATCATGTACTATTCATTAGAGAAATAAAATGATCTATGGTATGAGGGCATAAGTATGCCAGAGCATCTGTCTCTTCCCCAAAGGAAAAAGAGGATCTATGGCTTTTGAAGACTTTATATACTTTTCACTTCTTTTTCTCTTTAAATTATAGGATCAGTCATCAGGAGGTTCATAAAGCCTCAAAAGGCTAATTTTAAAGATATTTTTATTCAATAATCAAGACCTAAACGTCATCTTAGTATATCAATATGTTATTGAAGTTAGAATTTTTATTTAAATTTATTTCTAACATAATTTCTTTGTTTTGTTCATTGCTTTCATTATTTTAATTATGATTTATGACTAATGCTTTTCTATGTTTAGATAACAGAAACATAGTTTTTACTTTTGTTTGAATTAATTCAATTTAATTTATAAAATTGGATTTATTTATGTGAATTGCCTTTGATTGGTCTTAGTGTATGATTTAGTTATGTTAATGACTAAATATGACGTAAATTCACTTGTGGAAGCCTTAAGAGAGCCTGCTTGTGAGTGGACGATGACATAGGTAATATGAGTTTAGTGGTTGCCCAAATGAGATCTACGTAATCTTCTTGATATTAGGGTAAAACCTTTTATGAGATTTTACAAATCTTATTTCATTCAAATTGGTTTTATTTTAGTAAAGATACGAGTTAAGTAATTAATGAATATATGACTGTCTTAAGACAATGCATTTTCAGTGTTTAGGAGATCCTAATGATCTAAATTAATATATCTATTTTAGGTTAATCAGATCATAAAATTAAAAGTAATACTAGGAGAACTACTTGTCTAAACATGAGTATATGATTGAATTCTCTTATGATAATTTGCCTTATTATTAATTCTCTTGACTACCAATTTAAGTTTTGCTTTTATATTTCATTAATCAAAATCCATCAACATCACTCTTTTTATTAATTTAGTTTAGACTTGTTAGTAGTTTTAGCTTTTCTAATTCACATTGCTTTCTTGATAGATCGGCCCCTACTTACAATTCTAACAAGTTAGCTAGGCATAGTAAATTAGTAATAGAAAAAAGAACTTAAGAAAAGTATAAAAGACCCATCAGCCTTGGTATTGGTTATAGTGAATTACGTCACTAAATATGAAATTTTCATCATTGCTCTAGAAATTTATTTGCTATAAATTTCTACTAGGTTGTTCTATCAGAATGTTGTAAAACACTTTGACTTTCCAAAAATATTAGAAGTGATCAAGATATTCAATTTATGGGAGATTCTAAATTTCATTATTCAACATAATGAGGGTTAAATTGAAGTTCTCTACTACCAATCACCTATAAGAAAATGGACAAACTAAAGGAATAATGCTCTAGTGGAGGACCAATTGAGGCACTCTGTTAGCACAAAAAAAGTTAGATAGTAACTAGTTTGCATGTAATCTAAAGAGATCATCCTCTATAAAGAAAAGTCTATTTGAGTTAGTTTAGGCCCACAATTCCTTACTCCTTTAGAGGTGGCAAAGCAATAGATGAGAGAAAAATTTCCTACTTGGGGATGGTAATAGATCAAGCCTGACTTAGGCCATAAACCTAAGTTTTTTCTAAACTGAACGCAATCTAAATTTTTTTGAACCCAATAATCTTGACATTCAGCCCAATTGAGCTCATATTGTTAGCTTGACCTTGAGTTTGATCGGGCTTAAACCATTCAGCTCAATCTAGAAACTTAAAGCTTGATCTGACCACGCTAAACTTAAAAATACTAAATATAAAGATACAATGAAAATCACAAGAGATTCTTAATGGTTTTATTTTAAGAAGGATGGAGAAAGATGCTTTGTTACGTACGAGAGAATGGTTGGATTTGGATATTCCTCAAGGTCTATGCTAGCATCATCATAGGTCATTTTACGACTAAAAGCCTAAATTGGGGCTTAATCTTTTTGAGTTTGATTATTTTGGAACACTAACTTCAAACCAGCTCATTTAAAGGCTATAATTTCACGAGTCTGCTCAATTAAAGACTTTTTTAGGACAGAAATTAGGGTGTGTTTACATGCGTTGTTACATTAAACAATGTGGCACCATTACCCTTAAAAAAATGCCATGTATAAAAGAGTAAAAGGTTTTAAGTTTTAACCTAAAATTTTGTAAATTTTTGTTAATTCTGTAAATTTCGTAAAGTAAAAGCAAAGAAACAAAAATTTACAGAAAACCCTAAATCTTATCGTCATTCCCCTCTCTGACGCATCTTCACTGTCGTCCATTGCGCTCGAGTCTTCGTGTAAGAGTTGTCTTGCTTAGTTGACGCATCTTCACCAAGGGTTGCCCTCGTTAGATTTGCGCTTTATCGTTCATTGAAGGGGTTATGTTGGTTGGTTGACAAATCTTCACTGTCCTCCGATCCACGCTCCACTCTTCATTGAAGGGGTTGGTTTGCTTGGTTCACGCATCATCTCTTGAAACTAAGGTAAGTCCTACAATTAAAGTATTAGCCATTAGACTTAAGAGCGGTAAACATTGGATTCAATAAGGTCTGAGGTTAGAGAAGTGGCTGGAGTGGTAAAAAGAAGTCTGAGGTTAGCGTAGTCTGAGGAAGATAGTATGAATGAGTTGGGCAGAAGCAAACTGGTATTAGTTTTCATCTTCTACCGAAGATGGTCAGTTGTAGAATGGGTAGCTGCTAGAACCAACTGGTTTTCTTTTGTGCTCTCATTGGTAGAAAAATTCATATTTCCTACCAATTAGAGCACAATAGAAAACTAGTTGGTCCACCAAAATTTTAAGTTGATGATTTTAATTTTGTTGCACTATTATATCTTTTTTGCTTTACTAGTGACAGTATTTATCGTATGAGTGTGTATTTGTTTAATTGGAACTGATGTATTATTTTTATGTTGTTGTTTGTAGTACTCTGACTATCATTGATGATAACATAAAGTTCTAATTTTGTTATTCTAGTAGTAACTTAAATTTGAAAGACTCTAATTACTAGTAACTTAAAGTTAATGTAACAATTGAATTGAATAAATATTGCATTAAACATTAAACCATAATAAACCATTAGAACTTAGTAAGTTGGTTGATGGAATTGTTATGAATACGTTAAGTATCATGTGCTGTGCTAGGCTTAAAGTTTTAACTTTCACTTTAGTGTTTCCTTTCAACATTCTGATTGAGTGTTTTCTTTTTCCTAGAGTTGGTTTTTTCGATTTGGCATAATGACATTTGATGAAGTAACTCTACGGTTTCATCATCCGGGATGTTTTGTTAATGTGGGTGATAATGTTATGTATGAGGATAGTTTTGTGGATAAAATTGAATTTGATCCTGACTTATTGAGTTATTTTGAACTGGTTGATGTATGTAGAAGAAGTGGGTATAACAATGTGAAGAAGATATTTTATATCTTATGTCTGGTTTTGAACTATGTAATGGTTAGAGAGTTGTACAAGATGATGTTAGTGTGTTAAATATGGTTAGTCAGATGATGGGTACGAGTGGTATTGATATTTATATTGAACATGGTGTGGATACCCCTGTTGAAGTGATTGAGGATGATTGTAACGAGGTTAGTGAGGGTAATGTAGTTGAAGATAATGGTGAGGCTGTTAATAATTTAGTTGGAGGTAATATAGACAATATGCCAAATGTGGAGGATGAAAATGATGCAGATATGGAGAATGAAAATGACACAAATGTGGAGGTTAAAGAGGATGAAGAGGATTTAGAGCAAACAGATGAAAGTAATGGTCTGAATGAAGATATTGAAGATGATTTAGAGTAAGGAGATGAAGGTAATGGTTCGGATGAAGATGTTGAAGAGGATTTAGAGCAAAGAGATGAAGGTAATGGTCCGCATGAAGATAATGGACCACATGAAGCTGATGCAAGTGATCCAAATGATGAAGATGAGGTAGTTTTGTCTGAATATTATGACAATGATGAATATGGAAAACTTGTTAGTGATGCAGAAGATATGGTAAATGATGCTATTATGAGGAAAAGGAAATACCCTGTTTATGATGAAAATATAGCTAAGCCTTACATTAAAGTAGGGATGATTTTTCTTAATCATTTGCAATTTAAGCATACAGTGAGTTTGTTGTCCATTAAAACAAAGAGGGTTATCATGTTTACTAAAAATAAGCCCAACTTTGTCTAAGGTAAATGTAGAACTGAGAACTGCTCTTGGTATATATATGAAGCATTTGATAGGAAGTTGCAGTCATTTAAAGTTTGGAAATTTAGGAACAATCATGACTGTAATAAGGTATATACAAATCCTAGGATGAACTCCAGCATCTTAACTGACTTGTTGAAGGATAAGCTTAAAAGGAAGCCATTTATGAAGAATGATAATATAAAATTTTACGTTAAGGATTGTTTAGGTGTTGAAGTGTCCATGAGTATGGTGAGAAGAGCAAAGAAAAAAATAATAGATAGTGTTGTGATCAACATTGAAGAGGAGTTTGGAATGATTTGGTCTTATATGAAGTGATTAGGCAGACCAACCCAGAAAGCAATGTTACATTGACAGTGTCTCGACTAATTCCAACATCTCCAACTGTATTTGAAAGAATGTACATATGCTTAGAAGTTATTAAACATGGGTTTAGGCATGGATGCATGCATCTTCTTAGCCTAATGATTGTTGGCTGAAAACCAAAACTAAGGGTGAACTTCTATGTGCTGTGGGAAGAGAAGGAAGCAATCAAATGTTTCCTGTTACTTAGGCAATGGTTAAAGTTGAGTCGATAGTCACATAGAAGTGGTTCATTTAAAGGTTGAAAGAAGATTTACCTCACTTGGGCTTTAGAATTGGTTGGACTATAATGACTGACCAACAAAAGGTAAAAATTTCACATCAATCTTATTTTTACTTTCATTGAGAGTGTAACTGTTATGATATATGTAGAGTGCCATCCACATGCCTATTCAAATGGTTATGTTTTCCATTATAGGGACTTGATAGAGCCATTATCATTTTGTGTCTAGATGCTGAGCACAGGCTTTATGCTAGACATGTTTATGTCAATTGGCACGGAAGAGGACATAAAGGGGAAGAGATGAAGGAGCACTTTTTGAAAATTGCAAAATCCTTCACAGTAAAGGAATATAAAGAAAATTTGGATAAGCTTAGAGCTAAGAACCAAAGGGCAACAGAAGATATTGAGAGTTATGCACCAGTTCAGTAATGGTGTCGGGCTTTCCAGAGGGAAGATTCCATGATTGAGTTGGTTGACAATAACTTATATGAGGCCTTCAATAAGACTCTAGTTGATGCAAGGAAAATGTCAATTTTAGGGTTATTTGAGCATCTTAGAAGAGAATTGATGAAAATAATTATGAGAAAAAGGAAAGAGGCTGCCAAATGGAAGGGTAATTTAGGGCCAAGAATATGGGAAGCAATTGAGAAGAGTACTATAATTGCTCAACATTGTTCAGTGCATCATAATGGAGAAGGGTATGAGATTGATCATGGACAAAATAGATATGTGGTGAGGCTTCATAACAAAATATGTTCATATAAGAGATATATCCTCTCTGGCATTCCTTGTGCACATGCCATATGTGCTATTAGAAACAGTAGGGTTAATATTAAAGAGTACACTTCTAGTTGGTTATGGAAGACTGAATATGTGAAAGCATATGAGAAGGAAATTTAACCGATGCCTAGTATGAAGGACTGACCTATTAGCAATGAAGAAATTATTAGGCCACCAGAATTCAAACAAGGGCTTGGTAGGCCCAAAACAGCTAGGAAAAAAGGCATTGATGAGCCTCAAAAGAATACAAAAGTAAACAAAAAGCAAATTGTTGACTACGTGTCTATGAAGGGCATGATCATTACATGTAGTCACTGTCATACAAAAGGACACAATAAAAGAGGTTGTCCTTGGAAGGGTCGAGAGGTAATTTCTAAGTTATTTTATCTTTCATGGTACAACTAAGATTCTTTCCTTTTCCATAGTAGTGGTAATCTTTTAGGTCTTTTTTATTCTGTTATCACCGTTATTAATGGCAAGTTCTAGCCCAGTTTCAAATTCCAAACCCAGACCAGTCAACTGATTTCCATATGGAGCAACACGCAACAAACTCACCGTCAATCCTTGAAAACATATCCATAGTTGAAACCAACACTGACAACCCAGTAAGTGCCTCTAAATTTGCAACCAACACTGAAAGGGGAAAGAAAGGTAAAAGAAGAGCAAAAGCATCTGCTTTTGCCTCTGCCTCTGCCCCTGCCTTTGCCTCTGCTACTGTGTCTGTATCTGCTGGTGCCACAACTGCTTCAAGTACTACGAACACCTCAAGTACTGCTCATGTAAGTAGGAGTGCAAATGCAGCAGCCTCAGTTGTTCTCCCAACACCTGGAGGTGCTCCACAAACAACAACAAATAACTGTACATCTTCAAAGGCCACTGCCAAGAACCAAACCAAAGGGAGAAGAGGTCCTGGTTATGGTGTTGCAGATAATGGAAGCAGATTGAGGATGTTGGTAGCTGATAGATGTAGTTCAAATTCTTAAGCGAAAATTAAAGGAAAAAGGCCTGTCACATACTCTTCTCTTCAACAAGAAGCAAATAGGAAGATCAAGAAACGGATGGAAGGATGGGGGTATACACAAATGAAACCACAGGGTTGCAGATACTAAATGAAAGCATAAAATTTTTGCATTCTTACTTAACATAAATTCATACAACTTAACAAACATTTGCATTTTATCTACAACCTGAAAGGAGAAGTCAAAGACTACTAAACCATGGGCAGAAATTAGCAATTGAGAAGGAAGCTGTTACTGCGCATGTAAATCCAAGCCAACAAAGTCAAACTGCATCTTCAAAGGGAAAGCAAAAAATGTAAACTTAACATTTAATTGTTAGTGAAATGTGCAAGGGTTGTGCTATTTATGAATTGAACAAAAATAGATTGTAAAGATGTTGTTGGGATTAATTTTATTAAGCAATGAATGCAATGACTTTCAATTTCAATTTTAATCTCATTTCTTGTACGTTTTTTCCTTTTAGTTGAACATCATGAATGGGTTACTGCGGGTGATGGAAGCTTGGTTGGAATTGTCAAAATTATCTGCAATATTTTGCATTTTTCAAGGAAAGCTTAAAGTCTATGGATGGAAATATAATGCACATTGCAAAATTTTGTATTTTTCAGGGAAAGCTTAAAGTCTATGTAAGGATGGTTTCCTTTATTTCCCAATCAGTATGCATTGCATTTCTTTTAGGTTTTATCATTTTCGTTGACAACTAATTTCTAGTACAACATGTGTTAAAGTCTATATACATTTCTTTGTCTCCTCATAAATAATTTGATGACTTATAAAACAACTTAATAGCTGTGAACATCATAGGATTGGAGGTAAAATACGGATAATAATTTTTAGAGTAGTCAATTGCTGCGTCTTTTAACTCCTTTTAACAACTAACGAATACTTTATCTCCATTGATTAAACATCCTATTTTGTCACAAATCTTCCTTACCAAATGTTGAAAAATCAAACATCTTGTGCCTAATACATCAAACATGTTTAGGCTAGTATATAAAACATCAAACCTGTTTAGGCAAGAACATTAAATTAGTAATACAACAGATGTTAAAACATCTAACACTTTGCACTTTCCAACATTAGGTTAGGTGAAGAACATTTACACATTGTTCTAGTACATCAAACCATTTTCAGGTAAGGCTTTAAAGGTACAACTATTGCCTTTTTTGCCTTCATTATTTATAATAACAAACATAAGCAATAATACTAAACACAAGCTTAAAAAAGCAAACCATTTCTAACACTTTGCTGATTGTGTTTCATAACTAGTCTTCGTGGAAACTAACTCACTCTTCAACTTCAACTTTTCTGCAATCCTTTCAGCTTGCAAAATATCTACTGCATTCTCTCTTAACTTTGTCACTTCCACCTTTAATAGATTATTTTAACAATATAGCATCTTCTCTATGTTTTTCAGCTCTAAAATAATTTGTCTTGCTCTTGGACAAAATCTTTGATCATGCCATTCATGAAATCCACAAACATTTTCACTCTACCATTAAATAAAAAGCAACATTTTGCTAATGAAATATATGAACATATTTAGCTAAAACAACATAAAATTGTACCAAAATTATCAGAAAGAGTCGACAGACATAAAACCTTCTTCCTAGATTTTCATCAGTCCATGACGTCCATCTAGATGCTTTCAAGTTACAGTAACAATATTTAGCCTCTTCGTCATAGTCCCATTCAACTGGGTAAGTTGAAGAAATCAGCTCGTATGACCTTATATCAAGCTTAGAACGCGTCCCTCTATAGCCAAAATTGTAATTTTAAGAAATTCTAACCCAACACAAAATCACAACCAAATTGAATCCTCTATTCAACCTCATTACCTTGAAGAACTACTACTTGAGCTCATTCTCAAGTATTACAAGACAATGCTGTAATGTTGATTGTACACCTACTGACAACTAAATGATGTCTATAGAACTAAATTTTTTTGCTCCTAATAATCTGCATCTCTTCCATGAATGTCATACTTTATCTTGAACCCAGCACATAAACAATATCAAAACATGGATAACTACCAACGAAGCTAAACTAAATGACACAAATCATATCCTACGTACAATGTCAATTACACGAGGAAGAGAAAACTTGATCATATCCTATATCCAAATGTATAATAGATATTTTCATGAAAAAAAATTATCGTCAACACGCTATTCAACCTAATAACCAAACTCTTTTAAAGAAGACAAAATAATTTACGTAAATGTAACATTGTTAAGGCAAAGGAATAAAGTGGATATTAAAACATCATAAATTTATATACAAAAATTAGAAACTCTCATTACCTACTTCGGTCTTCAATCACAGCACATGTATGTTTCAGATCTCCAAAAACCTTACCATCCGTTCACCTCTAACGCCAAAAGAGAGATCTCACACTCACATAACCAAGAAGGCACAAGCAATGGTACTTCCAGGGATTGGAGTAAAGGCACAACTGAGGGAAGAAAAAGTGGGTGAAACATCTATTCATCAACGATTTTAGGGTTATTTAAGACAAACATCTGTTCAAGAAAAAGAGGGAAGCATTTTTCGTTGTTTAAGTTATAATTTAAAGAAATTAATTATTTTTTCTTAAATTCCACTTGGCACCAATACTAAATTAGGTTTATTAACGCAGCATGTAAACACCAAATGACCTGCATGTAACGGCGCATGTAAACATGCCCTAATTTTTGTCCAAAAAAGTCTTTAATTGAACAGACTCGTGAAATTATAACCCTTAAATGAGCTAGTTTGAAGTTAACGTCCCAAAGTGATCAAACTTAAAAAGATTAAGCCCCAATTTGGGTTTTTAGCTGTCATTTTACTTATTGAGTAAGAAAGCATCATCACAGTACACAAAAGCACCATCAAAATGCATTAAAGTATTGGTAATGGAAGGTTAAGCTACAAATTAGGAGCGTATGTAGGTTAATTAATAATAACCTTATAATAAACATCAGAAGCAATTCTTTATTGAAAATATCAAAGTAGTGGAAGCAAATAGCACACAATATTGAAAGTTGATGAATCTAAGAAGCAAGAAAAAAGACAAAAGCAGTAATTGTAAAGAGCAATGAGAGTGAGATTGTGACAGTAGTCTAGGCTTTCTTATTTTTGATTCAATACAAAAATGACATTATTTTTTTATATACACAAAACGACGTTCTTGTTTTTTCATACAAAAAACAAAATTATTTTGTGTATGTGATAAGTCTGGATTTTAGACTATATTATGAAGCCTGAGCCAGCCTAAAGCCAAATTAACTCGAGTATAGCCTATTAACTTTGGGTTAGGTTAGGCCAAGCTTAGGATTCTTTGCCATCCCTACTCCTACTGCCTATAAATTTGCAAGCGATAAGTAGGAAATGCTAGAAGAGGCAAAAGACAAATCTCCAAAGGGTTGTGCATCGGATGAGGAACTATGCTAATTAACATTAATAACCATTAGACTTTAGTGTGGGGATAAAGTGTCGTTGAATCTCACACCCCAAATATGAAAGGAGATTATTGGAAAGATAGCTTATAGGGGAGTAATTCCTAAGTATAATGGTCTTTTCAATGTCATTAAGAAAGTTAGTAATGCTATCATTGTACTTTCTATTTTAGCTTTTTCAACATGTTTCATAAAGATACCAAATAATCAGAGAGGAGAAAGAATGAATATGCTCCTCTAATGGTCTATAAATAATTTGATGAGGATATAGCTAAAATCTTTTATCATCAATTGTTGGGACAACATAAGAAAAATTCTCAAATAGAGTTCCTTATGCAATAAAAAGTGAAGGATGTAGCATATGAAATATGGGAGAAAGATACTTCCCTTTGTCAGTTTAAAAATAAGATTAAGGCATATCTTAAAAACCTCCTGATGAGAATTTTGAATCTTTTAGTGAGGGAGGTTTATAAGAGTCTCTTGTGCGTTCATATAAACTTGATAGTAAGATGAATTCTTACTACTTACTGACCAACAAAACTAAAACATACTGGTGAGTCCTAAATCACTTAAGCTCTAAGGTTAACTTACATAGTGGTAATTACCATAACAATATTTATCGGTAGTTAATTCAGTTATGTTGGTTGATGTCGAACCACCTCTCCAACAATCCCTTTGTGTAGGTCACTAAATGTATTTTCTATAGGATTAAAACATATCTCCGAACAGTTTGGGATGTATATATATATATATACTATAAATTTTGGTTATCCTACTTACATATGTATGTATTGTATGTAAGAACATTTAAATTGTGTTAGTCCTCACATATATTGTATTTTCATTTTCCTGCGTTAATAGAAGATTTACTTTAATTTTTTATTGTCTCGTATAATCATTTGTCCCAAATTTATTAAGTTATAAAATGCACAGAAGTGTTTGACAAAAAGACACCAATAAAGTGTGTTAACTTGGTGGGAACATAATGAGATTTTGTGTAGATCTTAACCTCAAATAAATTTATTTTACACATAAAATGATACAAAATATCAAATATTAGATAGTAAGTAGTCCATATATAGAAATTATCACAACGAGTAAACTTCCAAATAATTCAGTCTCATATATGAATACTTGTAGGTGTGGACTGAAAAAAGCATTAAAAAAGTGAGCCCATAAACTACATATCTCTAATATTGTGTATTAGCATCAACCGGTTGAGAAAGAGTAGGACTTAAAGAAAGGACTGACACAAAATATTGATTATATTGTCTATTAATATAATACCCCACATGTCATTCCAAATATGATAAAAGGAACAAATTTGATCCTAACATTTTCACCATAATGTAATTTAAACTCAAACATTTCAAAACATCCAAAAAGAACTTCAATATTATATAAACAATTAACTTAACACCTTCGTCAACTCTCTACTACAAAAATCATATCTAACTTTTTTTTTTCTATAGGCCCCTTGTGAAATATGTATCTTATGTGATAAGTGAGATATAAAAAATAAAAAAGTGTAAAAACACAATAACAATTGGGATTATTTCTAAGCCCAAAGTAGTTCCCTTTAAATGGAGGTAAGGGCCCAGTCAAAGTTAGCATATAAAGAGGCTCTGACTGACAACACATTTAGGCCTGTTCCTTTTCATGGATAAAGTAGGAATCATAGGAGAAATATTAATACGGGCCACTCTGTTACGAGCGACTTAATATTTAAAACTCATAAATTGCACCAACTTTACGATATTAATTGTGATTAACAGCTAACATTGTAGGCAAGGCTAGAGCTAATTATGTTCTAATCAGGCGGCAAATTTAATTTTAAAACTTTATATTATAAAAGATTATCTTAGTGTCCGACTCTGTTACTTACTAAAGCAAACATGTCTCTTATAAATATGGCCTGACTTAGGTATTTGCCTAATTTCATTTAATTGTATTGTATATACAAGTGTCAGAAAAGAAAGTGATTGTGTCATCATGTGGGTTGCTTCTTGGAATATAATTCCATTTAAATTACCATTGCGTTATGCCTACGTTCTGGAGCTAGCATGATCTTTTGGCAAGTAGTGTGACGTATTACCGACGGTCCGACATTGTGCACTTGTCGTAATTAATTAACTATTTAACCACTTCTTTGGCATCTAATTCCATCTTTACTCGACGAGAAAAGACCATTACCTTTATTCTGCACCATCTCAGTATTGAATTTAATGCATTTGTCACGTTATTCAGTTTACAAACTGTGTATAGCTAATCATAGACGAGTAACTCTTATCCTGTTCTCCTTAACGCGGTATGGACAAGAAAAACTTATAAAAGTATTCCACAAAAAGTATATATAGACGAGAAAAACTTATAAAAAGTATTCCAAGAATATATAGGCTGAGATGACAATTAGGTTTCGACCCGCCCGCTCTGGCCCCACTTGAGGGCGAGAGCCTTAGACCAATTATTTTTTCAAAATAATTGAACTTCAAGCCAAATTAACTAAGCACGAGGCTCAATAAATATAAGAAAAATATTGTTTTGTGAAAAATGAAATCATTTCTTATTTTTAACTAATAAACAAAAAATCAAACAAGACATAACAAAATCGAGCTCAGGCCCAATTGCCTTAAACTAAAGCTCCAATCTGATAATCTTGAACTCGAGACGCGCCAAAAGTTGTCTAGCCACTCAATGCGGCTCGACTTATTGTCAATCTTATTTATAGAGATAAGTATTCATATGTACCTACTTGTCTATCTAAAACTTAGTAATAAGAAGATATCAAAGATTTTTGCTAAAACATATCTATGCACAATTTAATAAATAAGTTAAAATCATATAAAATGTAATTAGAACTATCACACATTCGTGTAGAATTAAGATTGAGGAGTACCGCAACTTTAATTCTAAAATTCTAATTCCATATTGTTATAAAAGATTAATAAGGAGTACCAAATTTATATTATAATTGTTAGTCTTTGATGACATAAAAAAGGAGGATAATTTATGCATATATACTTTTTAAAACGTACTTAAAAAGTTAATAATTGAATTATTTATTATAGGAAATGATTATGAAAAATTAATATAAGATAATTACAAAACAAATATAACAATAATTAAAGAGACTAAAGAAAGAGATATAAAAACTAATTTATAATGATTTGTGAAACAACCTTTAGCTTACTTTAGCTTTCTAAGTTTAATTAAAATTCATTATTGTTTTCTTTAATGAACATGAATTAAGAGAAGTCTTTTGTACATATATCTTCCTTCGATGAAGATAAATTCCTAAACATGTTCCCTTCTTATGGTGAAAAGGAATCGTTTTTCAACATTCTTTCTTCTAAGTGAAAAGGAATTCCAAATAATTCAATTGTTTTTTCAATTTATATCTAAATTACTCAAATACAACAAAAGTACTCCTGTCTTGATCATATAATGCACCACGAACTTATATCATGCTGACCCGTACATGAATGTAATGTAACTCTTTTTAGAATTTCTTAAGGCTCCCTTTAGGGCTAAAGATTCTTCTTACGACTTATAAGTCATTTAGCTATACTAAAAAATACTTTAAATAATCATTAAGCACACAAATTAACTATTATAACGATTAGTTTATAAGTAAGATTAGTTAATCAGACATACTCCAACTAAGGAATCTACCAATTGGACATCTTCTAATAGGGTATCTATTAGTTAAAGCTTAATCAATTTGAAAGTCCTCTTCCGATAACTTTTAAAGCTCACCATCAGATAGCAATCATATCCGATTAGCTATTTAGTGGATCATCGAAAAACCAAGTTGCAAATTACTAATTTATTTTCTTTTCAACACTTTGTCTAGCTAGCTTATTGAAACCCTTAGGCTAATCTAACCCCATTGGAGATCAACTTTAAAACTTCTGCTCCCAAGTGTTCTAAAAAATAAATCACATCCATTTAATAAAAACTTGGCTTAAAATCATTGCATGAGTTCCCCAAAGAAAGAAATGATGTTTGACTACATCAGCTCAACAAAACCTATGATTTTTAGGCTTTTTAAGACTAAGATAGATAAGGAAAAATATGTAAATCTTTGGATATTCAAGAGGCGCTGGAAGATGGTAACCAATCATGAAGCTCACCACTATAGAAGAATTTTAGTTGCATATAATCCTGGTCAAATCAATATCCTCAATCACTCATCAATTGATCTATGCATTCATTTACATGTCCAACATTGCATCCTTAGAAATTGTTGATTAGTTTTATATTGTAACATCCCATTACTATAGAGTATATACCCGAATATCCAGAGGACATTCCAAACGTATACTATGACAATGGCATGTTAGAACAATCACTTTCACTTATATGGTATCGTACAGAATAACAAAATACTTAAAAACTCAACTCCTCATTTCATTTACTAACATAATTTACACTGTAATCATTAAAATAAATATTTACATCATCACAAGCATCTAAAAGCTTATTTCTCTTTTTACGAAAAGTTCTACATGACAAAAGAAACAACATAAATGCAATCTACAACTCTTCAGATGTCAGCTAACCGATCTTTGAGCCATTTCTTAATACCAAAACGTTCCTCTAGAGTGTCTTAGAAACTAGGTCTCCACTCTAGTACTTGAAAATCAACGTTGCAATCTTGATGAGTTTGGAAAACTCAGTGAGTGAACCATCCTCGATGTGCTCACTCATTCAGAATATTAAACATTCCAAATATAAACCAAATGCATAATATTCCTCATTTCGACAAATCATCATGAACTCCATACGTTTTATATAAACTTTTTAGAATAATTCATTCATCTATCTCAGTCAATCATATTAGCGAATGTACACAAATATAACATATCTCAATATCATCACAATTTAGAAATGTTTTCACAATCATATATTTGCAAAAGCATATGCATATGAAACTCCACTTTTGTTTTTATTTTGTTGTTACTGAGCGTCTATTACTGTCCCATATCTCTTGTAGATATCAGGCTCATTTCAAATTTTGTTCCATATCCGTTGTAGATACCAAGTTCATTAATCACAAAGCTAGTGACTCTACGTGCACATTTATGAGCTTTAAGCTCTTTCAGACTGGCCATTTCGGTTACAATACCTTTATTTGATCATGTATATCAATGTGATGCATCAAATCACAAAATATGCCATCAATAACATTTATTCATGATGCACAGTCAGATTCACATGTTCATCAAATCCCAGTCCAGCATTTAACTTTTCTTTGAGTATATAGATATCTTTCATATTCATATGTAAACAGAACACTCCCTAATACATTCTCAAATATTTAACTCCTTAGACTATTAATGTCTGGAATTATCACAATCAGATCATTAACAGTTTAATAACTGGGAGTTAAACAGAAATATATCAATCTTAGTGAGAACATGTAAGTTACTCACATTATGCTCCAAATTACGCTATTGCCTGGATGGTCCGGATGTCTAGATGATGGCATTCGTCTCGAGAATCTAAAATCATACAATACACATATAATTCAAATTACAAAGTTGATCAATCAAATACATATTCAATCATGCATATATATGTGTGCCATATTCAATGCATACTTAATGACTTTCCCGGGTATGTTTCCTTAATCACAATTCATGCTCATTCAAACATTGTCACTTAGATATCTCCTGTTTTCTCTTAGGTTTATACCTTAATTAACTTGTTTATCTGAATTCATCAATCAATTATCAAACTAGTTCATTTCAAGCCTAAATGCATTATAGGAAAGTGCCTTATCATTAGTTGTTTCAAACATCACTTAAAAGACGATATTTCACTTTTTATGCTTACCCACGATCGTGGTGGAACTTGCCACGATCGTGACAAAACCTTATGCAACAGGCCACGATCGTGGAGATTCTACCACAATCGTGACAGAACCCTATTTATCAGGCCACAATCGTGCCCCCTTCATTTTTCCACGAATTTTCGTACTTAGAACCATCATTAACACTTTAAATTTTCCAAAATTCATGTCCAATATGCAACCTCATTTAGGTCTGAATTAAACTCCAATACTAGATCAAAATTATTCAATTGATAGTTCACAAATTATGGTCTTTCATGCAACAAAAATCAAACTAAAAACTATCATACATTATCATGCATATAGTCCTAGTTCTTTCTCAATTCAAAAACATTATGTTAACATCTTTCTTTAGCGTAAATCCACCTTCATTATACTTCGAATCCAGATCTAATTCATCCATGAATCAATCTGTAACCCATGGTTTTCATACACCAAGAACAAACATAGAAAACATCCATGTTCATTCAACATATTCCAGCACATATCATCACCAACACTATATACATTTCACTCCAATTCGGTCATCATTCTCATACTGTTAATCATGCCATAAAGATCATATTGCTACTTACTTATTAGGCTTCCAATTTAACTTAAAACATTAAGATAACCTATCCCTCCAAGCAAGTAAAATCAACATATTTCTAAGGTGAAAACATATTGATTTTTAGTAATAAGATGAAGGTAACATTCAGTTGGTTTCTTAACTATTTTGTGAAGGATTAAAATGTGAATTTTGTGTAACAATTAGAGCTAGGGTTAAACCAACATGCAGAGAGAAGACAGGAGCAATTTCGGTGGTGAAGCAAAGGGGAAAATAGCATAAACCATCCTTGCTGTAATCTTCTTCACTAAGTGATAAGTGTCTTTATATAAACCTAGACATATGTCTTAAAGCATGGAATCCATTTGTTCCATAATTAAGTTGACATATGCCCTTTGAGAAGCTCCCATTAATCTCCTATTAATTTGTCCACATGTCACACATTAATTAGTCTACTTGTCACTATATAATTTTTCCATTTGTCAATTAATGACTAGTCCATTTGTCACTCATTTAACTATGTCAAATGTCACTCAATTATAGGCTTAGTCACCTTAATTTTTCATGTATCAAATTATCTAACCACTTTGCACTTTTCTTAATTCAAATGTACACCTTAATTCATCAGTCTCCCAGTTAATAACATTTAATTCCAATTTACTAATTGGAATCCAATCAAACCAAAATTTAAGACATAACAATTCACAATTCACATCCTAGTCATTTTAAAATCTTTCATACCGGGACATATCAATTGAGTACATATACTATCTTTATAATGTGTACAAATTATAATTCATGTGTGTATGCTAATGATATGTATGTGAATGGAATGCATTTTCATAAATTCCCAATGAGATAACTCATGTGTAATGATCTAGGGTTCTAACCCTAAATATGTTCCGAAAATCGGATATTACATATATCTGCCTCTAACTTTTTCTTTCAAAGAATTGCCCTCTAAAATAATCTCAAATCTTTTAAGACTTTAATTCAGGAGCCGTAGTTACTGCTAGGAAACTTTAATAGTATAATTCTTGCTTTTGAAGCTAAGTAAACAAAAAGCACTAACAAACCATGCCCAGATCTCATATCTTGCTTGATGGATGTTTAGGTAAATAACCTTAAAAATAAGGGCTACTTCTTTACATGGAGAAACATATAAAATGGAGACTTGCTTATTAGAAAGGAGCTTGATAGAGCTTTAATTAGCTATAAATGGCTCATGAATTTTCAAGTTAACAAGGAATTGTTTAATAACTATCTTGGATCAGACCATTCCCCTATCGAAATCCATGATTTACTAATTGGTTATAATATAATATCTACTTTCAAGTTTTATAACTACATATGTAATATTCATGGTTTCTAGGCGGTAATCACAAGGGATTTGAATCTGGATGTTCAAGGCTTTGATGCTTATAAGTTTTATAGGAAACTTATAAACATTAATGATTAGTTGAAAAATTATGTTTGAATTTTTAAAATTGACTCATCCCTAGACATTGACAAAGCAAAGGCCCGTCTACTTTAGGTGTAAAAAAAACTATGTACATCTCCTATAGATATGACAAGCAATTGGAAGAGAAAAAATCTCTCAAAGCATATTCTCATGCTCTAGATAACTATACCTCGTAGCTTAAGCGAAAAGCAAGAATCAACTGGCTCAAAGATAGGGATTGCCAATACCAAATTCTTCTATAGATTCTTGTCTCTATAAGGAACAAAAATAGAATAACATCTTTTAGAAATAATGAAGGTTGTGTATATATAAACCAAACTAAAATGCTACTACATACCAAAGCCTAATTTAGAATTTCTTAGGCAATTATTCTACAAGATCATCAAGTATCCCCTTAAGCTCATTCATCTCTAGCACTTTATCAAGGGAACAATCTGATCTACTCAACCTATTACAATAGAAGAAATTAAGAACACAACAATGCCCCTACCTAGATGGATTTAGTGCTCATTTCTACTAAAAAGCATGAAACCATTTGAAATTACAAGTGAAAGAGCAGTGTTAAAGTTTTTGCCTAACTCTAAAATGTTAAAGACTTAAAACAAAACTTAATTTTGCCTTCTTACCAAAACCATTAATCCAATTTCTATGAATGACTTCAAACCTATTTCTATTGTAATACATTCTATATGATCCTAACTAAAAGACTTAAGCTAGTACTTCCATCTTTGGTTAATCCATCTTAAGCAACCTTCATCGAGGGAAGAAGCATAGTGGATAAAATCCTCTTGATATAGGAATTAATGAAGAATTATCACCTACAAGGTTTAAGGAATAATTATGTAATGAAAATTGATATACATAAAGTTTTTGACAATCTATATTGGAATTTCATATTGCCTGTTATAAAATCATTTGGTTTCCCAGTATGAATTGTTGTATGAATTGCATAATGTATCACAACTCCAGCATATAATGTATTAATCAATGGAGAATCTATACAAATATTTAGAGGAGCCAGAGGAATTGGAAAAGATGATCCTCTTTCCCTTTATTTGATCACTATTGCAATTTAGGTGTTCTCAAGATTAATTGAACATAATATCAATAAGGAGAGAGGATTAATATTTCACAGTAAATATGAATAGTTAAGAATTTTCAAGCTAGCTTTTGTTAAGGACTTACTTCTTTTTGGTGGAGCCAACGCTAAATTAATTTCTTGGCTAATGCATACACTAGAATCGTTTAGCAATATATTAAGGCATCAACAAAGATAAAAGCTTCATCATGCTCTCCTGTAAAGCATCAAGTATTGCTAATTCTTTGAGGGAAATAACGAGCCTGAGCTTTAAAGATCCTCCTTCTATCTACTTAAGGATCCCTATAAGCTCAAGAAGAATCAAATAATATGACTGCCAACCTCTTTTTGATATGGTAAGAAGAAGAATAGGTAGTTGATTCAACAAAATTTTGATTTATATAAGGAGGCTCCAACTAGTCATCTTAGGTCCTTTATAGCCTTTATACCTTTTGGTCCTATTATCTTTTCCTATCTAAGATACTCTATAAGGACTTGGTGAAGTTATTGAGAACTTCCTCTGGATATATAATGGACATAAGAAAACACAAGCTCAATTTAGTTAGAGCACAATTTGTTTGCCTAAGAAAGAGGATGGATTAGGTTTTCAATTAATTCATATAGTTAATAAAGTGTTGCTATCTAAAAGAAAATGAAGAATAATTAATGGAAAAGATTCATTGTGGGAAAAATGGACCAATGGTCATTAATTAAAGGATGAGAACTTTTAGGTTGTCAAACGTAAGACGTACACTTCTTGGAGTATGTATCAAGTCCTAAAGCTCAAAAGTAATCTTTAAAGGCTTTTTAAAGTGAGGATAGGGAATGGCAACTCTGCCTAGCTTTGGTGTGATTTATATCTCCAACCCAATTTCAAAATATTAAGTTGCACTTCAATGACAATGCAAAAGTTAATTAACTAATTTTGGAAGGGAAGCGGTTTTGCAACAATAGGGATGTTGACTTCTGTAGTCATGGTTTCCTAATTATCATCTAAATTCCAATCTTGAAGATAACATCATTTGGTTAGGGGATTCTACTAGTCTTTTTACTAGTAGCTTATGTGAAGACCACTTTAGGAACCAAGCTCTTAAACATAGATGGTATAAGTTAGTTTGGAATAAATATGCTACTCCTAATGTGTTTTTCATTCTTTGATTATTGGTTAGAAGTAGCCTAAGTACACTAGACAAACTTAGAGGAGGGTGCTCACCCTCTTCTTAACCTTATGTGCAGACTTTTCTTACAAGTTCTTAAATTAATGCAATCTTTTTTCTTCAACTATTCCTTTTCAAGCTGCTTATGAAAAGATTTGCAACAAAAATTCAATCTAACTTGCCTAGATGATATTGGTTTTTGGGCTTCAAGCTAGGTACAACTTCCTAAGGATAATTATATATTCTTCGCGGTTGGTTTTGGTTGCACAATATACTCTATTCGAGGGAAATAAATGCTAGGGTGTTTAGAAACTCCAACTCAGTTGTCCAACTGATGACTTATACTAATGCTAGCAAAATCAATCAAATGATAATGATTAGAGCTCTAACTCTGGTATTCGCTCAAGGCATAGCTAGTAGATGGTGTTTGTGACATGATATAAGCTAGTTCTTTTGTAATGATCAGTTGGTTTTTTATATTCTTCTAGCTCCTTACTTTTGATCCTTCCCTGATAACTATCCAAGTTTTGCTCTAGGTCTAATCTTATAATATCATTTTGTAAAGTTATAATCTAGTTCTAAGGCTTGGTCCTTTTATTAATGCAATCCTTTAATTTCCAAAAAAAAGGTGTTAGTTAATTTTGCATTATTAAAAAGTCAACTAATGTAAAATTAACTATTTGTTCATATTTTATTTAATTGCATAAAAAGGATCTTTTATTCTGGGTTGTCATAAACCAAGCTCACTGCTTAGGAATAGTATAGTCACACTATTGAAGTTAACAATGATTGATAGATCATAAGAAGAAATATTAGAGCATTGTTTGAAATAATAAAATCATATACCCGCGATTATTTATAAAGGTTGTTTGGTCTTCTTCTCCTTTACATACTATAATGATGATTTTTATAGGTAAAATTGAATACAATTTTTAAAACAACGTGAGTTAAGACTTAAGAGAGGGAACTTGATATCTAAATCAATTTGTTACTAATGCGGTCTACTTATATCAGGCTTTTATTAAGATCAATGCCTACATTAGTTATATACTTGCATTTATGGGGTGTATAAACTCAAATATAAATTATGTCATACAAATAAAGTTTAGCACTAGTCTTGAAATATAAGATAATTAATAGAAGGTCATAAAGATAGAAATTATTCAAACATTCTCCCATTTGAATAAATATTAATTATAATTCTATAAACTAAATAAAAAATATATATGGCCATAATAACTCTACAATTAAAAAACACACTTTAAGTATGAATTCTGTCTAATAATACTACCAATATCAAACCAAGGTGGTACTTATATCATTTATTTTATTGAAGTAACCTTACCAATTATCAACGTTAATTTAGATGTAATGGTGTAATAAACATTAGATCATACAAATTATCGCACAGGTACATTATTGTTTATTGGGCTATCATATCTAATTTTCAATAACATATATGCTCTAACAGTAAGCTATACTCAAAAAAATTAACAAATTAATTGTTTATATTCTCACATATTAGACAGTTAGAGATTTTGTCTCTAATAACACAAATGAGACATTTTACACAATTATATATTCAATTACACACAAAACATTTCATTTCCATTATAATGACAATTATAATCTCAAATTTCATACATCATAAATATCCACGTAAACACAATTTACTAAACTTGACATATAAAATTTTATTCAAATATGATAATGAACTAATAATCAAACACTGCCACTAACTCAAAACATCATAACACTCCAAGACACCTATAATATTTACATGTTTAATGAAACACCATAGATCTTAATCCTTTGACTGGTGGGTTAACAAGCGTAACCTTTGTGTTGATGTGCTCAAAACTAAAATAAGCTCTAAAATGAAAGTTCTCAAGCATATAATAGATGATGTTATGATAATATGCTTGACACTTTTTTAAGAAATTATACCTCTAGCCAATAAGAAAATATATTTAGAATAACTTTAGATCATGTGAAGAACTACTTAAATCGTAGTATGTATAACCAACTAATTTAAGGCTCTAAACTCTCTTATAAACTAGCTTGTAAAGTTTCATTTTATACAACTATTCTAAACCTTCTTAATTGCAACCTAGTGATCATATCCTAGATCATAATGAAAATTTGCCCAAAACATTCATAAGATAAGCAATGTCAAACTTATGCAGACCTGGGCATACAATAAACTTCATACAAGAGTAGTTTATGACACATCTCTTATAGATTCCCTAAATTTGCAATATTAAATATAAACCTTCTTGGGCATTGTTTCTTATATAGCTATCCATTTTGAGATCTAGCAACTCACCAAATTTGCAATCTTGCATATTAAAGCTTTTAAGAATGTCCCAATATCTTATGAGCTCTATCATGATTAATCTTAAGCCCTGAGACAAAAGAAGCTTCTATAAGATCTTTCTTGTTAAAATATTTTGATAATGTGATTTTAGTTTCATACAATAACCCCAAATCACTATTAACCAATAATATATTATCCACATATAATACAAGAAATATAAAATTGTTGTTATTTATTTTAAGATAAATGCATTGATTAAATTTATTCTCCATAAAATTTAAATCAACATTCCAAAATATGATTTACACATCCATTTGATGCAACCATGAGTTGTAGTTCAGAAACAAAGCCATGATAACTCTAAACGAATCTTGATCTGAAATAGATGAAAAAGTCTCATTATGGAATATATCTTCTCCTATGTGAATCCCTTAACCACCATAACTATCTATATATGATTATGATGTATAATTTAATCATTTAATTGTTCAATGTTCTAATTGGAGATAGAGTATAAAATTAGTTTGAAATCCAATCGCATTTGTTCTTACTAATTAATAATTGATTTACAATTGATATTTGAAATTAAACTTTTCAAATGTCAATTTATTCTAGCCAAAGATTTTCTTAAATAATTACTAATCAAGAATAGTGAAACATTCTTCCTTATTAAATTAGAGTGATGAATCTTTATTGACTTATTCAATTGTTTCCATACATTTCATACTATATCTAAGTATTAGTGACTATGATACCCTAAATAGAATAAGTCATAAGTGGCATCAAAATATAGTAATTTCCATGTAATTTATTTTAATAATCTCAAGTCTAAAGATCAATTATAAAATCATCATAATGAGGAAATCCACAAACATATAAATAATATTCTATTTAAGATCCTCATAATTAGGACAGTTCAATGAACTTATTCTCTAATAAATACTCACATATTTGTTTAAATATTTCATGCTTTATTTTATAAGATCAATTACTTTCTTCATAAGAAAGAAATATAAGATGTGTTTGTTTTACCGTTATGTCAATATCTCATTTTGATGAACCTATAACTGGAAACAATTTAAGAATAATATATAAATGCAAATTAAATCTCATAATTATGATCTCATTATAATTTTAATTGCATAATAATTATTCCAATGACTTCACTTTTAGTATTAAAACATAAAACGTAATTAACAAAAATATGTAAAATAAATAATATCTTTAATTAATTATGTTACAAAATCTATAATCAACAGTTTGACAAAAAGGTATACATCAATAATCTCTCTTTCATAGCTTAAATATCTTATATCATTTCTCCATATGATGATTATACTACTCTGGCACAGTGATTTAGTGAGATAATTTTATAAGATTTTTTATAGTGAACATTTGCTTTCATCTCAATTATCATTATAATTAAGAGAAACTACCTTAATATATACTTAAATCTTTGATAAGACCTTTGCTCCTTTCATATACAAAATGGATTTTATGTTCTATAGTACACTATTGTTTCAACAATACAAGGAACTATATCAAGTTCATTAAAGAACTTATTGATCCAAATAATCATTTACTAAATTAAAAAAGTATTATAACTTTATTAACCATGAATGCTACACTGGAATATTTTCAATCTTAAAATAATATTATTTTACGTAAAATATATCATAACTAAGACTAATTTCTAAAGTTAATATCTATATGACCTTAAACTTAAATACCAACTTACATATAGAATAATGAATCTATAATATTTCATAAGTATCAGATACCTCAAATACTAAATATTGTTAGTACATTATCTATATACTTAGACTAGATTAGGTAAACAACTTCTATATTAATCTTTATAGATCTAATTCCCAAAATTATTTATTCCTTTTTCATATCCAATAAGAGTTGTTCTCACACTATCATATTTTTAACAATTAAAAATATATATTTGGCTCACCATGAGCAGTATGTCTTTAGACAATCCTACTCAAAAGTATAAATATATTCCCACTAGCCTTCGTAGACAAGATAAACCCATAATCATCTTTGAAATAACTATTTGAATTCACCATGGAAATTAATCTTTCAAAATCACATATCCCTTTAACTATACATCAAATGTATCAACAAAGGCACTAGTTACAATTGGGCGTATTGCCACGAGATTTGACCACTTTCAAAATTCATCTTTCTCCCACTACTTAACTTGAAAATTATTCTTCTATAAGTATACATTAAAATAAACAATTTGTGCTTTTATTATCCATTTAGTTCTAAACTTATTGGATAATTTGTGCTTCAACTAAGCATTACATCATAAAATCATAACTTCGACTCTTTAAAATCTTGCAATTCCATATTTCATATGAAATCTTAATGTTTGATTTAATTGGAACTCATGAAGGAAAGTTATTGTAGTAGTTATGACTATAAAAGAAATAAATTTTACATCATACCATATCTCATCTTATATTTTCTTCTTACACAAATTTATATTATTATAAAATTTAGTTGGAGAGCTATTCACTAACGAATCCCATATCTAGAAAACTAAGAAAATTTAAATATCACCATATCAATCTCATCAAGGTCCTTTAGTAATTCTCAATACTTAATTTTTACTCAAATTTAAACACTTTGAACTTTTCAAAATTTTAAATCAATATTTTATTTAGTACATATGAATTTATCATATAAATTCATTAATACATATAATGAAATACAAGTATTTATCCTTTTATGAATTGTTATTACATCTAAAACATCACATGTATAAAATTTAATAATTCACTACCATATTTATCCTTTCACCAAAGTTAAATTGATTATTCTTTAACTTAACAAGCTCCATAAGTTTAATACGATTTATAATGAAAAGGATGCATATATCCTTGTATGTAACTTTATGATTTTCATTATGTTGATTTAACCAACATGGAATAAAAGGATATTCTCCACTATCTAACTTTATATGCTTGCCACTTATGTTAAGCTTAAGTCTTCCTTTGATTTAACACATAAAAACTTACAATCACTTTCACTCAACAATCTATTTCTTATCATGGTTAAACATTGCAACTATGTTGAATTCGAATTCAATATCAAATACTTAAAAGTGTGAACTAGAATTATATAATCTATATCATATCATGTATTGACGAAAAATTATGCAATAATATTGTTGTCATACTATAGCAAACATCATCGATTATAGTCCATGTTTATGATTTTAGTAGGTTAAATTGAGTAAAACAATTTTATTAAGGTACTATATCATTAAACTATACTCTATGTAACTATTTGTGTTGTACTATCATAGTGTTGACATCCATCTCACATATCTCCATTAAAGTTTATAAGACATTAATCAACTTAAAATGTCATTATATTTCATCATCTACATGATATTAACTTATCTTTAAAACTTTTTCATCGAATCCTCGATAGGGATTAATAGTACAATCACATAATAGATGTACAACTTTTATAACTTTGAGAACTATTTTCAAACCTAACTTATGTGTAATAAAAATTTTCAATTAATTCTTAGTATCAACTATACTAAACTAAGGTAACTTCTACTTAGAACAAAATAAATTAGAATAAGCAAATAATTGGTTATATGCCATGACAACTAAACAAGATTAGGATTTTATTCAAAATAATTTGTTTTTATTCAAAAGAATAACCTTTACTACTATTACAAATTTTTTTGGTTATTTCACTATTTTCATCAAAATAATAACCCTCACTACGATTACAGAAAGATTATTCTAATCCCTCTAGTAAACTAGGATCTCATTCAAAATTAGTTGATCATGATTTCGTTCAACAAACTAGTTAAACATATCTTATATGTTATTCTTAACTCTATCTCTAAATTCATATTCATGAGTTTGCTCATCCAAATAGTACAAATTTAGTTAAGAGGGACCCATCGCTATAACACTAAATACATGCAGGTTAAAATGCCCTTAAGTTTACTCAACAAGTTTAATAATAAATAAAACTCCAGTTCATCCTTATAATAATGAAAGACAACAATCATATTCACAAAATTGACTTAATATTTAATGAAAATTTTAATTTTTGATGGTCTCATCAAACACACATTATATGTAAATGTATATTTTAAACATACAATTCCTCATATAAATATAGTCAAATTATAAGTATGAAATATTGTTTGAATCTAACTATCAATAGAATGTCAATAATCTAATATAATATTTCGAACTCTTTAGATAATTAAATTAAATTAAACCATTAATTCCTAAATAAAAAATTTTCAAATTTAACTGAAAACCATTTTTATTTATCTTGATTCCTTTAGCACATCTCATTATAAACATTTTTCAATAAATTACTCTTCTCATTATCATTTAGGAAAAACTTAATTTTCAAAATTTTATAAGTAACATATACTAATCCAATTGAAAATTTTTTTCTAATTTAATTAGACATAACATTTCCTTAATTAGAAAACTATTTTCTAATGTCAAAAGGAAACTACTTTCAAGATTAAAATATATATTTTTTAATTTAATTAAGAAAGTCCTTTATACTATTTTAGAGTAATTTCTCAATTAATTAGAAAATAATTATTTAATAAATTAGTTAACTTTTTTTATAAAATATCAAAGAAGGCTAAACTTTCTTGATGTATAGAATAACTGCTATCTAAAAATAATATACTTATCTTATAAGTGCATGGATACAAGTTATGCCTTGAAATGAAAGATAATTCCAATTCTACTTTATTTCGATCAATTTAAAATAAATAATTTTTAATTAAGAAACATCTTTTTTAATTACTTAAGACATTATTTTTTGTTAAAGGATTATAATTAATTACTAATTCTAATCTCATTGAAATTTAGTTAATTTAATTTCTAGTTTTTTTCTAAAATATTAAATTAGGAATCAATTTAATTATTAATCTTAATGTAATTAAGAAAATAATTAATTAAATATTAAGATTAAGATCTCATTTTAATTAATATATCTCATTATATTTAATTATATCTAATATAGTCTAATTATGAAAGATAATTGTTTAAAACTTTGTTTGATTCTAATTATTAATCTGATAACTAATTTAATTTAATATTTCAATTATTAAAAATTAAACTAAAGTCTAAAAAATATTTTTAATAAAATAGTTCTTTGGAAAAAAATAGAAAACACTTTTTTAGATTTATTAGAAATTTATACTAGTTTAATCTTTAATTAATAAAAAGGGAACTGCTTTAGGTTTTCTCCTCCTTGTTTTACTGCCTTTACTTGTGATCTTCATCGCTATCTATCGACTGCGTTTTTCTCGTCATCTAAATTGTTGCTTATGCTTCTTTATTACATCAATGTTTTTCATCTGTGCATCACTCCCATGCCAGTAGCAAGCCACTGGCTCACATGGAAAGACCACCATTAGTGATGTTGCCAAGCAACACTAGTGATGGTAGAGATCAAGTGAGGCTTGTAAACCTCTCCCATAAATTAACACAATAAGTTAGAACTTCAAAACATAATTTACATAACCTTAAGCTATTTCTCTATAAATCGTAGGTTTTTAAGTTCAAGAACATTTCCATAAACTTGAAATTAAGGGACATGCAAAGATGTTTTTTTAGAAAAACAACACAATGGGAGGCATGAATTTGAATATCAAAATGTATTATTTTTTGAAAATCAATAAAACCATAGGATATGCATATTTAAGTTTTGTAACTTCGTGATTAATGTTATGAAGTACTTAAGATACTCAATTTGGTTCATATTTGGTTTTAGGTACAAGTTGGAAGCACAAAAACTAAAATGAACTAAAAAACACATCCTTAGAGCCATCCTTTTGATGTTCGACCTTATTTTCCTTTGTGGAACAAAAAGGAGATGAATTAGGGTGAAGACGAGACAAGAAATGAAAGAAATGAAGTTATTGCAACTTACACGATCGTGCATAAGACCGTGTAACTCACTAATAGCGTGTAAAAGTGTAAAAATGCAACTTCAACATAGCATGCAACCTTAAGTGAGATACACGACTATGTAAGTTTTTCCCAAATTTTTTGTTTCTACACAGCTTTGGTGAGATACACTGCCGATTAGATACGCGCCCATGTAACTAACCGTGTATATCCCATAATCCTAACTTTTGCTATATAAGGACATTTGAGCAACCAATCATAACAAGAATCATTTTTAGAAGGGCGAAAGTGGGCAGAACTCATACTTCTTTGAGATCTATAAGGAGCTAACCTTCTTCCTTCCAGTTTGAAGGGGAAATCAAGGTCAAAGAGCACATTTTGGGCATCTTTTTATCTTATAGTGTTGTTCTCTCTCTCTAGAAATTGTTTATGTTATCCTTTACTTAATATTTTTGGTATTCATGTATGAATGATTAATGTTCTCATTCTCAATATATCATTTATGTATGGACCCACTGTTAGAATCTAGATTACAATACGTAATCGTTGTAACTCTGATTCATTTGTGGCAACTAATGGTTGTAAATATAGGGATAACTTAACATAGGTTAAATGACCTCATTTTATGTGGTTGTTGCCTAGATTAATCTATTTTCCTAGTTCATAATGCAGTTTTTATGCTAAATCTAGAGAGCTTATTCTAGGTTGTTTGATAACTAAATTTAATCAAAGAGCTTATTTTCATTATATATGACCTAAGGGAATATTAGGGTTAACAGAGCTTACTGTTAAACTATGGTTAACAATTTCTACAAGAGGTATAAGAACAACATTACGATTAAGTGTGCTCATTTATGTGTAAGTTGAGATTGAATTGAGAACCGAATTCTAAACTCATTCATCAATTTTATCATTTTTTCACTGTTTGATTTAATTTAGTTTCAATAATTTAATTTTACTTTATTTTGTTTATCAATTCCAACCAAACCCCCTATATCCCAAACACCAATTTATCATTACAAAAGCTACACATGCACTCTCTGTGGATACGATCCCTACTCACCACTACTATAAATTTTAGTGTGTAGAGTTAGGTTTTATTTTTGTTGTGTTTGATGCACATCACAATGAATGTGACAAGCTGCAACAAAAGTTTCCAAAAATTGCATAAAAAATGGAAGACTTATGTGTTTTCTAGAAGCAATAAGTAAAGGTAGGCATAAAAATAGAAACTCTAAATTAATAATATCGTAATCTCTATAAGGCAATTCCTTTAATCAATTAAGTTTTTAAGTCTTAATTTTATCAAATCAATAACAATCAATCAACTTTAATCAAGTTAAACAATTAAAGGAGGCTTTAATATCAATTAAGGGTTTTGAAGGGGCTTGGGGAGAAATTAGATCAAGTCTAAGTGAGCACATATACAATCAAAACATCATATCTTAGCCCAAAACCTAATGCAACACGTTATGAGTCATATCTTTATATATAAGTCACTTTATCTTTATGTCTCTTTCGGATGTGAGATATCTCCATCTGCGAATTTCCATCATCTCTCTGTTACAAGTAAACCAATGCATATCAAACTCTGTATGCGAATTTCCATCATCTCTCCCTTACAAGTAAACACATAGATATCAAACTAGCCCCCCCTCAACCTATAGCTAATGTCAAGCCATTTGAGTCACTCCATAGATTGCCATTTGTCTTACCCAAATCTATAGATCTCTAATATTGGACTTTGTCAACCTAACTTTGAATTGTGATACCAATATTGGAAAACTAATTCTGATAGGATCATAAGCATAGAAAAAATAATTTTATAATTTCTTGATCAGAATTATTTAATTAAATAACTTGAAAAACATAAATTATAAATAAAAAATTTAATCATACCTAATTTGAATTCCTACAAAAAATTTCTTCTAACATATTAACCTCAAGTTGTTTATATGTCCAACTTGTAATGGTGTCCATAGAGCAGAGGAAAAATAATTCAAACAATTTGAGAGGAAAAGATAGGTTTGCTAACTCCTTGTATCTTTTTCTTATTTATACCAAAAGATACTAGGATTTCTTTTTTTATTAAAACTAAACTTCTAAGTATGATTAAATTCTAGCTTTAATTTAAATTATAATTTAATTTTTTTAAAAATCATATATCTCATATATGGTTCTCGAAGTTTTTCAAATTTTATAAGTAATTTTAACTTAATTTAAATTACTTTTTCTCTTTTTAAATGCTCTTTATATACAACCCATCAGGTTTTTAATTTGTTGGTAATGAATATAAATTATATTTATAATTTGTAATTAGGATTAGATAAATTAAAATTATTTTTAATTGATCTTTAATTCTCTAATTAAATAATTTATAATTATAGATCAAGATTGACATGTAACAATATGTCATAACTACCCAAACATTAAGAATGTTAATATGGTTTGACTTAATATATCTATGCATATTTATGATATATAATTTAATCTTTTCATAATCGAATGATGTAATTGGACATAAAATATAGAATTAGTGTTTACTCTTTTAAATTCAATCATGTTTATTCTTACTAATTGGCAATTGATTTATAATTGATATTTGAAAATAATCTTTTCAAATGTCAATTCACTGTGACCAAAGATTTTCTTAAATTACTACTAATCAACAACATAGAAATATTTCATTAATTACTTTAGAGTGATGAATCCTTTATTGACGTGCTCAACTATTTTCATATAGTTTACATTGTTAGTCCTTAATGGCACCCAAAAGGGAGTGAATTGGATGTTTACAAATTTCAATAATTTCTCTAATCAATATGTTCAATTAAAAACAATCAATATAAATGAGTATAAGAAATTATACCATATATTTAAAGAGGATAGACAAGAAAGAATGCAAACCAATTCATAATGGTTTAATAAACAACCTTTGCCTACGTCCACTCCTAATACTATTCGTGAAATTATACTATAATTCTTCTTTTAAGGCGAAAAATAACCTTTGTACAATCTTTCTTAGTAAAGAGAAACCCTTTTTATAATCTTCTTCTAAGGTGAACCTCAATACCACTTGAATCACCCACAAGCACAATATTCAGCACCCAATCAAAGCATTATAACTCAAAAGTATCTCACTTATTTACTTGATAACTTCAAAATGGCTCACTCACATAAATATGAGACAATGATGTTTAAATGATTGAAAAACTCTTTGAAATATGTGTATACAACGTCCAAAACCTTCTTCGTGCTAAAACTAATGAGAAAATACCCATTTATAGTGTTTTGGGATCCAAAATAGTCGTTAAAGCCAAGAACTAGTCATTATAACATCTATATTCAATGGACTGGCCAACTAATATGCATTTACAAATTAGATTCACTAGTTGTTAGAAAAAATGTCAACCAATAAGCTATATTGGTTGAATAATATGACAGACTGATTAATTAGCATCAACCAGTAACTTATATTGGTATATTGGTCGACCAATATTTATTTATAACACTAGATTCATTAGTTATTAGAACACTGGTCGACCAGTAACCTATACTGGTTAACCTATATAACAAATTGGTGAACCAACGCATCAAACAGTAGCCTATATTGGTTAACCAATAAGATAATTTAGCCAACTAGTGCATCAAACAATGTTATAACAAACTCTCAATACTTTAAATTTAACAACTTTAGCTTATAGTGGCCGTCCATTAACTTATATTTGTTTATCAGTCAACCTAAAAACATGATTTTAACAACTTTAGATGTTCAAAATCAATTTGTTTAATCTAAATATAATTATAACCAAATTGTTCTTTAAAGATTATTTGAAAGATCAAAACACTTTTATATTAAAACCAAAATCTTTAATGCTTCTTAATGAATGTAAAGACTCTGCAATAAAGTAAGATGAAATGATTATACATGGTTAACCTTTTAGACATCAATTAACAAATTAAGCTTAGAAATAATAATAAAAATGTGAAATGACCATGATGAGCCTTGATTTTCTTTTTTTGTTTTGATATAAATTTCATCAGGTATAAACTTTAACATCTCTTTATCACCTTCATACCCTATCTTTTTAATTTTTTGGCTTTATTTTGTTCTAATATTGCTTTTCATCAAAATAATAATCACAATAGTAGTAATTATGTTTTGTTATCATTAAAATATCAATTAGAACCTCCTTTGGTTCAACAATATCTCCTTTTTTGATAATGAAAAAATACTAGTGATATTAGAGAATAACAATAATAAAGTTAGGCATACAAATAAATATTAAAATAATGATTAGCTCCCCCTCAATTCATGCATAAAACATTATTTAATATGAGGAGCATCTTTCAATATCAAGAATACAAGAGATATTCAAAATCAAAGAAATATCATTTACTCAAACATATGCAAGAAATACACAAAGGAGAAAACCATCACTCCCCCTAAATTTAGTATCACCAAATTTTGTACCCCTTTTTGGAATCATCAAAAAGAAAAGCAACCAAAAAACTACAAGCTTATTAGAACGTAAAAAGTGGTGAATTTTAAAGATACTAGTCGACGAGGCTAAGATATTAGTCAACCAATTAACTAGTAAGTTTAAGGAACCATCTTTAGAACTTGAATTAAAACTTCAAATTTTTAATAAAATAATATTAAATCACATTTCAAACAATTAAATATTAATCAAAAAAATTAATCATATAAAAGGTCTTTAAAAATTCGTATCAACCAAAAAAAAAATTCCTCTAATTGAATAAGATTTATCCTTATGAAAAATTTTATAGAAATAATAACCCAATATATGTAAATTCTAACTTAGTGACCTTATTTTGTATATAGCCTCTAATTCTAGGAATTAAGGTTCACGCTTTAAAAAAAACTTATTCATAATTCAAATCTAAATAATGATCAATAAGGATTTATACTTAAATTGTTACATAAGCACAAGCAATCATATATTTCTAAATTATTAACTAATAATTACCTCATGTTAAATATTACTTATGAGAGATTTGAACGAACATTCTTTTTGAATTCTGAACCCATTAGTGGCATCTTATCCTTCTTATCCTTCTCACTTGGTTCGACTATTTGAGAAGTCTTGATGGTTAATTTTAGGGGTTAAGTTCACCATATCCTACAACATCTTCAAGAATTTCTTAGAGGCAAGAAAGTTAGATTCATTAAAACAAAATGCATAAACTCCTTAGTAATACTAAAATCTATAGTACATATCATAGCCTTATAAATGAAGGTAATCAATATGTTTTAGGAACCCAAATAAGCTCAGTTCCTTGGTTATTAGTTTGCTTCTTCTTTTTAACCCATACTAGCAAGGGTTTCCTTGACATTATTTGTTTGATAAAGGAAAATATATTAAAATGTCCAAATTTACCACAAAAACAACATACCATTTTATGAGTAATGATGATGCTTAAATGTATTGCTTGGCATTCTATGTGCATATGCATAGTGAGGAAGTTTTCTTTGGGTGTTAAATGTGTTTAATGGTCTCCTATGATGGTGAAAATTCCTATTGTGAATATATATATATATATATATGCCTACTATGAATGAAGTCTTGATGCATGCTTCTATAGGGGTGTGATTATCATAAAAATTATGTCTATTCTTTCCTTGAGAGTATTTAACTATATGCCTAGGTTATAAGCCATATATGAAAGCATGATGTTTGCTTTTATGTTGAGTCTTAGTGAATGTGTCATATGTATATGTATGCTTGGATGTGAATGCTCCATGCTCATTTATTATTCTAGGCAATGGTTCATCACTATATAGATATTTTCCTTTGGATTGGAAACACTTTCACATTTATATCCAATTTGATGCCTATTGTTATAATTCTTTTGAGCTCCAAACATATTCTCAAGTTTCTGATTTCCCTTTGTAAATTTAGATAAGGCTTAAGAGCACCGGTTTCTTTTTTTAATATTTCATTCTTACACCTTAATGCATCTAAGTCATAATTGTTACTAATAATCACATTTTTGGATGCTTTAATGCTATGCAATTCACATTTTATCTTTTCAAGCTCACTCATGCATGCATCCAACACTTTTGAACTTTCTCAAGTTTGGAAGACATTTTTCTCCTTTTCTTACTTATGATTTATAGAATTTCTACTAATTCACCATATGTCAAATCAACATCATTATTATTACAAGAATTAGGGTTGGATGTTATCTCATCATTATCCATAGTGGTAAAGCGTATATAAGCTATCTCTTATTCCAAATGCTCACTTTTAGATCCAATTGTGTCATCCCAAGTTGACACTTTAACTGCGTTCTTCTTATCCTTCTTCTCCTTCTTATAATTTCTCTCATATTTCTCATTATCTTTGAGTTAAGGACATTGTAACTTTATATGGCCAAGTTTTGTATATTTAAAGCAAATAATGTTAGAGGATTTATATTTTAAATCACTTTTACCTTCCTTAAAGTTCTTTCTTTTGAAAAACTTCTTGTTGAAGAACTTCTTGAATTTTAAATCAATGTTTTATTCTTCATTTGCTTCAGTTGATGTTTCTTCCTCTTTGCATGAATCTTCCTTTAAGGTTTTAAATGTTAAATTCATTTTCCTTAGAAGCAACATTTCTTCTTTTGTCTCTTGGAGCCTCATTTCATATGTAAGGAGAGATCCAACAAGTTCCTTTAATGATAATGTTGTTAGATCCTTCGCTTCTTGTATGACCATCACTTTAACTTCCCATGTCTTCAAAAGTGGCCTAGACAATTTTCTTACCTTTTCAACATTAGTGTCTTTCTAAGACCTTTAAAAGTATTAATAATATAAATTTAGATCTAGTATACATGTTATATATGCTTTCACCATGATTCATTTGAAATAATTTATATTAATATGTTAGCATGCATACTTTGCTCTCTTTCACTTGATTGGTTCTCTTGTGTGTAACTTTTAAAGTATGTAAATTTTCACAAGCTGTTTCACACATAGTGACCATATTGAATTGATTTCTTCCTAATGCATAAAAAAAAGAATGTATATGGGCATATTATTTAAGGAAACTAATTTCTTCTCCTGTGGTTCCCATTTTTCCTTTAATTTAGGTATCCTTTTTATATACAACTTTCGTAAGAAAGAAGGGACCATTTGAAACTATCTCTCATAAGTCTACACTTTCACCCATTTAAGAAGAATCTCATCATAGTTTTCTAATAAAGGTAATCACTAACATCAAAGAAAGGTGATCGACTAATATTTTGTCCCTCTTGGTTAAATGTTGATGATGATGCTCCTAAATATGTCATTATGATATTTTATATAGGATTTTGTTAGAAATGCTAGCCTAATAGTCTTGCTCTATTACCACTTATTAGTCCCTAACGACACCCAAAAGGAGGATAAATTGGGTGTTTACAAAATTCAACAAATTTTCTAACCAATATACTAAATTAACAACAATTAATATAAATGAGTATGAGAAAAATGTTTAATATAAATTAATAAAAATAATTAAATAATAATTTAAAAGATATAACGAGGAGAGAATGCAAACTGATTTATAGTGGTTCAGTAAACAACCTTTGCTTATGTTTACTCCCAAAACTCTTCTTGGAATTCTACCAATTCTTTTTTCAAGACAAAGAATAATCTTTGTATAATCTTTTTCGGTAAAGAGGAACTCTTCTTACAATCTTCTTCCAAAGTGAAGAGGAACCTCAACATCACTGGGATTATCCCAAGTAAAATATTCAATACCCCAACAAAGTATTACAACTTAAAAATAGCTTACTTGTTCACTTAATAACTCTAAAATGACACATTTATATAAATATGACACAACAATGTTCAAATGATTAAAAAACTCTTTAAAATGTGGGTACACAACATCCAAAACCTTCTTGATGCTAAAACCAATAAGAAAACACTTATTTATAGTGTTTTAGGACCCAAATAGTTACTGAAGGCAAGAAATGGATGTTACAAAGGCTATATTTGATGCATTGGTAAACCAATATGCATTTACAACACTATATTCATTAATCATTAGAACATTAGTTAACCAATATGATAGACTAGTCACTAGTGCATCATTCAGCAACCTATATTGGTCAACCAATATGATAAACTGGTCAAATAGTGCATCAACCAACGTCATAACAAACCCTAAACACTTTAAATTAACAAATTTAACCTATATTGGTCGATTACTAATATAGGTTGATCAATCAACCCAAAAACATGATTTTAACAACTTCAAATACTGAAAATCAATTTTTTTATTCTAAATATGATTAGAACACCTTCTAAAATATTCTCCAAAGATTATTTGAAAGATTAAGAGGCTTTTATATTAAAATCAAAAGTTTCAATGCCTCTTGATGAATGCAAAGATTCATGCAATGAAGTAAGATGAAATGATTATGCAAGGTAAGCCTTTTTTATCTTTAAATTAACAAAGTGAATGACCTTGATAACTATTACAAAGGTTTTCCTTCAAGCACCAACTTATTTGTTAGTTGCGCCGACCCCTTTGCACAACAATCTCACTTAGATTCGTTTCAGCAAGATTTAGCCTTTCCTCATGATCATCGACTAACTTACTTGTTCTCAAATGCCTCATGTGCAATATCCACTACCATAGGGTACATACCTAAACTTTTAGGAACATAACCTAAGATAATGGTATGTTGGAGCAATAACAGATCTAACTTACACATGGCATCATCTAACATACTTGAAAATCACTAAAAAAAAATTTTGAAACATTCACTTCATTCATTTATAAAGCTTACACTGTTTCCATCAAACAAATATTTACAAAACCTTATACAGGTTCT
>JAOTAY010000190.1:12104428-12121165 GCA_025629805.1 Erythroxylum baracoense | reverse complement strand
TATGTTTCTAGTTTCTAATAACACCAGAACCATACAATTTGATTCAGTATACTGAAAGTTATATCCAAAAGAGTTCATACTGTTTTTAAACTATAACAGAACTCCTAACTCTACTTCCAACCAGATTTTGAAATGCTTAAAGATAGAGTTAACATTCGATCTCTTCATAAAAGTTGTAGAAATATGTCTCTAGTTTCATAAGAATCAAAAATCAACTCATTCAGATATCTACATCTCAAGTTATAATTAGAAAACCGAAGCATGATCATGAAAATTTTCCAATTCATAACATTCCAGTAGACTTCCACACTTTTATCCTATCAATCACTTTCAAATCAATTCATATAACTCTAAATTTTTAAGGAGAGAAAGAAAAATGTCTTAGGAATCCATTGGTCTAAGTTTAAACTCATTTGGATTTTGGAAGAAAAAGTTATAGCCAAAAGACTCAAGTATGTTCAATGAAATACTCTGTTCATAAACTTATACAAGCAACTACCACCCTTTTACTGTAGAATCATGTTTTTGCACGTAATTCTCCACATTTTTGCAGCAACACTCCTCCATCTTCTTCCTCTCTTTTATTTAATTCCTCATCACAACTTTATACCCTTACATTTACTCCTTCATTTTTACACCCATGCAACTTATCTTATGCTAAAACAACTCAAAATGCAACACTAGTTACAAATGCCAAAACCAAAAAAAAAAATTAATACTATTCATCATCTTCTTCACCGAACTGCACTTCTTCTCTTTTTCTTTTTTTCCTTGTTTAAGTTTCTTACTTCTAAACCATCCATTCTACACTTCCATATTTAGAAAAATATTGGCAACAAGTTAGACTCAAATTACACTTCAAACATTTAACATCCGAAGTTATATAAATTTCCTCTCTCTCTTTACTGTAAATCTTCAAATTCTCATATTTCCTTTCAATGCATATTCTTTCTTTTTTTTATCCACTCTTTAACTTCATTTAACTCCTTTTACAGTTCATAATCAATCACCTACAAGTTCATAAAATATTGACTACCAAAACCGAAACTTCAAGCCTACTCTCCACTGTGTTTTCATTTTTACAGTATTAGTTTCATATAATAGCACGCTCATCATATCCCACATTTTCTATTTAAAAATTTTTCCCACATCATATTATCACCAGAACTTAGGTCTAAACTCATTTAACACCACTTTTAAACACGCATGCAGTACATGGCAAGGTAACAGAGCAAACACTCGTTTTCTGCACTATCTAATTCACCAACCTTCATCTCTCATTCTTCAAGGTTGTTCACCGTACTCTACTGCCAACCTTCTCATGCATGTATTGATTTCTACAGAAAATCATCATCAAAATCATTTACAATGTCCAGAAAATCAGAAAACCCAACTTACTTAATTTCAAGAAAAATTCCAGTAGTAAAGATAACTCAATGAGAACAGTTCACTATTCAGTGATGAATAATACAAAGCTCTCTCTATTATATGCTTTCGATGAATACCAGGAGCTACAGTGATTTTTTCTTAATCCCAGCATAAGCCACGTGTAGTCTTGCATGACTTATACTTATCACACTGTAATTAAGCCATTTGTCAAATACTACTTAACCATTTGTCAAATACTACTTAACTATTTGTCATCTACCTCTTATTGCCATGTGTCACTCTATCATTAGTCCATAATACTCAGAATTTTACGAAAATTTCTAAAATTCACCAAAAATTTTGAAATAATAATGACTCTCCAAATAAATTTTCAGCTCAAAAAGCATTTACCAAAAATTTTAAAATATCCAAAATATACCAAAATCATCAAATCACATTTAATACACTCTAATTAAATCCACAATTTCCATTTATAAACTAATTTACTCGGAAATGTCAATGAATACATGTAGAATCATATGAATGTGCAAAATAAATGTGTATTTCACAATTAACTTACGCATAACGTGTATTTTCCTAATTTCACATAAATTTCTCATAATTTACTATTCTAGCCTTAACATACATGGATATCGGGATGTTACATCACGACCCTTATAGTGTTTCATTCTCATACCCTTGCAAGAAAACTACGAAAGAACTAAATATTCATGGCAACAATAAGAACAAGAAAGATACAACCAAAAGTTAACCTTTATTACTTCCCTCGAAGTATACAAAGGAATGCTCTCTCACATCTTAGTGTCTTCCGCACTCACTCTCTCTTAAGAAGAGCAAGGCTCAAATTAGCTATTTATAAGCACCTTTAAATGACCAAGTTAGAATCTTAATAGAACTCTACTAGCTAAGATCACAATCTTATCATATCTTATCCTTATTAGATTACATCACACTAACCAACAGAATGACATCCTCATCCAATTAGGACTCTATCCAATAGGATTAAGCTACATCACAATAACAAGATAAAATATTACATCTATCTAGGAATGATCTATCCATATCCAAGAAGATCTCTTCTATCTTCAAATGAACCTTCTATATGATCTTTATCTCTTAAAGCTGATGTTTATCCATTATGATCTTATCCGCCACATCATCCAAAATCTCCTCGTCTCTATCCGTTGATGATGAGTCATTCAAGCCAATAACACATTGGTCCGTCCAATGCTTTCCTATGCCAACTCTATTAGCCATGGTCCATCTAATGCTTTCCTATGCCAACTCTGTTAGCTATGATCCGTCCATTTAAGCACACACTAAGTCCTTAGTCCATCAAGAACCCAGCCTTAGCCAAGTCAACTTGCACAAAATCTGAAACTCTACCAAAACTTACATCATGCTTGATCTACTTGCTAAGTTACCTTAGAACTCGTGCATATTTCTGTCATGTGTGTGATCCAACTAACCTTTCACCAGATATCTATCTCAAGCCTTCTTTTGGTCTCACATCCAAATCTTGCATCTCGTCAAAAAATTACACCAACTTGTACCAATACATGCTAACGCTTGACATTGTCCCTTTTCCTCCTTGCCTCTTTGCAAGTTTTTGCCTTGTTTCGTTGTTCTAGGTGTCAAACATTGGTTAAGGCTTGCCAATGCCTGCACGATTCCGCTATTACTACATACAGGTCTAACAATAAGCCTTAATCTTCTTTTGTTCTTGTTTTGATAGTAATTTCCATTAGTCACAAACTTCAACTCCATATCCTATTTTCTTGAGTTTATGACTTCATTTTGTTCTAATCTTGCTTTTCATCAAAATAATAAATATATTAGTAGTAATTATGTTTTATTATCATCAAAACATCATCTGGAACCTCCCTTAGTTCAACACATACTATATCTAAATATTACTGACTGAGCTACCCCAAATAGAGGTTATAAGTAGCATCAAAATAAAATAAGTCGCATATGAGATACTTTGGTAATCTCAAGTCTAAAGATCAACCATACAACCATCATGATTGAAAAATTTATGAACACATAAGTAATATTTCATTTAGGATCAACATAATTCGCTCAGTTTAGTAAACTTATTCTTTAAAATACATATTTGGTTAAGTATCTTCATACTTTAATTTATGAATTTAATTACTTTCTTCATAAGAAAAAAAATATAATGTATGCTATTTTTATCGTTCTAGCAATATCTCATCTTAATGAAACCATAAATATAAACAATTTAAGAATAATACATAAATGTAAATTAAATCTTATAAATATGCACTCATCATAATTTTAATTGCATAGTATTTATTCCAAGAACTTTAGCTTTAATACTAAAACATCAAATATAATTAACAAAAATGCACAAAGATAAATAATGCTTTTAATTAATTGTGTTACAAAATCTACAATCAACCGATTAGTTATAGGGCATACACCAAAAGCTTGCTCACGTCAACCCATTGTCACTCGCCAAAACTTTCTTTATCTTTCATGTGTCGATGTTGGATGTCTAACATCACCAACCTATTTCGAGATTTATACAAATTTTTATAGATCGATTACACAATCATTAGTTTAATAATTTTTAAAGTCATTGTAATTATAATAAACGGGTGAAGAGATATCCCTTTTTAATATTTATGATCATCATAATTAATATCAATTAAACTATCATTTTATATCACAAATCATTTATTAGTATGTATGGTTTATTAATATTAACCATCAAAATGAAGTCTCTATTAATATTATTTAAATAACATCAATAAATAGTTTATGATATATAGAAATATTTTAGACAAGATTATAATGATGATAAGAGTTACTACAATGATGGTTCTATAATTATTTTATTTTCTATATAATAAATAATATTATTAATTAATAATACTAAGAAAAACACAAATAACGGATAAAGTAGAGCAAAGAAAAAGAATCCAAAAATCACATTTTGGTCAATATACCAAATATGCAGAAGCAATCACTATTTTCGTAATGAAGAAGAGACTATATAAATTAAATATTTAGGAATTTAAATCTGTGTGTTTGGCTTAGATGTCGCATGAAGGATGAATAAATAAACTACAAGAATACCACTTGAATATTAGACACTGCTTGCTTATACTTGAGATTGTTTGGTCTACCCTTTCCTTTACACATTCACACAGACACTCTTTATGGGAAAAGCTGAATAAAATTTCTAAAACAACGAGACATGAGATCTAACCATAATAAGGTTATGTCCACAGTTATGAAAATTAAGGTGTATACAGACAAATACAGATTAGATCATACAAGTAAAGCCTAACGGATGTCTTGGGATTACAATCTTAAACAAAAGTCAATTAATTAGAAATTATTCAAACAATAAATTCGTTGGCCAGACTGGCCTATGCTATATCTTCTTATAATTCTGTTGTTTTCAATTAGATCTTGAATGCCTTAACCACTTAACATCAACAAGAACAAATTGTGGCAGATCTCCTTTCAGGTATCAATCACAATGCAATTGTCACCTGCCTAGGCTCTCTATAGTTTATAGGATAATAACACTCTTGTCTAGGCACAGGCGTATGCACTGGACTTGTATTTGAACAAGTACGTATTCTCTTATCTTTACATCGGTTCGCATTCAAGTCCATTTTTAACTAGGGAAAAAAGTTTAATGTCCGATTCCATTTGGCACCTTTGACTTGGTTCGCTTTCAACAAGTGCACGTTTCCAAATTCCAAATGAATCCTTTCCTCTCAACTTGGTCAATGCATGTTCCTTCCTCCTATAGATGGACAATGCAATTTAGCTGAAATCAAGGAATAGCAATCATTGTGGTTCAAATTAAAATTATTTAAAGAAATTAGAACATACTTGATGAACTAGGGACAAAAACTGCTGCTTGCTTTTTAGACAAAAAATCTGGCTCAGACCATCTTATGGCTTAGGCCGTCTCCAACCATGGTGTTTTGGTGTGTTAAAATTACTCCAATCAACACACCAAATTTATATTTCCAAGACCACCATTTTCGCATAATAAATAGTAACACACCGTCAATATCCACATATTAATGCTTAAACCAAAGTTGTCATTTCACCATTTTCTTATTTTTATATTTCTTTTATACCCTTATCATATTTTGATATATTCACATAATTTATTGAGTAATTACATTTAAAATATATATTACTTTACACAAAATATACAATTACAAAGATCTTGTTGAGACTTTTAAAATGACACTAATATTGAATATAATATTAATTTTATTTTTAATATTTATTTATAATTCTTATTTATAAGTGTTATAAATTTATTAATAAAATATTTTAATAATAAAAAGTAAATTTAAAATAAAAGGTGCATAAACTTAAAAGTAAAGTAAACCACAAATTTGATTTTAAAAAATTAAAAGTCGACGAATATAAACTTAAAAATAAAATAAACCACAAATTTGATTTCAAAAAATTAAAAGTCAACGAAAATGCTTAAAATTATAACCAGACTGAAATAAATTACAACTACAATCAAACTCGAAATTACAATCAAACTAAAAAGATTCTTAAAATATTTTTTTTTACTAAATGCGGTGTAAAATTTTAGTGTAATCCTTAGAGATGACCTTCAGGATGAATTGCTGACTCTGGTAACATGCAAGAAGAGACAGAGTTAGGAAGTTTAATTCTTCAAGAGCAACCAACACAGTAAATGACACAATCAGGTGACACTTGTTCAGATGATTGATGACACAAAATATTAACAATATAAGCTGCAATGCCAAAAGCCCATGACGAATGCTGAAAACCACCCGAAAAGATTAAACCTTAGCAACGATAATGTTAAGTTTACAAATAGCTTGTCTCTGATTATTTATATTAGTTTTCACGTTGTCCTAACGCATTCCAGGCCGTTCATTCAAACTTCAATCTTGCTGTCCAACACTTAGTTTTGAGAGGTCAAAGCTACATCAAAGGCTGTTGTTGTTGTTGTCGTCCTCTAACTTATCGGTCCGCGTAGATTCTTAAAGTGGAAGATTGACCAGTCAGTTGGGATGATGAAGCAACTGAAGAGAAAGATGAAACAGAACATGTCCATGATCCTGATGTACGGACGAATACCCGGATTCCTTTACCAACTCTCTCGCTAATAACCAAAACCCATTGAAGACACAGCCTTTCTCTATTGGTTTTTCTTTTCCATTAATGTTTCTGGTTCATTTAATGATTTATTTGTTTTCTCTTTTGGTCACCCATGCTTTCGGCTGATGCTTGCTCGCCACTGTCTTCCCCTTGACTTTATTATTCTTACCCTCCTCTATATTCAATTCAGTTCTCTGGGAGCGTTTGTTTCTTTTTCAACGTATGCATATATACCCGTGCTATGATATTGTTAATGAATGATCGAGTCTTTCTTTGTGTTCTTGGGTACTGTATGGCCGCACTCTGATTTGTGTTTGCTGCCTGAAGTAGTTTCTCTGTTCATCAATTTTAACTGTTGAAGCTCTCTTCTAAGTCGACCCCGTTATTTCTCTAATTTCTGCTTCTCATTGAAGCTTTGATGGATAATAGAACTGGTTTATGTGATTCAAACGAGATCAGCAATGGAAGCAGCACGTGCACAGAGCCAGCCTCCATTATAAACCCTCCAGCCCCAGAAATCTCAGCTCTTCAACATCTCTCCCAGAACCTCGAGTCAATCTTCGAATCCTCGAATTTTGACTTCTTTGCCGATGCCAAAATCACAATTTCCGGTTGCAACCGCGAGGTGGCAGTTCACCGGTGTGTTTTGTCAGCGAGAAGCACCTTTTTCAAGAATGTATTCTCATCTGCGGCCAAGGAGAGAGATGCCAAGGTGGAGTTGAAGGAATTAGCTAAGGACCACCACATTGGCTTCGATTCGCTTGTGGCTGTTTTGAGTTTTTTGTACAGTGGAAAACTGAAGGCGTTGCCTAAGGATGTGTGTGTTTGTGTGGATGATGATTGCTCCCATGAGGCTTGCAGACCCGCCGTGGATTTCATGGTTGAGGTGCTCTACGCCTCTTTCAAGTTTCAGGTGTCTGAACTAGTGGCCCTTTATCAAGTAAGAATGTATCTGATTTTGATTTCTGTCAGCAGTCAATGTAGCATTTTGTGGTTCTTTATTATTATTTTTTGAATTATTCCAGTATTTTATACAGAGTACGGATTTTTAGACAGACAATTAATCTCGCTAGGTATTTGTATTATATCTCAAATTTCATCTACTTGCTGTTGTTGAAAAATGGATCAGTCCTTGTGTAGCAGTTTGCCAGTTAACGTTGATGCTCCAACACAATCTTCAGATAGGTAGTAAGCAGACTTTTCGGAATGGGATGTTCATTTTAAGCTAGAGTGAGGTAGTTCCCTCTCTAGTCAGAGTTGTCTGTGAAAAAATAACTGCTTTACTTTTAAGTTGTATTGAGTTGAGTATGATTCTTGTCCTTGTTGGGATCTTGAGGATCGGGATCATTGTGGTAGAGCATAATGAGTCAGCAATTCATTATACTGCTCGTTTTGTTATCTGGATATAGGAGCAGAAACAACTCATATTCACCGTGAATTTCCTATGCAGAGGCATCTTCTAGACATTCTTCACAAGGTTGCGGTTGATGACATACTGGTGATTCTTTCTGTTGCAAATATTTGCGATAAAGCCTGTGAAACACTGCAAACAAGATGTATAGAGATTGTTGTGAAATCTGATGTAGATATGGTGGCTCTTGACAAAGCCCTGCCCCAACACATTGTAAATCAAATTACATACTCTCGTTCAGAACTTGGCTTGGTGAACCCTGAAAGCAGTTTCCCTGATAAGCATGTAAAGAGAATACATAGGGCTCTGGACTCGGATGATGTTGAATTAGTTAGAATGCTGTTGAAGGAGGGGCATACTAATCTAGATGATGCGCATGCACTCCATTATGCTGTTGCACACTGTGATTCAAAGACTACAACAGAGCTTCTTGATCTTGGACTTGCTGATGTTAATTTTAGAAATCCAAGGGGCTACACTGTGCTGCATGTTGCGGCAACACGGAAGGACCCTAAGATTATTGTATCTCTCTTGACAAAAGGGGCTCGGCCATCAGATCTGACTTCAGATGGTAGAAAAGCCCTTCAGATCTCAAAACGGCTTACCCGGGCTACAGATTACTTCGAGTCCACAGAGGAAGGAAAAGCCTCACATAAGGATCGTTTGTGTATAGAGATTTTAGAGCAAGCAGAACGAAGAGATCCATTGCTTGGGGAGGCTTCTCTTTCTCTTGCCGTGGCTGGTGATGACGTGCGAATGAAACTTTTGTACCTTGAAAATAGAGGTAACCTCTTGCAGCTTTCTTTCCTTTCTATATGTGACTACTTCCCCCTCCGTTTACAATCATAAATGTGTATAATACCTTAAGGAGGTACTTGGATCTTAATAGCCTCAAGAACTCTGAAATAAACGTTCATCATTTTTCTTAGTTGATAAGCTTGTATACATTTCCATCATAATTACTTCATGACGGTGAAACTATTGCTTTGTTGGTGAAGTATGATGTGACAAAGAACTCTAATAATGCAGAAGACATAGAGATGATTGTTTCAGTTCTTACCATATGAAGATACATTATTAATTTCTTCCCTTTGAAACTGTTCTAGAGGAAACTGATTTTCTAACTACCGATGCCTTGTCGCACATTTCCTTCCTTCATATATCAGCAAAACTTAATCTACAAATCCTAGCCTATTCTAGTAGTCGCATAACAATCAATCCGTCTTAATATCCCTGTTTTTGAAGTTTCCATTTTCCAAGGCAGTTAAGTCTATTGGATGGCTTTGTTAGTTGGATGTATCAAATAATGATGTACTTTTTCTTTTTGTGCTGATTGTAATAGTTGGGCTGGCAAAACTCCTGTTTCCCATGGAAGCAAAAGTTTTAATGGATATTGCTCAAGTAGATGGAACTTCCGAGTTTCCATTAGATGGCTTAAGGCCTGTGAATTTGGCTGGTGTCAGGAGAAAAACTGTTGACTTGAATGAGGCGCCTTTCAGAATTCAAGAGGAGCATCTGAATAGGATGAGAGCACTGTCTAGAACAGGTAAGTTAAAGATTCAAGAATCAGACGTTCTTAGTTATGAAAATTTAAGCTCAGAAATTCCGTCTCATGGAAGAAGATAGCATCTTTATGAAGCTGACCTCAGATTATTGACAATGGCTTTGAACATGTTGACAGTTGAACTTGGGAAGCGGTTCTTCCCCCGTTGCTCAGAAGTACTCAACAGGATCATGGACGCTGATGACTTGTCGCAGCTAGCATACCTAGGAAATGACACTCCTGAAGAACGACTCCTTAAAAGACGTAGATACACAGAACTCCAGGAGGTTCTAAGTAAGGCCTTCACTAAGGATAAAGAAGAGTTTGATCGGTCTGCCGTATCCTCCTCATCATCAACCAAGTCAAGTGGTATGGCCAGGTCTAATGGCAAGCTCATTGACACGGGTGGTTAGCCGCGTTATCACTCACTTTTCTATTGTATGTTATGGCTTGCATTTTTTTGACAAATAAGCTATCTTTTCCTATTCTTTCTTCCTTGTAATGTAATAATATGTCGTCGACGATTATACAAGAGGAAAGTCATAACTTTAGACATCTGTTGATATTTGATATCGACTCTATTAGGTGGCGATACCGAAGGCCGGTGCAGTTTTGTTAAAAGTCAAAGACCCTTGTTCAGTTGTTCTCTTTCCGTCGCATCGAGAATGGCCAAAAAAAAAAACTATTTTGCTGGCTTTCTTGTCTCAAAATGGTTGAAAGTGATAACCCACATCTTCAAATGCAAATATAATCTTTATCACCTCACAATGTCATCCAAAACGTGGAAGTTAAAAGACAAGGAGTGTTCTGGGTAAACAAAAAGAGACAAAACTAACCATCAATCGAAACGTGCTTTGGAAGTGCGAACGCGGGAGAGATCTCTCTACAGAGCTCAACTTCTGATTATACTTTGTCCTTACGCTTTTAGGTAAGCAAATCTTATCATTCTTTGAGTACTTTAGTAGCATCTTGAAGGGACATCGATTCAAGACCCCACTATATATATTTTTTCTGGGTGAACAGACCCCACTAATTATATGAAACTACTACCCACCGACTCAGAAACGTGGCATACTTTAAGTTAATCGGGTTGGTCAAGATTATCTTTATCCATTTTGTCGGATGTTTAGGGTACGTGGTCTTAATTCGAGTGTCAGTCGTCACTCACAATTTTGTCCTGTCCATCCCACAATGCCCATCAAATGGACTATAAGTAGAAAAGACGTCTGAGACATCTTTTAATATTCAACTAATGACCGTATTAGCATATAAATTAAGATTTGACATGAGCCACAAGTGTTTTTTTAATATAAAGAGCCTAAACCTTTTTCTTGCTTTTGAGAAGAATTTATCAGTATAATTAATCACAGGTTTTCAGTTTGTGAATTAAATATAAGCATGTTTACAGGTGATACGTACATGCTTACATTTAACCCAATAATTTACCGAAAATATATAAGAACGATGTCATAGTAAATAAAATAATTGAAGAATTTACAATTAGAAGTGAACCTGGTAAATATCATAACTCAAGGTTTAGGAGGAAACTGTGAAGAAGTCCTGATGAGGAGAATCACATGTACAAATTACCGCCAATAAAACCCCAAAGGCCAACAGTGGCAGTATTTTAGAAAGTTGTTGAGATACATCTTGATTCTAGCAAAAGTTGAACTACAGATCAAATATGTACTTGTATGGGGAATTTTTACTAGTCAGATGCTCAGAATTTGAGAATTAACAAATCAGATAGACCAGCGGATCCTGTCTGCGATTTAAAGCACTTGAAATGGAAGGACCGTTGATTTCAATTTAGCTCCCCAAACTTAGTAGTAGATTGCAGCACCATGTCTATCTCAACTCCTGAATCATTCATTCCTTCAAGCCGTATGAGATTACCACCGGATTCATCCAACACAACTTGCATGCTCCACCAGCTCAGTTACGTAGCCACCCCAAGCTCCTGGCCTCCCTATCAAATCCTCTAATTCAAGGTAAAACTTGGAGTCATTCACATCTAGGTCCTCTTCAACAGGATTCTTTCCTAATGAATTACTGTCATCCATTAGCTTCTCTGACATGATGTCATAAACAACAGACGCGTCTTCAGTGTCTGTTGCACACATCAAATTGGCCACAGGGTCCTGGATATGGCTGCAAAACTCATCATTCAAGGGAGTGGGACAGAGTTTTGACACGGAGTTGGTTGCGATAGTCTTTGGTAATATCTCAACAAGTTCAGTTTGCATTGTAGCCAATTGCTCCTGAGCTTGGTTTCTGCAATTCACAGTTTGGCCAATATGCGCAGAATTAGTCAGGCTTTGAGGGAATTGGTTGTGAAGCAGTCTTCCCTTCTTGCACAATTCATCTCCATCTAACCATCCTTGTTGCTTCCTCTTATGTATTAGTTGTTGAATAAAGCCAGGATTTTTGGTTACTTGTGCAAAGAAAATTAACATCCGTAGTTGCTTGCATTCAGCTGCTCGAATACGTTCGCGGACGACACTCAGTTGATTATTCGAGTCCGCTTGTTGCTGCCTGAGATTCAGGATTTCCATCTTCAAGACTTTTTGATCATTCTTCAGACTCTCAAATTCCGCTTCCAAACCAACTTTTATTGAATCAACACTGCTCGTAGCTACATTCTGATGTTTGTTATACCTACTCCGTCTCTTGATGTTTTTGAGCAAAATTTTCTTCCCTCTTTGAAAACCTTCATTTGCAAATTCCCATCTATCTGGATCAATCTTCCTAAAACCCTGAAATCAAATTGCAAAACAATAATCAATTAACCAGGTCAATACCACATATCAATTAAGACTTTGGTATGATGCTTATATGCAAAATCAAACTCATTGCTACATTAGAACAAACAGTTGAACAAACAAGAAAGCATATTAATGATATGGATTGATTATGGACATACATAAGTGTTAAGCTGGCGAATGAAGCTGGAGAAATTGCTGTGCTTAAAGTACTTAGGAAGCATATTTTTGGAGAATTCATGTGAGTCCCAAACAATAAAACTATCACGACCCTTGCTCCACGATACTATAGAGTCAGTCTCAGGATTGTCCACCATCTCGAAAATCTTCTTCAAAAATGGTGGCGGACCTGACTCGTGTAAGCCCTCTAGGGGTTTTGGCAACACCACAGACACAGATGACGAAGAAGAATGCGATCCGTCGCCGTCGATTTTGCAAAGGCCTTTGTCTTCCTCATCCTCTTCCTCCTCTTTCTTGATCGTCAACACTTTCTTCGCCTCAGTCTCCACTTTCGCCGGCTTCGCAGAAGTCAACGAAGGTGACGACGCGACACCGCAAATAGCCGGAGTAGTTAGGTCCTCAGTATCCGACATTTTTGCTACCACCACTCTCTCTTCTCTATCCGGATTTGGAGCAGTTGTACCCCCGCTGTCGTCGCCGACGGCAGCAAAATCTGAAAGTGCCATTGTAATCGTTGTTAAGACTGAGGCTGCTTGGAGAGAGAAAACAAAGAACGAGGATTATGATATGGTGTGGGTGCCCATTTATAGCGAAACGAAAATGGAAAGAAGGGGCGACACGTGTCCACCGTTTTATGACATTTTATTTCCATTTGTAGCTTCCGTCTCATCTCGGTCCCTAAACTTTCCAGAAACTTCTTTTTGGCCCCTCTCTTTTTCAATTCAAAATTCTTTTGACTAATTCTGTGCACCGTATCCACCATACACCTGTCAGCCTTGTGGGCCCCACATCACGTCTTTTGTGAGTGATTGAACCGTCCCCGGCCCTGGGATATGAGGTATCTCAGCGAAACACAGCAACTACGGTGGGGTTGGGTTGGTTTGGTCCGACCAGTGAGTAGCAACTAGCAAGTAAAGCGAAGAGTACTGCCGTTTTATATTTTGGGCGAGGAGTGTTCGATTTGAATTGTACATGGTTATGCGTTAACTATTGGTAAGAGTTTGTTCCTATCGACAAATTTAGTGGATGTTTCATTCCCAGCCGTTGGATGTCTGGGTTCCCGGTTTCATCGGTGGAGATCGGGCGGCCATTCGGTATACACGTGCATGCGCTCCACGTGTTCGCCTAGTGTTGCGGTAAATATTAGCCATTCTTTATTTCTCTAAAATGAAGTTGCACAACATACACCTAAAGATATATTATGGTCAGTTTGATTTGTCAATACGACAGAGAACCTATGTCGCTGGAGTGAGGGCAGCAAGTTTGAGTTTGACCATTTGTTGTTTGGGCTTTCAAACGAGGAAATTGCTGATTATGCACTGAAACGACAGCGGGCCTACTGGAACAACAGACCACCAATCACTTTGCATAACGGATCACTTGCTTGGAGCACCAAATACTCTTTGTAGGTATATTATATTTCCTTAGCGTTGAAAAGACCTCAAGGCCTCGCTGGAATCGCAGGTACCGCAAATTTCCCATGTTGGTCTAGATTTTGCGAAGTGGCGACCGATGCCCTATGTGTGGGCTTCAACGGATGGATCTAATTGAATTCGTAATATGTTTTTATTAGATATATGGGTCGGATTTGTTATAAGAGACAGGAGCAAACGATTAACAAACATATTCAACAGACTACATCTTATTCATCTTAAGAGAGAAGTAATGAACCATTTGATTAATTTTTATGATTTCACAAAAGTGATCATCAAATGAAGAATCACGGCTGCAATAAATACATGAATGGAGCAAGTATATGAAGCAGATGCTAAGCCCGTAGTAATTATATAAAAACAGGCGTGTATTTAAGAAACAAAATGGGAATATATGGTGAAGAGAATTAAGTATTGTTTCAAGCTACACAAGCTTTTAAGTGAGGGAGATATGAAGAGAGATTTGAATAGATTGTAATCACTAATAACTATTAGAAATTCATTAGAGAACATTGGAAGATCATTGACAGAAGAGTAGAGTAAAAGGGTCAAGTAGTCGCTCAGTGACTTAAAGATGACTCTTTACACGTGAAGAAAAATGTTGCAACTTCAAGATACCGAATTCAAACGCATGGAATTCATTTAGGAGAAGGAATACACCATGAAAAGCGGGAACACAATGTAACTTGTTTGGTGTCCGAGGTTAGTCTTCCACTAGCTTTAGACATTGGAGAAACGTAAGTAAACTAGCACTGGAGTGGTCAATGTGGTCGACACCAGATTTGTCTCCGTAGAACTCCCGTAAAATTTTAAGAATGTCAAAATTGATAAAAATATTATTTTTCTTGTAGGATTCTAGGTGCAAGGTTTTATACCAATAGAAGCTATCTTATTGGTGTAATAGATAAACGGTATTCTTAATTAATCTAAACACCAATAGAGATTTTTCTTCTTGATGACAGAAACTCTTATTTTAGGCTTTCTAATAACTTGTGATGTTATTTAAGTTACTAGTTGCTCATAATCTTATCACTCATATCTCATCTTTGCTAGAAAAATCCAGTAATTTTTCCCTCTAAGGTAAATAACTAGTGAAGTGAACCGATTTGGTAATACCCAGTAAAGATCACAATGACCTCTTAGACAGTATTATCATTTCACGTAAAGTCCCAGAAAGGACGGAAGGGTCACAAACGGTCCCACTTAAAACCAGGTCTCCTAGACAAAAATTACGTGCATGGTATATTTATCACAACCTAACCTATGTACACACACGAATAATAAATACACCTAAATAAATTGAACACAACACTACAAATATACCCGATAAATAATATTGAATATTATACTACAACTTGAAAAGAAACAAGACAATAAATGCGGAATAATAAAAGCGACAAGGAAAGAACACACTCGAAAATTTGATAACAGAATTCGGTCAAATATGCCTACGTCTCTGGAGCATCACTTAAGCAGCCTTGTTTTACTTATGTGGAAGAAGAGCATGGGGAGGAGTTTCTTTTATAACTACCAACCTCCCCCCCAAACCCACACACTCACGATATAGGATAGAAAATATGTCAAACAGTAACAAATCTCCACCGTAGCATAATTTCTTATCCCACTAAATATAAATCTTCTTAATCAAACAAATAATAAAAAACAGTCTTCGCGGTGCTTCCAAAATTGGCACCTTCAGGCATTAACTCAAATGTGCGGGATATTAACCAAGTCTAAACAATGTTCAAACTTGGCTCTTGTAACCACCTTGGTCAACATATCTGCAGGATTCTCTGTAGTCCGAATCTTCTGAATAAGTATCTCCTCTTCTTCCAGAATTTCCCGCACAAAGTGATAACGAACATCAATGTGCTTCGTCCTTGCATGAAAGACTTTATTCTTTGCTAAATGAATAGCACTCTGACTGTCATAATATACCTCAAGTTGTTTCTGACCTCAAGTCTTTAAGCAACCCATGAAGACAAATTGCCTCTTTCACAACTTTTGTAATAGCTATATTCTCTGCCTCTGTTGTAGACAAAGCCATCGTTGACTGTAAAGTAGACTTCCAACTAACTGGCGCCTTCGCTAAAGTAAACAAGTAGCCAGTTGTAGACCGTCGCTTATCTAAATCACCTGCATAGTCAGAATCACAATATCCAACTACGCATTGACCAAGTAATTCATCCCGCTCAAATGCTAAACCAACATCTACGATATTTTGGATATATCGTAGAATCCATTTCACAGCTTGCCAATGAACTTTACCTAGATCATGCATGTACCTGCTTACAACACTAATAGCCTAACTACATTAGCATATGAGACTTTTTCCATGTATTTTCGCTCTATATTTAACTTTGGAGATAACTGGCTACTTAGTTTCAAATGAGGAGCAAGTGGGGTACTTACAGGTTTTGAATCTTCATGTATACCAAAATGTTGTAATACCTTTTTCAAATATTGCTTCTATGACCACCAAAAGCTTGCCTCTTTCTCTCTGTCCCTGCTTATCTCCATACTGAGAATCTTCTTAGGTTCCCCCAAATCCTTCATCTCGAACTCTTTACTCAACTGAGCCTTCAATATGTCAATTTCACTTTGACACTTTGCCGCAATCAGCATATAATCAATATATAAGAGTAGGTAGATGTAGGACCCATCTTGAAGTCTACGCAAATACACACAATGAACGTATTTGCTTCTTGTGTATTTCTGACCCTTCATAAACTTATCAAATCGTTTGTACCACTACTTTTGTTGGACCCCGATTTGTTTGAGGATTAATTTTATTATTTTGTTGTGATTAGGCTTTAATTTTAATTTTTGGGGATATAATTTTTTTTTAAGATTGAAGTTATTAAATGGAGAGATTGA
>JAOTAY010000190.1:12087927-12104328 GCA_025629805.1 Erythroxylum baracoense | reverse complement strand
ATATATTGGGAATAAAGATCTATAGAGATAGATCAAGGAAGTTGCTAGGTCTTTCACAGTCTACATATATAGATAAAGTGTTAAAGAGGTTTAACATGGAGCAATCCAAGAGAGGGTTTCGTCCTATTACTAATGGGATAAAACTCTCGAAATCTATATGCCCCAAGACGTAAGATGAGAGGACTCGCATGAGTTTGATCTCGTATGCTTCAGTAATATTATCGATCATGTATGCTATGTTATGTACAAGACCCGATATATTATATGTTCTAAGTGTTACGAGCAGATATCAATCGGATCTTGATGAGTGTCACTGGGTGGTCAAGAATATCCTAAAGTACTTGAGAAGGACGAAGGATGTATTCTTGGTATATGGAGATGGAGATCTCATAGTGAGAGGGCATACAGATGCCAATTTTCAATCTGACCAAGATGATTCTAAATCCAAGTCAGGTTTCGTTTTCACACTGAATGGTGAAGCAGTCAGTAGGAAAAGTTCCAAACAAGAGACGACTGTAGATTCAACGACTGAGTTAGAGTACATTGCAGCTATGGAAGCAAAAAAAGAAATTGTTTGGATCAAAAAGTTTGTTATAGAACTTGGAGTGGTTCCAAGCATTGTCGACCCGATACTGTTATATTGTGACAACAATGGGGCTATTGCTCAAGTCAAGGAACCAAGGTCTCATCAGAGATCCAAGCACGTACTAAAGAGGTACCACCTGATCAGGGAGATGATTGATAGAGGTGATGTGAAGATAGAGATAGTGCCCAGAGATTAGAATATCACTGTTCGTTTGACTAAGCCATTTCCTCAAATAAGATTTGATTATAATGTACTCGTCTATGGTATTGATATAAAGGCGATCGACTTTAGTGCAAGTGAGAGATTGTTAAAGTAGTGATCTAAAGGCAATCACCTTTAGCACTTTTGTGCAAACTATATTTTGATTAATAAAGCGAAAGGTAATTTTCATTAATTTGGTGTTCATTTATCTATGAATTGATGTCTATCTTAAATCGAATTAATGAAGTCCATAATACAAAACATAGCATGAAGGAAATTATGATGAGATCATGATAATGAGATTTCTATCATATGCAATTATATTAGTATCTAAATTATCACTAGTCATAGGATTAATAAGACAGGACATTGTTAATCCGAATAGACTAGCATATGTTATACTCCTTGATTTGATCAAGCAGTGGATCTCATAAACAATAAGCATGAGATGTTTAAAGTTAACAAGTGGATGTTTACTAAGAGTAGTAAGTAAATCAGATGAGCCGCTGAGAGATTATCATATGGATGATCCATCAAATGTTAGTGATTAATCTCATCATAGCAATGGTGTAAATATCCTTGGACTTGAGGTAATCAAGGATATCTTAGATACTGATCCTGTGCTTTGACATCATTTCTCATTGCCTCAAGACGAGGTCGCTCATAGGGTGTTGATTGAGTACAGCTATTGATATTTGAAGTTAACTGGGTAGCTAATAAAGGATTCACCACTCATGATAGAAGGAGGTTATACCCATGACCTCTACATAGAGTAATGAGATCCCCAGGACAAGAACTAATATCACTTGGATTAGATATGACATATTCAATCTTGTGGGAGTTAACACATAGCCCATACTCCTAACCAAGTGGGGTATAGGATGGTGAAGGGACGAATTACATGGTAATTGTTTATTAAAAGGTTTGTAAGTCAGATAATTAACTATCAAAGAGTTCGAGTGTTAATCCACTTATATTCGGTAAATTGGCATTGTGAAACCCTTCATGATTTGCTCAGATTAAGAGGTAATTCAAGAGACCAAAATAACTGAAAACTTAAGGGTCACACGTATAAAAGATTGAATGAAAAATAAAGTGTGCATGACTGTCATTTAAGTAAGCCACGATCGTGGCTTATATCGTGACCGACTTAATAACAAATGGTACATAAGTGAGTTCTTCACACAAATTTTTAGCCAAAAATACACTCAATAGAGAGGCTAAGGGTCTAGAAGAGTTCTGAAAGTTAAGAGAATTGATCTTGAGATTTGTTCATGCAATTTTAAGCAATTGTTACATGAGATTAATTGCATGTAACTTGATCTTAATCTAACTCTCAATTGAGCATCTAATTGAACTCATCTTATTTGGTGTTCTAACCACCCTTACACATTGATTTTTCTTCATCTTTACGTGCTCTCTAGAGGCCAAAGAAGGTGTTTGGTGTTTGCTACAACCCAAACAAAGAGAAGATTCAAGAAAGGAGGAGTATTTTCAAGGTATAAATTCTGTAATTTCATGTTCTTATAATCTGTTTATACATGCACATGGATTCTAAATTTTCTGGGGATGTTGTGGGGTTGAAATTTTGATTCCGACACTTCCACTGCCTTGCCATGTATGTGATGCATGGACCTGTGACTCTCCAATATAGGCCTTGGCAATTTATGAAGAAAATTAATGCATTGGAAAATTTGGATTTAAAACTTAGAATTATTTGAGTGAGTTGGTTCAATTTCAATATAATTTATACATTGTCAATTTATAAAGAAAATTAATGCATTGGAAGATTTAGGTAAGAACTAATAATGTTGATTAAATTTGCCAAATAAAAGATTGTTAAATCAAAGTTGGAAATTAGGAATTTAGTAACAATATTAATTAAAATTAGTCAAGAAAACAAACTAATATTATAAATTGAATTGTATAAGTAAACAAAATATATTAGTTTATAGCTGAATTATAAGATTACATAAAGTAAGTTGTAAACTTATAGTTGTGATTTATTGTTGAAATTGAATATGTTACAGTTATGAGTTATTATTGAAGTTGAATATGTTTAATTTATGGCTGAATGATGATAATACAAAATGAGATATATTATATAAGATGGATATGTGTATTGTGTAATTGTGTATGTTGAATACTTAAATTGTTGGTTTTTGACTTATTGGTGAATTATGTTTGATGAAATTGAATTGCATATGATATAATCATAAAAATTGAGTTATATTATACAAGATGTATATGTATATATATGTGTGTGTACTGTATAATTGTTTATATTGAATACTTGAATTGTTGTGTTTTTGACTTATTGGTGAATTCTGTTGGATGAAATTGAATTATGTATGATGTAATCATACAAAATAAGTTATATTATATAAGTTGGATATGGGTATTGCGTAATTGTGTACGTTGAATACTTGGAATGTTGATTTTTGACTTATTTGAATTGTGTTGGATGAAATTGAATTATGTATGAAGTTATCATACAAAATGAGTTATATTATATAAGATGTTTATGTGTATTATGTAATTGTGTATGTTGTTATTGTTTTTAACTTATTGATGAATTATGTTCAAAGAAATTAAATTATGTATAATGTAATTATACAAAATGAGTTATATTATATAAGATGTATATGTGTATTGTGTAATTGTGTTAATTTGGACTTTTGAGTGTCTTCGTTTATTTTTACAGATAAATGGAAAGAAGTTCAAGCACTCTTGATAATTCAACCACTTTAGGAAGATACAATGATCCAACTTAGTCTCATGCTGCATTAGTCTCCAATATGAAGAACCGTACTACTTGTTTGTTTTGTAACAAGCATTTGAAAGGTAAATGAATCACTAGAATAAAGAAACAATTAGCTGGGGTTAAAGAAGATATGGAAACTTGTAAAAATGTGAGTTATGATATGAAATGACAAATAAAAACTTTGCTTGAAGAATATCAACATAAGAAAGATAGAAGAGAGAGATTGAATTATGAAATTGGTAGTAGTAGTTCGCTTGTTAATGTTCAAAATGATAGTGAAAATGTTCAAAGTGGTAGTGTTCCTACCCAGCAATAAGTGAATGTTGCATCTGGATCTGATGTTAGAAAAAAAAGAAGGCAGGTGTCAAATTTTTTTGTCCTATGAACAACTCCTGGAGCTTAGCTTTCAATTCGTAGTGACCAACAATCAAGAGTAGCGGCTCATAATGTAAATATGACAATGGATAGATGGTGGTATGATTCAGATATAACATTCAATACTTCCCAGTCTTATTAATATCAGCCTATATTAGATGTTATATCCTCCTACAGTTCGAGATATAAAGCTTCTTCTATTAATGACTAGAGTGGTAAAATTTTGAGTAGTTCTATTTATAAAATTAAAAGTTATTTGGATGAAAGAAGAATGATTTAGGCTACTTATAGGTGTTTAATCATGTATGATGGTTGGAAAAATAGGAGACATGAGTCTATTATTAATTTATTGGTTTATTCTACAAAGGGCTCAATATTTTTGAAGTCTATTAATGCATTTGGCTTTGATAGGAATGTTGATACTTTATTTAAAATATTCAAAGAAGTTGTGAATGAAGTAGGGCTAGAAAATATTGTTCAATTCATTACTGATAATAATTATACTTATAAAGGGGCTAGAAGAAGATATTCTTTCCTTGGAGTTCTTGTGTTGCACATTGTGTTGACTTAATGCTGAAAAATATAGGGGACACTAAATATTTTCCTATTATTGATGAGAATGTGTAGAAAGCAGAAAAGGTGACCAAGTTCATATACAATCGTGCATAGGTCTTGAATTTAGTGAGAAAGGATTTTACCAATGATAGGAATTTATGTCGTCTTGCTGTTACAAGATTTACAACAAATTTCTTATTATTTCAGTATTTTATTATGATGAAGAAAGAGTTGAGGCAGATGTTTACAAGTAATAAGTGAGTTGCATCTTAGTATACTAAGTCTAATGCTAGATTTGAGGTTTCTAGAATTATACTTGAATGTATCAAATTTCGGTCTCAATTTCAATTTCTCATCCAAGTTTGTGAGCCTTTGGTGAGGGTGCTTCGTTTGGCTGAGTGATGATAAGGCAATAATGGGTTATTTTTATAATGCCATGAAGAGGGCGAAGGAAGCAATCAAGGCCAATCTAAAACATAGGCCTTCTTTATACACACCTTATCTTATAGTCATCAATGAGAGATGAAAAAGGCAACTTTCCCAAATTGACATCTTAATAGGAGTCTCATTGAAAACTTGAATATCAAATTACTTAAAAACACAGAAAAATTTCATAAAGTGAAGTCCCACACGTATTCCCTAACAAATCTATAAAATAACTCAAAAACAAATGAAATAAGGCAATACGCATATTTTGAATCAATGAAATCCCAAGAGAAATGAGTAGGGAGTGGGTTTTCACACAGTAGATGGGTGAAAGAGCGTCACAGAAATGAGAGGGAAACATAAAAATGCATGTCTAGTTATAAGAAGGGTGATCTAAACTGCTTTTGTTTAACACAGATGGCAATATGATCGTGTGCATATTAGGGCTAATTTTTACTAGACACGAGCATGTTGGGCTAAAATATGGGGGTGTAAGGTTTTTACATAGGTTTGTACCTCATACATGTTATGACAGAGTATAACACAATATAGAACATAGTTGTGTACCTCATACATGTTATGAAAGAGCGTAACACGATCCAGAAAATAGGCATGTATCTAGGCTATGTTAAAACAAAAATAAGATGATAAATAAAACGGGCTTGTTGGGACTTAACATGGTTATGTTAACGCTAAATCTTAAAAACTTGAAATCTATATGGCTACTATCACAAGCATGTTAGAGGACATATAGAGTTCTATAACTTTTTGGAAGAAAAACACAAAAAGGGAAATATAATTCAATATGGTTACCTGCATAGACATATTGGTGACTGTGTTTCTTTATGTTTCTCAAACACTTACCTGATTCTGGCAACAGGGGCGTGCTCATAAGTGTGTAAGTGACTCACAATGATTTTCCAGTTTCACAGTTACCAACATAGACGTGTTGGTGATTATATTACTCATTATAACCTTTTGACACTATAGATAGAACATGTTCGTGTCTCTAATCTAGATAGGTGTATAGCTTAACATGACCATTAACAAGGTGTGTTACTCTTTGTAAATATTTTAATTAGCAAATTTTCAACCTGCTTTCACACCTGTAAATCAAAATACATACCCAAAGCATCACAAATGAAAATAACAACCATATAACAATAAAGCAAAGTAAAATTTTATATTAAACCACAAAATTAAGATAAATATAAATTGAATTATGGAACCTAAAACCTAAAAAAATATAATAAAACTAATTTAAACAAAATTACCAAATTTAAAAGCTTGGTTACCTCGCAAGAAGTGTTTGTTTGACATTATTAGCTTAATGTTTCCACTTTAGCTTGTTTCATCATAATGTTGGAGATTAAACTCCTCTCCTTAGACTAGACATAACTCTAATGGGTTGCCAATCATAATTTTTTTTGAACAACATTAGTTACTACAAAATCAACCACATAGAAAAAATAACAAGTGTCATCCTATTTAAGAGAACGTCTCAAAACTTCACACATTCTAAATGTGACCACTTCATCTCCCACTCTTAATAGTACTTTACCGTCATTTACATCAATTAATGCCCTAATTATGGCTAAAAATGGACTAATATAAGTGGTTCTTTAATGTTCTCATCTATATCCAATATGACAAAATTGCATAAGAATATGTATTTGTCAACTTTAACCAAAACATCTTCTATAATTCCTCTATCGTACTTACTGAGCTATCGACTAACTGTATGCTTATCCTTGTCAATTTTATTTCTCCTACTCTCAATCTTTTAAATAAATTATAGGGAATTAACTTATTGCTACCCCTTAAGTCAGATAATACTTTTTTAATTAACAAATAGTTAATCAAGGGCTTAGATTCTTAAGCTTGTTAAGTAGTTTGCTCTAAAGGATGGCTGAACACTCCTCACTAATGCTCACTGTGGATAGTTTCTCTATCTCCCTTTTGTTTGATAGTGGCTCCTTTAGAAATTTAGTATACTTTGGCATCTGCAAAAGAGCCTTAATAAAAGGTAACTTAATATGTAGTTGTTTAAAGAGTTTTACGAAATTACCAAATTATTCGTCCACGTGATCCTTCTTTAGTTTTGTAGGATATAGGATAGAAGGCATAAACACCTTCGCCAAATTGGGTTGCATACCTTTGTTATCTCGTTCCTTCTCCTTTTTCTCCTCAACTTGTTTCTTTTCCATATTCAACTCCCTGCCACTTCTAAGAGTGACTGCCTTCACATGCTTTTTCAGATTTGTTTTGGTATTCCCAAAGAAGTCTTTATGGTGTCTCAAAAAGCAACTTAGCAAGTTGTCTTATTCAATTCTCCAAGTTGTGGATAACATCCTTTTGGTTCCTTAGTGAAACTTTAGTAGTTTGGAACTGAATTTTAAATGCCTGAATGATTTTAGACATAATATCTTCTAAGATAGGCTTCTCTCTTATAGAGGATGTTGTTATTGAAATCTAAGTAGAGGATTACGTCCTTGCTACCCTTGATTCCCCCAAGAAAAATTTAGGTGGTTCATTCATTTTGAGTTGTAGGTGTTGTATAGGTTATGTTGCTATTGAGGTGTATTACCCGTATAGTCTACATATTTGTCTAGTTTAGCTATAGCCTCAATGGCTTAACAATCTTAGCTTGAATGCCTTCCTTTATATAACTCACACAACATCGAATTAGTGGTTTGTTGCTTGATTGATAATCCACCAATCTACTTGTTGAAAGCTTCAACCTAAACTGCCAGAGTTGTAACTGCATCTATATTATAAACTTTAGTTGAGTTATTAGGCTTAGCTTTTGTTGAGTTCCACTAATAGGTATTCATAGCCATATCTTTGATAAAAATTTAAGCCATTTAAGCTATTTTAATATTTAGTGTCCCTCTAGCTACGACATCTATCATCTACTTGGTTGAAGGATTTAGATCATTATAGAATCTCAGAACCTATAACAAACATAAAGACCATAATGTGGGCATCCTCTCAATAAGTCCTTGTGTCTCTTCCATGTATCATATAAAGTCTTTGATTCAATTTGGGCATAGAAATAGATGTCATTCCTTATCTTTGTTGTCTTGGTTGGTAGGAAGTACTTAATTTAAAATTCTTTTACCATTTGATTCTAAATTATGATTGATCCTCTAGGAAGTGAGTTTAGCCATAGCTCGACTCGATTTCTCAATGAAACGGAATCAATCTTAAACTAACTGCAGCATTAGTGGCCTTGTTTATCTTAAAAGTTTTGCAAATATTTAGGAAATTAGCAATGTGAGCATTTGGATCCCCGTCTTGCAGTATACCAAACCGATCGAATTGTTACACCATCTGAATTACATTTGACTTAATCTCAAAGTTATTGGTTATAATAGTCGACCTAATGATATTAGATTAAGTTATAATTAGCTATGGACTCATCTACTCCGACATAGTACTTTGTTATTTTGTCATAACTTCTAGTTATACGTTCTCAAACTTTAGTTGCCACTTTTTTCCTCTCTATTTAAGTCTAGCTTTAAAGTTTTGCAAAGCAATTCTTTCAATTTCAAGATCTCCTTCAACAAGTTCCAATTGATTGCTTCAGGCTATAAACAAACCCTGCTCCTAAAAATGTAATAAGAAAAGGAATATTAATAATCAAAATAAAAATATCAAAAGAAATAAAATAAATGCACAAAAATAAAATGGCTATATTAATAGCAATTAAGTTTTTCTAATATCCAAATTCTCAAAAATAGTGCCAAAAACTTGATGAGCTTGTTTGATAATTATATAACTCAACTTTTTAGTCTATAAACTATCAAGTGCACTTCACACATGCATAAACAAGGGCGTGAATTGACAATTGTCAATATGCCTTCACACAAATCAACACAGACGTGTTTTGAAGGAAATATTCAACATATTCTTCAGGAAAAATCCTAGACGACCATGTACATTGTCTTACACTTCATAACTCAATTAAAACAAGTTCAAATTGCTCTAATCTTATTCAAATTCATTTCTTTTTACTACAAATAAGTGAATTAGACTTATCAATAAAATATGAATAATTTAGGGGTCGTTTGGTTCCACTTCTATTTTTCTATTATGGTTTTTTGTTTTCGTTTCTGTTTTTTATTAAAAAACAAAAACTTGTTTGGTTGAGATTTCTAATGTAAAAATTGAAAACAAAAATCTGTTTGGTTGAAATTTCTAATATAAAAATTAAAAACAAAAATCTGTTCGGCAAATAACATAATGATGAGGTTATAGAAATATTGCAAAATCAAGTAGATGAATTCAGTTCTAGAAAGAAAGTTTTTGAGGAAATTGCATCACCTTCTGAAATTAGCAGGAAAGCACACAACACTAGGAACAAGATGTGCTTTAAATAGGATCATGCAATTGCCCAAGTTTTGCCATACAACCATGTACTTAATTGAACACTTCTTCTGTTACAAGTGGTGTTTATTGAATGACTAAAGCACTAATATTGAAACAAAATTAAACATCATATAGACACAGTAACGATTCTTCTAGGAACCTGCATTCTCTAATAAGCGTAAGATTGAACCAAAGATATGAAGAATCAAATGGTAGCATTTTCAAGATTCTTTAAAGCCCCGTTGGAGAGAATTTCCTACTTTTTCCAAAAAATACAACAAAAACTTGTTTAATCCTATATAAAAGTCTACATATGCAACTCATACACCAAAAAAAAAAACTCAACTACAATAGTGAAGCTGCCAACTTGAAACAATCTGCACAGATCCAAAGTATTAAATCAACTGATTACCAACAAAAAGGAAATAAGTGATGATTAATAGAGGTAATATAGAAGGGGCATACTTTACCTTGTTTCTTGAGCTAGGAGAAGGTCTGAGAAAGACCCAAACTTGGGGTAGTAGTAAGAGTAGCCATTGGCGCGAATCTCCCGGTTGAAACGTAGATGGGTTTATGAGATAGGAGTGGAACTACAAAGTGAGTCTCTGATTTGATTGGGATGAGGAAGCTACAAGTTAATTTAAGAGTAGTAGCTATTACACAGACAAAATATCTAGCTAAATAAATTTGAGATACAAAGGCAAAACTAACTACGTAGAAAAATACTAGGACCTGTACAACTGAGGAACAAAACACAGAAAAGAAGTGAGACAACAGAGGAATTAAGGAACAAAACACTGAAAAGAAGTGAGAGAATAGAGGAACAAAGGAACTTATCACAAGAAAATAGCAATGCATAGCTGAAGGATGGAGAATATTGGATTAACAATTTATGGTTGAAGGCTTCACTTGTAGACTTCAGTCCCATCTCGCTTTGTGTCTTACGTTGCCCTAGGACATCTCTGTTATAACATTTGCTAACCTTGTTAGAGTTAATCTTCAGGTGGTTGCTTACCGGTTACGCAAAGTATACTCAAATGGAGAAATTGAAGCACGCTAGAGACATCGAAACCGCAGGAGACGCTTATGTTAAAGAATGCGGAGAAACAAATGTGAAGTTGTTTTAGAAAAAAACTTGTTTTAAAAACTTACGAAAACGTGATTTTTTTGGTTTTTGCAAAGTCGCTGCGGTTTTCTTGTTTCTGAAAACGAAAAATGGCAATATCACTCGACCAACACAAGTTTTAACGGACTATTTCTTTTTTTTGGGAAACGACAACAAAAAACTAAAGATAAAAACGAAATCGAACAGTCCCTTAAGTACAAAAATCAATAAGAATATACAAATAAACAAATAAAATGCATTAAATATGAGACTAAAAATAAGAGTGATTCACTATTTATTAGTAAACATTTCAACATGGTAACAAATTAAGTCCTTTTACTAATTTTTATTTTATTATTAATAATATTGATAAATAAGGTGATCAAAATTTAGTTTTTATCTGTAATTTATTTTCTTATAATTAATAACAATTCATTTTGTTTTTATTGTTGTTAAAAATTGATGAAATGTTATTGATTTATCATAATTACATATAGTTATTTATATTAAATAGTATAATAATATTTAAATTTTAATTCATTTTATTTAAAAATCAATGAATATTATTTATCATATTTTATTAATATTTCATAATATGTTAAGTAAATTTTTTATGACATTAAACTACATATTTGATTAAATTTTTATTTAATATCTAATAATACTAATATGTAGTTTTAATCAAATATGTAGTTTTATGACATTAAACTACATATTTGATTAAATTTTTCTTGTCATATTGGTTACTGTTCTTATCGAAAATAATAAGTAAATTTTACTCTTATCAATCCGTTGGACTTAATGTTAGTGTTGAATAATAATATTATATTTTTACAAATTTATAGAACAACGAGTTTAAATAGTAAAAAAATAAGTATTGTTACATAATTATAAATTGTAGCATATTAATAACCGTATTTATTATTGTTATTATCATATAATAAATAAAAATTAAGAAATACTTAATTTATTATCATTTTAAATTGATTATTATTATATTTTTGATTATTAATTAATATATGAAAATATATTGATAACAAAAATAATATTACATATTAAATATTTATTTATAATTTTAATATAAGTAATGATATATAAATGTCATAAATTAATAAAATAATATTTTTATTATTTTATTTAGTAACAACAAAATTTTGATTAATTGATTATTAATTATTCACGGAACATAGATTATAAGTAAAAATGAGAAAATTAATCATATTATTTATTTGTCTCATTACATAGTAAATAAAATTTTGTTAAAATAATTAATTTATAATCATATTAAATTTATAAATGTTAAATAATATATAAACATCAATATTTTCTTTGTAGTATTCATTTTCAAACATTCCTATAAAGTAGATGTCCATATTGAGAAAGTTTGTAATGGGTGCATATTTTTAAGGTTGAAAGTTAATTGAGATTTTTGAAATAGAAGAGCCTTTTGGTCAAATTAGTGAAACACATAAATCTTTTGCCGATCTTACGATGCGTTGCATGAAGAAGTATATAAAATGTTTGAAATTACTATACTCGAGGCAAAAACCATGGTAGTTGTCAATGCCTCCAAAAACCGCTATAAAAGGAGGATCTCAAGTGATAGGTTTTAGGGGATTTAAGGAAGAGGCCACGTTTTAGACGCCACTCTCTCTACAGCATACACACGCCTTTTTCGTTGCCTATTCATCGTCTTTCAAACCCCAATCTAGGGTTTTTTTTTCGTACTTAAGTCTCTTTATTTGATTATCTGAGAAGCTAGTTTCAGCATGGGCAGTGAAGATAATAACTTCAACATGGCTGGTCTCACCGCTGGTAATCCTTTATCCTGCTAGTCTAAACCCTAATCCCTTTTTTTTGTTCTTGGTTTTTGCCCATTTTCAGGTTATGATTTGAACTTCTTTTTCTGTATTTTCTGTGTATTTGGCAGCTCTCAACGAGGGGGATCGAGCTGGGCTTGTTAACGCCCTCAAGGTCAGTGACTTGCCTGTTCTGTTCTTTTGCTTGGTGTCTGGGAAAATTTAGTGGAAAATGTATACGTTTGGTGGCCAAAATGAGTGTTTTGTTTTGAATTCGTGTTTGTTTTGGGGGTTGTTTTGCTTTGCATTGCCTCAACCTTTTAACGAGTGGAGGGTAAGAAGGAAGCGAACTTTATTGTGCTGTATTAATTAGTTTTTGCAGTCACACTGTGTACTGTTTTGGTAATTAAAGCTTGATAATTATGATTGATTTTGGGATGTTGCTACTTTGGGCAGAATAAATTGCAAAATCTGGCTGGACAACATCCTGATGTGCTTGAGAATCTGTCACCCGAAGTGAGGAAACGTGTTGAGTTTCTCAGAGAGATCCAGGCATGTTCTTTTCCATAGACAACATGTTGAATTTCGTTCTGAATAGTCTTCTTTGTTGAGTTATATAGAACAATTTATTAGTTTGTTCATGTCCCTATTTACTCTTGGTTGTATATTGAGTTGTACATACTTCTTAATTTACAGAGCAAACATGATGAATTAGAGGCAAAATTCTTTGAAGAAAGGGCGGCGCTTGAAGCTAGGTATCAAAAGTTGTACCAGCCATTATATACCAAGGTATTAGTGTCTCTGGTTGTATGCATGTGGATCTTTTTCTGTTTTCATGTCTGGAATAACAATTTTAATTGGTCATATGTGCAGAGATATGAAATTGTCAATGGTGTTGTTGAAGCTGATGGAGCTAAAGATGAAGCAGAAATGGACCAAGAGGGCAAGAAAGACGATGAAGGTAACTTTTGAAAACTACAAGAAGTTGTTGCTTTGCCCTTGATGTTTTGTGTGGTTTATATCTTGATTCATTAAATACAGAGAAAGGTGTTCCTAATTTTTGGCTTACTGCAATGAAGAACAATGAAGTCTTAGCTGACGAGGTTGGTTGATTATGGTTTTGATGTTTTGCTTTATCTGGATACTCTATACCTGTTTGCTGATTCTGGACTTCTCCATGTTTATCCTGGTTTATTTGTATCAGATTACAGAGCGCGATGAAGCAGCTCTCAAGCACCTTAAAGATATTAAGTGGTGTAGGATAGAGGAACCCAAGGGTTTCAAGCTGGAGTTTTTTTTTGAGACAAATCCTTTCTTCACGAACACTGTTTTGACAAAGACTTATCACATGATTGATGAAGATGAACCTATTCTTGAGAAAGCAATAGGGTAACTTCTCCTGTGACTGTGTTAATTTGTTACATGCCGATGCTCAACTTTCTTGTGCAGCTGAAACATTGTTGTCTCTGGTCCATTATAGGACCGAAATTGAATGGCATCCAGGGAAATGCTTAACCCAGAAGCTCCTCAAAAAGAAGCCAAAGAAAGGATCCAAAAATGCGAAGCCCATGACTAAAATCGAGGAGTGTGAGAGCTTTTTCAACTTCTTTAGCCCCCCTGAAGTTCCTGAGGATGATGAAGATATTGATGAAGACACTGTATGTCAAACTTCAGAAAAATATTGATGATAATTTACTGATTGACTGTTCTAATTATATTTTCATCCATGTACTTGATTTAACTTTTTATTCTATGTACAGGCTGAGGAGCTTCAAAATCAAATGGAGCAGGATTATGACATTGGGTGAGTTATTGTTTATTTAAACCATTAGCATGTTTTTATTCTAATATATCAAACTGACACTTTGATTGAGCAACAGCAGTGTAATGTGATTTTAGACTAAGCTAAGTCCTTTGTGAGTTGTTACCTTTTCCCCTTCTCTAGGTTAACATGGTCAAATTCTTTGGTTTTATTTCTCTTCTCATGCATTTATTTTGTTTTTGAAATCTTGGTTTAGGTCAACTATCCGAGACAAGATTATCCCTCATGCTGTATCATGGTACACTGGGGAGGCTATTCCTGGGGATGAGCTTGGTTTAGATGATGAAGACGAGGATGATGACATTGACGAGGATGAGGAGGATGAAGAGGATGAGGATGAGGATGAAGAGGATGAGGATGAGGATGATGACAAGCCAAAGAAGGTATACTATCTTGACATTTCCCTTCCCTTTATCTTTCTCTTTGCCAATTATTGCTTCTTAATTTGTTTCAAATCTTATTGCAGGTGTCCACTGGAAACAAGGTACTATATTCTCTATCTGCATTGTTGGCCCTTTCACCCTTCTAAGTTTTTCGTATAGCTACTTCATCCGTATTCTTTTGTTTCCTTGTAAATAAAATTGGACCTCAATCATGCGGTGTTGTTTATACTTTAGAAAAGCAGCAGAGCACAAGCAGGTGATGGTCAGCAGGGTGAGCGACCCCCAGAATGCAAGCAACAATGATGCTAAGATTGATACACAAGTATTTTTTGTCAAATGGTTGATGAAATGTTATTTGGCCGAGGAGAATTGAGAGGGCTTTGAAGTCAGGGTGGCTCTTTTTACATTTTTTACCCCTCCCCCAGTGCCTTATTATGGACTATCGATATGAAAATTTTTATTTTCCCCCTTTACCCTTTGGTCAGAAGAGAATGTGCTGTCTTATAGTTAAAAAGATATGATTTTGATAATGTAATGTTTGGATCCCTACAGTGAATGTTTTGTGAACTCTTCTAAATGTTTGCTTCAGTAGTCCTAGTTTTGCCATTGTTTTGTCACGTTGCTGTTAGTTCCCCCTCCCCTGGTTTAATGTTCGAGGAATACTTTTTGTGCTCGTGGCAATTTATGTTCTCATCAAGCGTTCGCTCTCATTCGCCAATTTTGTGTGGGTCTGTGAAGCAGCGGATATTTTTGCTATCAATTGCAGAAGAGGCACGGTAATTTCATGATTAATGTTTTCAGCCAGTCTAAAGATGCTCGTGAACTTGCTTGATTAAAAGGCAAGGGAGGGATTGCGGTAATAATGAAGGCAGCCTGCTGTTGGAAATGAAGTTGCTTTTATTTGCCCGCCTCTAGCCAAGTGTAGTAGGTTTGATCCTATTCCTATGCTCTTTGCGTTTACTTTATGGTTTTGCAGATTAAAGGACATCCAAATTCATTGAATAGATGTTCAATTCACGTTTTTCACCTTTTTAATTATTATTTATTGGATTTTATTTAGTTTAATATTGTATAGTTTTTTTCTTTGGTAAACGCATTATGATTAGATAAATGTGTAAAATCTTAGTTTTAGATTAATTATTAACATGATTCATCAATTTGGCGATAGCACTCGTCCCTAACTACAGTATATAAGGGCATTTCCAACCTATTATTTCAAAATAGAATAGAGTTTTCTCTATTTTAGAAATGTTAGAGTGCCTTTCAATCATTTTAATTTACAATTCTATTTTTTACACTAAAAATGAATATTTTTAGCATATTTTTTTTACTTTTCATTAATGAATATTAAAATTATTTTATAAAATTAACTCAACTTTACTTTTAAGCGTGTACTTTTATTTTCAATATTTTTGTTATATTTTTATGTTAATAAATAATAACATATTTGTTAAACTATAATTTTTTATTTAAAATATTTATTCATAAGTAAATAATTATAAAGTTATAAACATATGATGAAAATATTTATAAACATGAGACTAAACTTTAAAATTATTATAAAGTTATAATTACTTAAATAAATATATAATGAAAATATTGGAATATTATTTAAATAACAAAATAAAGAACGTAAGAATTAAAAAAGAAAGAATGAATAAAGAAACTCAAAAAAAGAAACGGTCGAGAGAGGAAAAAAAAGCTGAAAAAAAAAAGGGAGATTACAGTGCTATTCTAAATTTAGTGTGACATTGTAGTATTTCTCTAAAATAGAAGAGAAAATACTAATAAATGTGTTAGAGATGACCTAATAAGAGATATATCATTCTGCTAGATAAGTTACCATTTAATCTCTCGATATTTCAATATCGAACTAAACATTGTTAAGGGTGTGTTCGGTTCAGCTTTTGACAGGTAGAAAAGTACTTTTTTCTACTGCAAAAGTTATTTTAAGGAAAAAATGAGTGTTTGGCTGTAAACTTCAAAAGCACTTTTGGAGTAGAAATAGCTTTTT
>JAOTAY010000190.1:12073877-12087827 GCA_025629805.1 Erythroxylum baracoense | reverse complement strand
TAATATTTATATTTTAAATAATTTTATTATAAAATAAAATATAGTTAAAATTAATAAAAGTGTTTTTTATTTTTATGTTGCCAAACAGTCTACTGTATGAAGCTTTTTTTAAAAAGTTATTTTTTAATTGACAGCCAAACAGTCTACTGACTTTTTAAAAAAGCTCTTCTCAAAAAAGCGCTACTGACAAAAGTTCTATTGACAAAAGCTCTATTGATATAAGCTCAACCAAATAGGCACTAAATTGTATTGTTGCAATTGAAGGATCAAACAAGCATATATGGATGAAATCTGAAGCAAAAAATAATTTATCTGGGGTATGTGAGCAGTGACGATGTGTTGTTATGAATAACATATTAACAATCGTTAACCCATAACTTGCAAAAATCAGCATAAAATGAGGAACGGTCTTAAGTGATAGGCTTCGTAGAGGATTTAAGGAAAGAGGCAACGTTTATTTGACTCTACATTCTCTACACACGTCACCTTTTTGTTGCCTTGCCTCTTCATCGTTTTTTTCAAACCCCAACCCCAATCTAGGGTTTTGCGTTTCTCCAGTCTATCTGTTTCTTTGCTCATTTGAGAAGCCAATTTTACCATGAGCAGTGAAGACAATAACTTCACTATGGCTGATCTCGCCACCGGTTTTCACTTCTAAACCCTAACCCCCCTTCTCTGTTTTATTCTTCTCGGGTTTGGGTGTGATTTGAACTTCTTTTTGTTTCTTATTGTCTATTTGGCAGCTCTCAATGAGGGGGATCGAGCTGGCCTTGTGAGTGCCCTCAAGGTCAGTAACTTGCGTGTTCTGTTCTTTTTCTTGGTGTCTGGGGAAACGACGTAAAATGAATTTAATGGGCATGTTTGCATGTTTGGCTCCAAAGCGAATGTTCTTGTATAAAATTCGTGTTTTTTTAGTGGGTGTTATTTCTTTGCTTCGCTTCTTTTTTTTAGTGGATGTATAGTAAGAAAGAAGTAAACTTTGTTCTGCTGTATTGAATTGTAGTTTTTAGTGGCATGGTTATGTTGGTTATTAGTTAAATTTTAATAAGCACGATCAATGTTGTGGTGTTATTACTCTTGTTTTGCAGAATAAGTTGCAAAATCTGGCTGGACAGCATCCCGATGTGCTGGAGAATCTGTCACCTCAAGTGAGGAAACGTGTTGAAGTTCTCAGAGAGATCCAGGCATGTCCATTCTTATACGGAACATTTTGAATGTCGTATTAATAGCTGCCATGTTGAATTCTATTAAAAAATGATAAGTTACTTGTTGTAACTTGTTCATGTCCCTACTTATTCTTGGTTGGATAATGAGCTGTATATACTTTCTTAATTTCCAGAGCCAACATGATGAATTAGAGGCAAAGTTCTTTGAAGAAAGGGCAGTACTTGAGGCTAAGTATCAAAAGTTGTACCAACCATTGTATACCAAGGTATTTATTTGTCTGTATGCTTTTGAAGTCGTTATTTTTCCTGTTGCCTTGTCCAGAATGAAAATTTGAATGATCATGTTTGCAGCGCTACGAGATTGTGAATGGTGTCATAGAACCTGATGGAGTAAAAGTTGAATCAGAAATGGACCAGGAGGGGAAGAAAGATGACGAAGGTAACGTTGGGAGGATACTAAAAATTAGTCCCTTTCTCATGACATTTTATGGGCCTGATATCTTAATATATTAAGTACAGAGAAAGGAGTTCCTGATTTTTGGCTCACTGCAATGAAGAACAATGAAGTATTAGCTGAGGAGGTTGGGTAATTATGACTCTGATGTTTTGTTTTGTTTTGTTTGATTTTAGTCACTTGATTGCTTACTGATTCTTGAGTTTGCTATTTTTTCCCTGGTTTATTTGTGTGTCAGATTACAGAGCGTGATGAAGCTGCTCTCAAGCACCTTAAAGATATTAAGTGGTGTAGGATAGAGGCGCCCAAGGGTTTCAAGCTGGAGTTTTTCTTTGAGACAAATCCTTTCTTCACAAACGCTGTCTTGACTAAGACTTATCACATGATTGATGAAGATGAACCTATTCTTGAGAAAGCAATAGGGTAACTTCTGTGCTGACTTTGTTAATCCATTCTATGCTGTTATCGGCATTTTTGGTGTTGCTGAAATATTTGTCTCTGGTCCATTAAAGGACGGAAATTGATTGGCATCCGGGGAAATGCCTAACTCAGAAGATCCTCAAGAAGAAGCCAAAGAAAGGATCCAAAAATGCAAAGCCCATGACTAAAATTGAGGAGTGTGAGAGCTTTTTCAACTTCTTTAGCCCCCCTGAAGTCCCAGATGATGATGAAGATATTGATGAAGATACCGTATGATCAACACTGTCAAACTTAAGAAAAATATTGACAAGAATTTATTGGTTCACTGTTCTAATTATCTTTCGTTCATGTACCTGATTTTAACTTTTTATTCTGTTTACAGGCTGAGGAGCTTCAGAATCAAATGGAGCAGGATTATGACATTGGGTGAGTTATAGTTTAAATAAAACATTAGCATGTACCAATTTTAATCAGCAATTATCATACTGATACTTTTGGCAATACCATTACTATGTGATCTTAGATTAAAAAATGTCTTTCTTTGTATCTTCTTCTTGTCTAAGTTGTTTAAATTTTTAGGTGTTGTTTCTACTTTCATGGACTTAGTGTTTTTTGAAATTTTGGTTTAGGTCAACTATCCGAGACAAGATTATCCCTCATGCTGTATCATGGTACACTGGTGAGGCCATTCCAGGGGATGAGCTTGGGTTGGACGATGATGAAGATGAGGATGAAGACATTGATGAGGATGATGAGGAAGAGGAAGAGGATGAAGATGAAGAGGATGAGGAGGAAGACGAAGACAAACCAAAAAAGAAGGTATAACATCGTAAAATTGAAATTATTCATCCCATCCTCTCTCTATGTCTTTCTCTTTGCTGATAATTTTTTTTATAATCTCGTTGAAATCTTGATGCAGACATCTGCTGGAAACAAGGTACTATTTTCTCTAGCTCCATTAATGGGTCTTTTTCATTTCCAAGTTTTTTGTATAGCTGCTTTTTGCTAATTCTTTTGTTTTCTATTCAATAAAATTAAATCTTAATTTTGTTGGTTGTGTACTCTAGAAAAGCGGTAGAAGTCAAGCTGGTGATGGTCAGCAGAGTGAGCGGCCTCCAGAATGCAAGCAACAGTGATGCTAAGATTGTTGGTTGATGGAATGTTGTTTAGCTGAGAAGAGTTAGAAGGCTTTGAAGTCAGGGTGGTTATTTATTCTTTTTCCTTTACCCCCTTGTGCCATATTACGGACTGTCCATATTGAATTTTCAAAATTTCCCCTTTTCACCTTTGGTGCTATAGTTCGAGATTTTATTTGTTCATGTAATGTTTGGAATCGTTCAATGAATGTTTGGTGAACTCTCTTAGAATGAATGCTTCAGCAGTCCTAGTTTTGCTATTATCTTCTGTTCAGTTTCTGGTTCATGTTTTGGGGGATATGGAAAACAAAGGAAGCAAAAGAATTCTCTCTCAGGAGTACATATACGTGCAGCTCTGGGGCTTTATTTTGGGCTTAATTAGTGTTTAGTACGTTTAGACGAAAAGATGGGTAAATCCTAACAAAATTAGTGCGAGCTACTTCTACATCTATTGAAAATACCCAACAAAAGTAAAAACAATATAAAAGTTTTTGATCGGTCTGCCACTACGAAAGCTGGAGCCACTGCCAAAGCCAGACAGACATCCTCGTAGTACTCGTGGAGATGACACGAGTCTTAACTTACCATGACTTTTGTTTTGACCGTTAAAACGTTTGTGAACTGTGGTTCTCGTAACGTTTAAATGCCAGAGTCTGACTTGCTCCTATTCTAATTCTCCGTCTCACCTGGAAAAAATAGGAGGGAAACTAAAACCCTAAAGCCCCTAAATAAGATGCAGCATCGAGACACTCGCTCGCTCGCTCGCTATTTCTATCTCTCAGTTGTGGGTTCTCGTTGGTGTGCATTGAGCAGTTTATATATGTACTTTTAACCCTTAAAACAATTACGTTTCGCCTTTTCCCATTTCTACTCAAACAGGAGCTTTGCTAAGGGTTTCCATGGCGAGGCTTCTTCGAAATGGTTCTTCTCTGAAACGCGCTCTTTTCTCGCCCGAGGTAGCCTTTTTCATTTTCTTTTTGTGTCTTCAGTTTCTTTCTTATTCCTACTTTTGCATGTTGAAATTCTTGTAATCTCTTTTAGTTGAATGGTTTAGACTCGTGGGAACGGAATTCTTTGCTTACCCTTCGGACTAGCGATACTGTTTAGTACCTCATATACGCGATTTTGTGCCGGAAATAGGAAAAGTTTCTATCTTTTGCGTCTTTTGTGGTGTTGGATACTACTCATTTGCTTATGTGGTTTTGCAGTGTTTAAGGAGAGAGATCACGGGGACGTCTTTTCACATTTGTAACTTTTCCACTAAAGGTGTGTTATATCTGCTAGCCCAGGATCTTGTTACTGGGCGACTAATCGGAAAATCCAGCTCTAAAAGTTGCTTCTTCTGTTTGCCACGATTCTTAGATCGCCCTATTTTGGAATTTTTGTTCAGCTCGTCAAAGGGAGGCTGATACCTTGGACCTCGTTGAAAGAGAGAGCTCCAATCTCGAATTGACGATAAAATTCTGGTTGCCTTCTTTATTCATTCGTGGTCCTCTAAATAGGACTTGTTCTATTACAAGTAGGAGACCTATAACTTAGGTCCCAAATAGGAAACCTATAATTTAGGACCCAAATAACGAAAATCATGCACTTACCAATTGTTGGAGATAAACCTCCAACAATTCGAGAATAATCCAAAAATAACAATAAATAATTAACATAGAAGGCTAAGCCTTTAATTTTTGCGCCTATTATATAGGTGACTTATGAATGCATCTGTAACGTCACCCTCCCCCTAGAGAAAGAGCTTGTCCTCAAGCTCAAAGGCTGGGTAGGCATGACGAAATTGGGCAAGATCCTCCCAAGTTGCATTAGCTACATCAGTCTCTCTCTAATGAACTAAAAGTTCCCATGAACCACGATTCAGACGAGTTTTAAGAACGGCAGCTGGAGTGGGAATGACCTTGCCATCATCAATAGGAGGTAGCAATGGTGGAATTGTTGGTGTAGCACCCTTGTGAGGCTTAAGAAGAGAGACGTGGAAAGCGTTGTGAAGCTTGGGAGTATCCGGCAGCTGAAGCTTGTAAGCAACTGATCCGATACGTTGAAGGATAGGAAAGGGCCCATAAAACTTGGGGGCTAGCTTGTGTCGAGATTGACTAGCAATTGATTGTTGTTGGTAAGGCTGTAATCGAAGCCAAACAAGGTCTCCCACTTGAAACTCAACATCTTGATGACCCCGATCATAGTATTCCTTTATTTGAGTTTGAGCTTTTTGCAAATTGTTTCTAATTTGTGCAAGAACCATTTCTTGATCACCCAAGGTTTGATCCACGACATGCACTCGTGATGAGCCAGCCTCATAAGAAAGTCAACGAGGTGGATGCCGACCATACACAACTCGAAAAGGTTTGTCCTGTAAAGCTGAATGGAAAGAAGTATTATAGCAGTATTCAGCCCCAGAAATCTAGCTAACCCAAATCTTCGGATAATGCCCAACAAAGCATTGTAAATACATCTCAATGGTACGATTAACAATCTCTGTTTGACCATTCGATTGAGGGTGATAGGAGGAAGAAAAAGCAAGTTTGGTACCACACAAATGAAAAAGTTCCTTCCAGAAATGGCTAGTGAAGACCACATCACGATCACTGACAGTGGATTCAGGTATGCCATGAAGACGAACAATATTATCCATGAAGACATGCGCTACGCGAGTAGCAGTATAAGGATGGGCCATGGGAATAAAAGGGGCATATTTAGAAAACTTGTCCACTACAACAAACAATACTGTTTTATCCCACACTTTAAGCAGGCCATCGATAAAATCCATGGAAATATCAGCCCAAACATGAGAAGGAAGAGTCAAGGGCTGAAGGGGAGCAGCTGGACTTAGATGCTCAACTTTCTGTTGTTGACAAACTGGGCAAGAATTCACATATTCAGCAATGCTTTGCTTCATCCCCTTCCAATAAAAATCACTTCGGATTCGGTGAAGAGTTTTTTGAGCTCCCTCATGAGTACTGTCATGGAGCCCAGATAACACGGTGGAAATTAAGGGTGATGTTGGTAGCAGATAAATGCGATTGTTGTAAAGAAGTCCATCTCGTATGGTCCAATAACTTGGTAATTCTCCCCTTGTAACTTTGCCATACAGCTCCTGTAAGGAGGGTTCATTGCGAACCTCCTTGCGGACCTCATTCAACAAATCAAAACGAGGCTGACTAATTGCCTGTAAAGAAGGATCTTAATTGAAACATCTAGATGAGGCATCAGCAGCTTTATTCAAACGCCCTGCACGATATTCCAATGTGAAATCAAAGCCCATTAGTTTTGTTGATCCAATGTTGTTGGGGGGATGTAGTAATGCGCTGATCCAACAGGAATTTCAAGCTGAAATGGTCTGTGCGTATGAGGAATAATTTGCCCCATAAATAGGGTTGCTAATGCTGTACGGCTTTAGCCAATCCAATCAACTCCCGTTCATAGGCAGCCAGTTTATGGTGTATTGCGACTAACTAGCGATTGAAAAAGTCAATGGGGTGATTATTTTGCTAAAGAATAGCCCCAATACCTCCCCCTGAAGCATCACACTCCACCACAAACAAAAGATCAAAATTGGCAATTGTAACACCTGTGCAAAAACAAGTGCCCTTTTCAGTTGGTCAAAGGAAGTTGCCTCATCCCAATAAAAAGAATTACGCTTTAGCATGCTCGTCAACGGAGTGGTCAAGTGCCCATAATCCTTAATGAATTTACGGTAGTAGCCTGTGAGTCCCAAGAAACCCCACAAAGTTGTCACTAATTGAGGTTGAGGCAACTCTGTTATGGCTGTAATCTTGGATGGATACTCCTTTGCGAAATGATGTGGCCAAGGTATGTAACCTGAGTTTCCCCCAAAAAAACATTTAGATCACTTCAAGTACAACTGGTGAGCTCGCAGTATAGCAAATGTAACCTGTAGATGTACTAAATGATCCTCTCAAGTATGGATGTAGATCAAAATGTCATCGAAGAAAACCAAGATGAACTTATGCAAATGAGCATTGAACACCTCGTTCATGAGAGCTTGGAATGTTGAGGGAGCATTGGATAGACCGAAGGGCATGACTAAGAATTCAAAATGCCCGTGATGGGTGCGGAAGGCTGATTTCTCAATATCAAGAGTATGCATACGCACTTGGTGATAGCCTGACTTTAGATCTAGCTTCATAAAGAATTGAGTCCCATGTAATTCATCAAGAAATTCATCAACCATTGGAATGGGAAATTTGTCCTTCACTATCTTAGCATTCAATTCTCGATAATCCACACAAAATCTCCAAGTGCCATCATGATTTTTGACCAGCAAAACCGGTGATGAGAATGGTGATTTGCTTGGGCGAATGATTCCTTGTTCGAGCATCTGAGCACATTGTTTCTCAACTTCATCCTTCTGGAGATATGAATATCGGTATGGTCTGACCACAACTGGGCCTGTTCTCGGCTCCAAACAAATCCAATGGTCACAGTTGCAAATAGGGGGCAGACTTGCTGGGTCTTGAAAAAGATCAGCATATTCAATTAATAGTTGCTCCAGCTGAGCACACCGTGAATCAACCTTTTGAATTGCATTAAGTTGATTGTGTAGCTGATTTGGCAGGCCACTTAATTTTATTTGTTTCCCATCAACTACAAAAAGCATTGTGAGAGATGCAAAATCCCAAAGAATCGGTCCCAATGTTTGAAGCCATTTAATACCTAAAACCAAATCAAAGCCAGCCAAAGGAAGATTCCATCGCTGGAGACACTGTCTCCATTTGCCACGACAACTGTAGCACTTGGGTTTGGTTGGGATTGTAAGCGAAGACTCCTGGCAGCAGTGAAGCTTATGAAATTGTGAGTGCTTCCAGAATCTACTAATCCACGTAATGGCCACCCAAGAATCAGGACTTGTACTTGCATAGTTTTTGCTCCCTTTTGCCCGCATATGGCATGTAGTGATATTTCGGGTTCTGCCTCAAATTCTGGTGCTCTCTCCTCTTCACAAGAATCTGTTAATTCCAACCAGAAAAGTTTCTTACACTGATGTCCAGCCTAATATGTCTCATCACAGTTATAACATATGCCTTTTGCTCTCCATTAAGCCATCTCAGCCCTTGTTAGCTTTTTAAAATAAGGAGAATTCACAGATTTGGAATCAGATTGCCCTCCCATACCATTATTACCTTTGGTATTTGCTATGGAGTGACTCACTTGAGAAGTTGTTGCGTTTCGATTCATTTGCCAGGTTCCCCGTTTTTGGGTTGGTTCCTTTAATGCTAGCTGTTTGGCTTCAAATGCTCTTGCTAAGTTCATGGCATGAGCTAAATCTGGTGGTGCAAGTATCTCTACGTCCAGTCGTATCGAATTTGCCAATCCTTCTGTAAAAAGGCTCACGTGTTGGTCCACTCTGACAACTTGGTTAGCTTTAGCCAATTTTTCCTGGAATTTTCGTTGATATTCTTCAACAGAGCTTGTTTGTTTGAGATTGACCAGTTCACCCAAGGGATTACTGCGATCGGGAGGCCCAAATCGTAGCGTACAATATTCCTTGAATATTACCTTGCTGATATCTGGCCGCTCTGCCTCTAGCTGATGGTACCAGTGTTGTGCTTCACCTAGAAGGTGTAAGGCGGCTAAGTCCACTTTATCTATCTCAGCGGTATGTTGATTCACAAAAATTTTTTCACAACGATGTAGCTATACTAAGGGGTCTTCTGTTCCATCGTAATTTGGAAATTCCAACTTGTTGTATCGAGGGATGTCACGTTATATTCTCACCTGTCCCTGTTCCCACGTGGTCAGTATGATTCATAGGTGGAATCTGTTGACGTGGGGAATTATTGCTTGCTGTTCCTTGGGATTCCGTGCGCCAACCCCTCTGAAATCCAGCCATCAGCTCCTTAAATTGGAGCGTTAATTCCTATATCTAATTTCCCAACCTTCATTCTATCTTGATAATCCGAGCATTGCCGGCAGCTTGTGCCTCCAGTAGTACTTGCAACTTGTCTTCGATGTTAGATTCACCCATGGTATTCGGCTCTGATACCAAATTATTATATCTGCTAGCCTACGATCTTGTTACCGAGCGACTAATTGGAAAATCCGGCTCTAAAAGTTGCTTCTTTTGTTTGCCATGATTATTAGATCGCCCTATTTTGGAATTTTTGTTCAACTCGTCAAAGGGAGGCTGATACCTTGGACCTCGTTGAAAGAGAGAGCTCCAATCTTGAATTGACGATAAAATTCTGGTTGCCTTCTTTATTCATTCGTGGTCCTTTAAATAGGACTTGTTCTATTACAACTAGGAGACCTATAACTTAGGTCCCAAATAGGAAACCTATAATTTAGACCCAAATAACGAAGATCACACACTTACCAATTGTTGGAGATAAACCTCCAACAATTCGAGAATAATCCAAAAATAACAATAAATAATTAAAATAGAAGGCTAAGCCTATTACATGTGTGACCTATGAATGCATCCGTAACAAGGTGCTTCAAGGTTTATTGAAGTTGTTTCACTTGAACACTTAGCTTCTTTAAAAGGGTCTAAACTTGTTACACATTTTGTAAATATTAACTTTGACTTTATTGCGCCCTGGTTATTGTGTACGTGCTGATGATCCTTTCCATGGTTGAATTGGTTGGTCCTGGGAAACGGCAGATGTGTCTTCTTTTAGTGTGTTTTAGTCGCTCCTAAACAAACAACGGATGTTTAACTTGGTTTTTTTTTTTTTATGGAACTTTTGAACCACAAGGAATCAGTGGTTATATTAGTTCTGAAATTTTATACCACGTTTATGGATTGTTCTATTTCCTTGGTATTGCAAATTGTCTCGCCAATTAGTTGTCCTTTTCTATTTTTCTTTATTAATTCGTAATTGAAGTAACCTTGATTTTTTGGATAATCTCAATTTCCTATTTCTTGTAAGGTAAAAGAAAATCCAAGTCAAATGGCAGCGACTCTTCTGAAGATGGTATGTCCGCAAAGGAGGTTGCTTTACAACAAGCCCTGGATCAGATTACTAGCCAATATGGGAAGGGATCTATTATGTGGTATGGCCGGTCAGTTTCTCCTAGAGATGTTCCAGTGGTCTCCACAGGTTCTTTTGCCCTTGATTTAGCACTTGGGACTGGTGGGCTTCCCAAAGTAAGATAAATAGTTTCCTTTTCTTCTCTTTTGTTGAAGTTGTTTCTTGTTTCTTCGCACAAGGCAAGCTTTGTACTTGATTATCCGAGTATAGTACAAAATATGAACCATATTTATATGTAACATCACCAATGTTTCTTTTATCAGCTCGCTGTTCCCTTTCTATTGCTTTCTGCATTCTCTTTTGTTACTATAGACTTGGATTCTTTGTGTTCTCGAGTCTAAAGGAATCATATTTTGTACTTCTACCATGCTTTGACTTGAATGAATCTTTAATATTCCTAGCTCTATGCTTCCCAAGTGACTAGGAATAGATGTCTCGCTTTAAATGCTATTGAATGCTCATGAGATGTGTGCTTCACTTTCCACAGGGGCGTGTTGTGGAGATTTTTGGTCCAGAGGCTTCTGGAAAAACTACTCTTGCATTGCATGTGATTGCTGAAGCACAGAAACTAGGAGGTTGCTTTATTGAGCCCTATAATCTCTCCTTTCTGCTGTGTGTGTTGTATTTTATATTAGATTAACCATTCTTATTGTCTATTATGTGTTTCCTGCTACTAAACTATTAGTTAACAAGAAAAGTTAAAGCTGCAATGAAATATTTCAGTGTCATAAACACCTATATGTTTAATCTGCATCCTCCTCTGGGCATAATACTGGCCTGAAAATTCTATCTGCTGATTTTCACTTCTTTTTCTGCAGGTTACTGTGTTTTTGTTGATGCTGAGCATGCTCTTGACTCATCACTTGCCCAGGCTATTGGAGTAAACACTCAGAATTTGCTCCTTTCACAACCTGATTGTGGTGAACAAGCTCTCAGTCTTGTGGACACTTTAATCCGGAGTGGTTCTGTTGATGTAGTTGTTGTTGATAGTGTAAGTAAGGTGCTCTTTCACTTTATGATTTTACCTGTTAAATTCAGCTTTGATTTCTTATTCCTTCGACAATGGTCCTGTTTCTTGTTTGGAGGAACGGATTTCTTCTTCTCTCTTCATCATCACTTCGAGACAGGAGCTTTAATTTTGCACTGTATACAAAATTTTGGCAATACGAGTTCATTTTTCTTTTTTACCCTGCTTAATTACAGGTTGCTGCTCTTGTTCCTAAAAGTGAACTTGATGGTGAGATGGGTGATGCTCACATGGCAATGCAAGCTAGATTGATGAGCCAAGCACTTCGCAAATTGAGCCACTCTTTATCATTATCTCAGACAATTCTGATCTTTATAAATCAGGTGCAAATCCATGGATATTATTTGTTACGGATAACAAAATTTTCGGTCTTCCTACTTTTATATTTTTGTCAAGTTGGTACCTCTATTTGTTTTATTTTTGTCATTTGAATCTTAATTTTTGAATTTTTTCAATTGGGTCCTTTCTGTTAGCAGAAGGGCTTGTTTGGAATTCCAACTCACAAAAATTATGAGTTGGAATTCATGTCAGAGTTTCGAATGGACTTTTTCTTTCCCAATAAGTCCTATTATTTTGATTAAACCAAAACCATTTATCTCTATCTCTCAGTCATGGCTTTCTTAAAGATTGCTTCATCAATATTCTTCAACTTCATTTATGTTGTTCAATGGTTGATCGTCAAAGATTTTTTATGTTTGAGTTTCTAAATTTGGTCATGTTATTAAGTGTTCTTGACATTGACAATCAGTTGAAGATGTATCTGTCTGAAAAAAGAAAATACAATATGGATAAGGGAATGTTGGTGTTTTCTTGTTACGTGACATATTGGGCATCCATTGAAGATGCTCTTGTTAGATTTTATGTTTCTAATTTACAAATGGAAAATCTTGATTTATTATGTTTTGTTGCCTTGAGAATCTAATTGGACTTGCTTCTTGAATTTGTAGGTGTTGGCAAATTGAAGTTTCATTTTTAACTTAATGGATCTGAGATAAGTGATAATCAAAACTTTCTTAGGAAAGTGAAAAAACAAAGTCACACAAACTGCAGTTTCGTTTCCTATATATTTTCTTGATTCAATTTGAAGAGTGTTTGGTATAATAAGAATTTGGAATGTTGTGTTTTTGTGGGTCTTGATTGTCAATGGAAGAGAAAGAATTAGGAGGAAGAAAGAACGTTAATGGGTTGAGAAGGAATTACAGAAATTTAGTAGGAAGAAAGAGAAGTAAAAGAGATAAAAAGTCGGACTCTTTGGAAAGGGATAAATCATCAAAGAATTACACGTGTCTCTAAATTGTCACGTCATTCAAGTTCAGTCCAATTTGGATGTCTGATGTAGCTCCAACTCATAAGTCAGTTTTGTTGGAATTCCATATAAGCTTTTCCGTTAATGGAGTTAATGGAAAGGACTCAATTGAAAAATTTTGCCAATTGAGTCCTCAATTGGCAAAAGAAAAAGTTACAAGTACTAACTTGAGAAAAATACAAAGGAAGACCAGAATTTATTTATCCCTGTTTTTTATGATTAAAATGGAAAAGAACTATTCCCAACTAAAATATTACAGTTCTGCAATTGGAAGAATAAACATGGAAAAAGAATCCCTCCCAGTTTGTTACGAACTGGTTTCACCTATGATGTTATATCTGCAACTATTTCAACAAAACTTGCAACGTTCTTTTAGGTCTGCCCAAATTAGTGATCTATGTTAAAAAGCATAGTGAATTGATTTTGTTGCCATTAGTTGTCGCCCCAATTCTACTTAGTTTAACATTTAAACATTGAAACTGAAACAGCGGAAATAGTTAAGTAGAGATTTTAGGTTAATTTTTGAACCAAATCTAAGCATAAAATTTAGAATTTAATCAACAAGAGAACGGTAGTTTCTCTAAGGAAAATTTCCCGCAGAAGCTTTTATTAAAGGCAATGTTTTGGTTCCCCTAAAACATCTGCTAATCCTCTCTTTTATACCCCTAACGTAGCACATGAGAGTCCTAACTCTAGTGTGAAAAGGATTGGTTGAAATCCTTTTTTAAAGCTAACTTATTTCTTTTCTTGCTGGATAAGAAAACCTTCCTAATTGCTGGATAAGAAAACCTTCCTAACTAGGAAAATTAAAATAAAATAAAATAGAAACAAATCCTAATGGTTATAAACACAAACAAATCGTAATGGGTATATGGCAACATAACCAAATCCTAATAGGTCGAGGACAACATAAACAAATCCTTATGGTTTTAATCCTTTATTAGTCCCCTCCTCTTGAAAAGAACTCGACCTCGAGTTGTCATTAGGATAGAGCTCTTCTTCTCTATGAAAATCATAGATATCAGCAACATTAAAAGTCTTTGAAATTCCCATCTCCTCAGGCAGATTGATAACATAAGCATTGTCATTGATTTTATGTAGTATCTCATAAGGACCATATTTCTTCGGCTTCAATTTGTTGTAGGGTCCAACAGGGAATCTTTCTTTCCTTAAGAAAATCATCACTTTGTCACCTTCTTGGAAAGTTTGACTTCCTGTGTTTGTCGGCTTGTTCTTTGTATTTGGCATTAGTCCTTTCAAGTCTCTCTCGAACCTCCTCTTGCACAGTCTTCACTTTTCAGCTGCTATACTTAAGTTTAGTATCGGAAGTTTTATCAGATCAACAGTACTCTTTGGAACTTTCAAATATACCAAGGAAAATGGTGATCTACCAATAGCACTATGGACAACACTATTGTAGGCAAACTCAGCTTGAGCTAGAGC
>JAOTAY010000190.1:12051451-12073777 GCA_025629805.1 Erythroxylum baracoense | reverse complement strand
ATGCAATGAAATGCGCCATCTTGGAAAATCTATCAACTACTACAAAAATATAATCAACTCCCCTTTGTGTTCTAGGTGATCCAAGGACAAAGTCCATAGACAAGTCCTCCCAAATATGTTCCGGGATAGGGAGTGACATGTACAATCCAGTATTATGGGATTTTCCTTTAGCAGTCTAACAAACATAGCACCTTGTCACAAAGTTTCTAACATCTTTCTTCAACTGAGGCCAATAGAACCTGTCTTCAAGACTAGTAATGGTCTTGTCCTTTCCCATGTGACCGGCTAATCCTCCACTATGCACATCACGAATCAACTTTTCTCTTAGAATATCGGCTTCTTTAGGGTTCATTCTGTAATGGGGCAGATTAGGAAGCTTAGCTCCAGGTACTAGATCAATGTGATGTTGAATGTCTCTCGTAGGAGGTAATTCAGATTGGACCAGATTTGAAAACTCCCCCAAAAGTGGCTGGATCAGATCTGAATTAGCTCCGTTCTCCTCCTTTGGATCAGATCTGAATTAGCTCCATTCTCCTCCTTTTTCTCCTCTAATAATTGGTTCTTTACCACCAAGACATGAACCTCTTGAGTCTCCTTAACTTCCCTCTCAAAATCTTGCCCACTAAGGGTCAACAATGTCTTTCCCTCCACTCTAAAAGTATTTGGCCTATCAAAGGCTGCATTTGTGGGTAGCATGGTCACTTTCTTGCCTTTCCATTGGAATGAGACTGTGTTATCTCTTCCCCTATAAGAAATATCCATGTCAAATTGCCATAACCTTCCTAGGAGTATGTGACTTGCATTCATGTCCACCACATCATAGTAAACAGTAGCCTTATAAGACTTTCCTATAAAAATAGGAACTTGACACACTTCAGTTACTCTCAAGGCTAGCCCATCAGTAAGCCAACCAATGGTGTAGGGATGAGGATGTTTCTCAGTAGGAAGCTTCATGTGATCCACCATCTTTCTTACACTAAATTCTCATCACTGCAATTGTCTACAATCAAGTTGCACACCTTACCATTAACAGTGTAGAAGGATCTAAAAATGCTTCTCCTTTGTTGTGGCTCCTCGGTTTTAGATGAACAAAGTATCTTCCTTACCACTAGACTAACTCTGTCCTCGGCAACTTCTTCAGCAAACTCCTCTCCTTCTTATCCCTCTTCTTAAAGCTCTTCCAAATCTTTTTCACCTTCATTAAGGTAGTCTCCTTTTTTAGCAACGTTGACCATCTTTCTTGCATGTCTATTTTTGGTCTTAGGAACTCCTCTACTGCTGCCACCTCCTTCAAAAGGCTTCCTTTTGTCCACTTTTAGATCTTTAGGGGCATTATCGATTCTTAAGGTTTCAGCTAATGCTTTCCCCTTTCCTACCACTTCATTTGAAATTTGTTGAGTTGTTCTCCTAGGGTATTCAAACCTCTTAGGTGCCTTTTCTATCTTCTCAGCTTTTAAGGCCAATTGGTAGGCCTCCTCTATGTTCCAAATAGTATGCATTTCAAGCCTTTCACTTATGGATGATCTTAATCCTCTAAGATACCTTGAAACTTGGTGCATGTCGGATTCTTCAAGATTATTGTGTGCTGCCAGCCTCAAGAACTTAAAATGATACTCCTCCTCACCCATAGAACCTTGGACGCAACTTTGATAAAGATCAAATAAGTGCAGCTCATAACCAGGGGGTAAAAATCTAAGGAAAAGGGCTTGTTTCAATTTCCTCCAAGATCTGATTGGTGGTTTTCCATTCCTCCCAATTATTTTGAAGATTACTCCACCAAACTTTAGCACCAGTTTTTAATTTATAGCCCACAATTCTCACTAGTTTATCATCTGTGACTTCCATCATCTCTTGAAAACTTTCCACCTCATTAATCCAATCAAGAAAGCCTTCAATGCTTAGATTTCCACTAAAGTAAGGGACTTCAACTTTAATCTTGTTATCATCTTTATCCCTTTGGACTCTTCTTGGTTGGTCTAGGTCTAGAATTTCTTCATCCAAACTATCATCCATAAGAGGCATCTGATTCTGACCGTGAGCTCTCCTATTTTTTGCATTCCTTGGAAGATCAGGTCTTCCAATAGGTTAGGGTTGAGGTAAACTTTTGCCTTGAGCTCCATTAATTTGTATTCTTCCATTATTGGCTTGATTAAGGCCCATAATGATTAGAAGTTGGTTGCTCATCCATTAATAGCCTCCAAAACTTTGTCAAATCTCTAGTTATCTCCTTGATAAGCCATCTATACTGGTTGGTCAAAATTGAAAATGTTTGGTTTGACTTTTCTAGGTTTTGGGTGAATTTTCTGGGCTTTGTTTGAATTTTCTGGGTTGGTAGGGCTGGAAGATGGGCTGGAGGGTGTGGAGCAGAAACAAAACTGAGGCTGGAAGATGGGCTGGAGGGTGTGGAATAGAAACAAAATTGAAGAAAGTCACCAGGAAAGAAATCCAAGAAAAACTGGATTTAAATACTCTGATACCAACTGACACAGCGCAAATAGTTAAGTAGAGATTTTAGGTTAATCTTTGAACCAAATCCAAGCATAAAAATTAAGATTTAATCAACAAGAGAAAGGCAGTTTCTCTAAGGAAAATTTCCTATAGAAGCTTTTATTAAAGGCAATGTTTTGGTTCCCCTAAAACATCAGCTAATCCTCCCTTTTATACCCTTAACGTAGCACATGAGAGTCCTAATTCTAGTGTGAAAAGGATTGATTGAAATCCTTTTCTAAAGCAAATTTATTTCTTTTCTTGCTGGACAAGAAAACCTTCCTAATTAGGAAAATTAAAATAAAATAAAACGGAAACAAATCCTTATGGGTGTAAACAGAAACAAATCCTAATAGGTATATGACAACATAACCAAATCCTAATAGGTGGAAGACAACATGAACAAATCCTTATGGGTTTAATCCTTTATTAGAAACACTGAACTTGGTCAAAAAATTTTTTTTTGAAGTGTGGATAGCCTACTGGCGCCTGAATAGAATTGGCTGTAGATGAGGTCGAGCTGATAACAATTGGGTGAACTTTCCCTTCCACACATTGTGGATTTCATTTGATTGGAAATCCTCCTCCTGTTCTGTTAGTTGAGAGTAAAAAGTAAAATCTTCCAATCATAAGTCAATTTTGAAGTGATATTATCAAAACTTAAGTCAAAATAAAAGCTTGGCATAAAATCATCTGCTCATAAGCTAAGGAACTTTCTTTGTTTCCTTAGGCATTAAAATTTACTCTCTTTCTTCTGTCATATCGTAGTGCATTATTAATTTCTTCGTTTATCCTCTCTGAGAAAACAATTATTATTGTTCTCTGCATATATAACTGCCTTCAAATTCTTGAGGTCCATGGCCTTGAAAGGAAGTCAACATATAGGGAATGTTGCCAACTAGTTGCTGAATTCATGCTTTTTGTTTTGTGATTTTTTTTTCTCGGTTAATTTTTGTTGACTGTTTGGATGTGATGTGATCTTTCCCTTTGAAGTAGTCCTGCTTATGAAATACAGGTGAGAGCAAAGCTTTCTACATTTGGGTTTGGTGGACCCACTGAAGTGACGTGTGGTGGCAATGCCTTAAAGTTTTATGCTTCAGTGCGACTAAATATAAGAAGGATCGCGTATGTTAAGAAGGGAGAAGAGGTAAAAGATCCATATCTCTTAATTTGTATTTTTAACTCAAGGTAATGATTTTCAGGATATTGTTATTCATCACTATGGGACACTTATGCTCACAATTCATGAGCTGTTGGACCACTTTTTATTGATATCTTTACAACTGCTTGAAATTTTTTTTTTCGTGTTGAAACTTCTTCACTTGCATTGCCCGAGAAGAAGTCCAGAATGAGATACCTGTTCATGTCATGTGGGCTCTTTGAGAATGTAATTAGCAATTCATCCTGGACTTATGTTTTCCTAAGCAGGCTGTATGACATGAAAAGGTGCTTCCCAGTGTGCGAATGGCTTAAAGTCATTAAAGATAAGGGCATCTTAAGTTGCTACAAGTTCTACTTAGAGTTTACTAGTAGTGACAGCCAGACACCTCTACTTGTCTCAAATGAACTGTTTTATGATATTGCTTTATGTGCATGGTTAATCTTTTCTGTCAGAGAGGAACTGGTGATAACAATTTAATTTTGTGCCACTTGAGATAATCAGTCTTTGGATTCATCTATCATGAAGCCATGATGTGTGGTAATTGACCGTAGTTGAGCGTGATGTTGGTTTTGATTTTCTTTTGGGAGCAACAACATACAGATTATGACGGAGTTGATTGGAGCAGGATGCTGATTGTACACAATATGTATATATAATGTTAAGTGAATTTTACGTTTGCAGTATGTCTATGGATTTGTATTCTATTTTCGGATAATTCTGCATTTTGCAGATTGTTGGAAGTCAAGTTCAAGTGAAGGTTGTGAAGAATAAGCTTGCCCCTCCATTTAAAATTGCTGAGTTCGAGCTTGAATTTGGCAAGGGAATATCTAGGGAATCGGAACTTATAGACTTGGGTGCAAAGCACAAATTTGTGACCAAGGCTGGTTCATTTTATTACTTTAAGGGTGAGAATTTCCGTGGGAAAGAAGCGTTGAAAATGTTTCTGGCTGCGAATGATGATGCAAGAGAAGAACTTACGGTGATGCTTAGGGAAAAGCTTCTTAAGTTGGACAAGGAATTGGGAACTGAGGCTACGGATGCAGAAACAGCTGTAGAGATCCTATCACCTGATTCCACAGATGAAGAAGCAGGGACAGCAGTTCAAGCATAATGCGCCAAATAACCTCAATCACAATATGGGTGTCAAACCTGCAAGTGTCCATATATAACAATGTCGAAATTGGGTGGGATCCTGCCAATGAAATGGTGCATTTTCGCCCCTGCTTAATTCGGTGTACGATTTTGTAAACAGCAACTGTTTGTAGCTGTAGACGCAGGATATTTGGAAGGGCAGAAGTTTTGTTGGCTTGAAAGGAACAGGTCCAGAATTATGAAGGGCAGTAGTATGCCACTATTCCTAAAGTTTCCAACTTGATTTTGTATTATATAGATGTGTCATCATTGTTATTCTTGTTTATAACGCTTGAAAAGCTGATCCTAGCACATATTTGTTTTCTTGTTATTACCATCCTCTCGTCTTTGCCAGTTATTTTTCCGTACTTTTAGGGGGCGTGTAATTCTTGTTTAAGACTATATTATTTGATGGTTTCTTCGCGGTTCTCCATACTGAGGAGATATATTTTTTTGAATCTGAATATAAGATACAAGTCAATATACAATCTGAAAATGTTGTGAAATTCTTATGAAATATGAGATTTAAGTACTATCATGAACCTTGGGAACTCAACTATGCCTTTTGAGAATGATTTGGTTGAATATATGAGCCACCCGATCTTCAACATCACAATGAAGCGGTTGAACTTACATTCTCTTTCTTTGCTTCTCTAATGGCATTGTATATTATAGTACGTTCTGTTTTCCCATGAAAATAGTTAATTGATTTGATTTCACACAAAATCTCTCTGGTTTTATACTACGTGAGCTACAAATCCTCCAAAAATTGCATGATTGATAGTGGTTGAAGTAGCCTTTTAAGTGCTGTTGATTATGCAGTTTTTGCTTTCATATAACTTTGAACCAATCGTGAAACGATGGCTGGAAGGTCTTTTCGTATCTTCTTGTGAACCAGCCCAATCGCTATCTAAATCCTAATAACTTGATGACGTTGAATTTTCTGTAAAATACTCTAAATCCAGTGGTGCTTTGTTGCTTCCTTCACTATAAAATGCAGCATAGATCAGTAGAAGAAGAAAGGGGAGAGTTGTCTACTAACAGAATTCTGGTCTTTGGCGCTTTACAGCTCACTAATTATAGCTCATACTTCTAGTATCTTCCCTATACATTATATTTGCTTATTAGATACTGAATTTACACAAAATCCATGAGTTCTGCTAGTTTGTGGCTCTTCCTACTGCTCCTCCTAACTTCATGAGTTGCTGTATTGTTCCTGAGCGTGCATCATTCGTCAAGATTCTCTTGGTTGCTTTAAAATGTAACTCTCTTGATGAAGGCATGAATCTTGATAATATGCTGGTAGGATACATGATATTTTGTCTGGTTGCACCAAAAAAAAAGAGACATCCAATTAAAATCCTGCAAGTAGAAGCATCTATTACATCTTTGATGTTCACATGCTCTATCTACATTTTATAGCTAATCAGTTGGTTGTGGTTTAGTGACATAATTATTTATTGACATTTTTTATCTTATATATATTTAGATGTATATGATAAAGTTCATTGGATAAATATACATTCAAGTGAAATTATGATGAGATCATAATTATAAGATTTATATTGCATTTATGTATCATCTTTAAATTGTTCGTGGTCATTGTTCTATTAAGATTATACATTAATAGAACATAAAAGGACTAGCACACTTTATATTTTTCTTTGTAAAAGACCTAGTCGATCTCAGAGACTAAAATATCTAGATCTTAAACAAACGTTTGGATGCTTGGTAGAATACAAGTTTATTGAACAGAGCCTATATGAGAATTCCATCTGAAACATTATCTATATATTTATGAAAATTCTTGTTGTGATGATTGTATAAGTGTTTTTTTAACTTGAAATTAACAAAGTATCTCATATAGAGATTGCTATGTTTTGATATTACTTACAATCTATTTTAGTCAAGGGTAGCTCAGTCCGTAATTATTTGATGTAGCATGAACTATGGAGATAATTGAGTGATCAATATAAGATTCATTATTTTAAAGTGGTTAGGGAGAATGTTCCATGCTCTATATGTAATTGGAATGTTGTATGATGAAAGAATCGAATTATACAAAAAAATCATGCACAAAAAGGTTAGTCAAAACCACTTTGATATTGCTAAATATTTAGATGGCCATGATCCACTGCTAGATGCCAATCTTGATCTATAGATAAATTATTTAATTAGATAACTAAAGATAAATTAAAAGAGTTTAATTTATATCTGAGTATGATTTAAGATTATAATTTATGTACATTACCATCATATTTAGGAACAATGGATCAAACACAAAAAATAAGCTAAAAACAGAAAATGTGTTTAAATCAAGTTAGATTTGATTGTAAAATTTGAGAAATTTTATGATTAAATATATGATATTTAATAAATAAGGACTAATATAAGGTAATGGGTCTTACTTAGGCTTAATTAGTATTTAATTAAAGTTAATTGTAATTCTAATTAAAGTTTACTTCAAATTAGAATGGTATTTCAGTTAAATTACTAAAAGGTCCATAACCTATTATAAATAAACTTAAACTCCAATAGAACTGGCGCTTCTTGCCTAACCCTACCTACAGTAGTTGTAGAGTTCTTTTAATACGTTATGTAGATATTATTAGATATTAAACACTAGTGCAACTTAAGATGAACCAATTTCGGTAATAGTTTGAGGACAACAATAAGAAAAAGATAAAGCTTCAGAATAAGGTACAAATTATGATTTATAATTTATTATTTTTATGTATTAATTATGTTATAGAACTTTAGGTGATCTTAGCTTTCGAGAAATCAAACAAAAAGGTTTTCTTATCATTTTGCTACACACGAAAACTCCCACCCTAATTTTCTAATAGTGGTTTCAGAGTCATCCTTAATTCTATAACTTTATTAAAAATATTTGATTGTTATTGGTCTTGAATTTTGGAATTAAAATAAAAAATTTAAATTTCTAAAATCAGATTATATTTGATTATATCTAAAAGTTTGGTTTGAAAGTTTTAAAACCTTACATATAATTCAATTTGGAATTAAATTGTCAACATGATTGAAAACTTATTTAAGAGTTAAATAGTATATGAAATCAATTTTATTAATGATAAGATGTGATTTGATTATATTAATTTTAGTTCTTTAATGGTGAAATTAATATTATTTTATTTTAGGAGATTACAAGTGGAGATTTGATCAAATTGGAGCATTATTTGTCAAAACTACAAATTTGAAAAAAGTTGATAGATTACTACAGTGGATAAGGCGAGATCACACTTAATGCCAGATTTACCTTAAGAATTTCAATCTAATTAGGAGAGTCATTCACATCCCATTATGTAAGGATTTATATTTGTTTAGAAGGCAATCTCTAAAAGACAGAAAGAAGTTAGTTTTTAAGTAGGAAAGGGGGAGGGGGAATATGACATTCACTTCTTTATATTACTCTCTTTCCTTTTTTTTTTGGTATTCCTCTTAATCTTTTGTCTTTTCATCTATTTTTGGTGTTGAAACAATAGCTATGTGTGGTTAAATTTGAATATTCTGATTCAAGAGGATTCAAAACTCTAGTTGTAACCTTATGAGGTTTTGTTCTAAACCTAAAGTTTTGTTTTAATTCAAGTATTTCTTATTTTGTGTTTTCTATTTCATGAGTAATCAATATTAATTAGTCTAGCAAATTAATTTGACATAGATTATTCTATAGTTACCTATGAATTCAGGTATCTGTAATTGTCATGAATGATTAGTACAAGTAGCAAATAGGTTATTTATGAATTTGCAAAGTTAACTTACGAGAAATAAGAAAACTAAATTGAATAGTTATAGCAATCTCAATTATTTAATTTAGGGTTTAGTATTTTTCACTAAGCTTATTGCTATCATTCAGTTGATATGGAATGCTATCATAACCAATTAGTTTATGGTAAGTTTTTATCTGAACGCTGAGTTTGAACCAATTAATTTAGAAAAAATTAAGACCTATTATGGCTATCCTAATATGTTTAAAAATAACTACTTAAATTATGAAAATTATTCTCTTTAGACTAATGAACAATGTTACAATTAGATGAGATATTTCCTATAAATCAGAGTTAATTAAAATTGAAAATTTCACTCTGTATATTTAATTGATTTATTTTGGTTGCTTGTTAAATTTACTTTATTAGTTAATTAATAAAGTAAATTTATTATTAAGAAACTAGTTCTGAATTTTTAGTTTTCTTAGGATTCGACCTGATTCTACGACTACTACAACAAGTTAGTGAATAGAAATTGATTTTGAAGGCCTCAATAATTCGTTCAAAATTTTGATGTCATTGATGAGGAACTATTTTTGTTTCTTATTTTCTTTGCTTTATTTTATAGCTTATTGCTAATCTTTTTTCTTGTATGACTCGTTTCTTCTTAAACATGGGATTGTAATATAATCCAAGTTATTCACCTTCAGAGGTTAAATTGTGATAGGCTTAACAATTTGTGAAGATTCTAATTCCCTGGAAGTTAAAGAAAAGATGGTAAATCCTAACAGTAGAACGTTGAGAGAGTTAGCAATAACCCTTATGTGTAAGATTTCCATATGTTGAGGTATATTTTGAATTGAAATCTGGTTTGATTCACTGACTCCCTATCTTTTGTGGTTTTGCAGGTGAAAATCCACTTAAACATTTGAAAGATTTTCATGCTATTTGCTTTTGGTTTGATTCGCTTACTCCCTATCTTTTGTGGTCTTGCAGGTAAAGATCCACATAAACGCTTAAAAGAATTTTATGTTGTCTACTCTAGAATGAAGCTGCAAAGAGTGATAGAAGAGCAAATCAATCTTAGAGTCTTTCCATTCTTATTAAAAGATAAAGCGAAAGATTAACTTTATTATCTTCCATCTAGCTCAGTGACAATATAGAATGAGATGAAAAAGGTTATTCTTGGAGAAGTTCTTTCTAACATCGCAAGTAGCCAATATCAGAAAGGATATTATTTTCTCATGCATCTGCCTACATCCTTTCTTTCTCAAGTGATCTCTATTCGAAACTAGAGCTTTGAGGAAATTGCATCTCTAACTTTCTCTAATTTTTCCCCATCGCATTTGCCTACAACCTTCTATGTTTTACTTCTTGATGCATCTTCTTTACATCTCTAGCTTATTGGTGTTGCATCTAATTTTTGTCTAGGTTAGATTTGTTTCAAGAATATACTTACTTAAATATATTGATTATTTTGATAAATTGAATGCGACCATAAACTCTGTTAGTCGTGATGGAGGAAAAATGATTCATAAGTTACAAAAGGTAGAGGAGTTTTTTAGCATAACTAAAATGGCTGATCACCTTAGAATGCACTAATCACTTTAGAATGCATAGGTTGAAAGAGACTATTCTCACACTCAAAGCTATTTATGACATGGAGATTTGTAGCACCCCACTCTCGCAAGACACGTACCCGACATCCTGAGTGATATCTGAGAACATACCCCGCGAGGGTGGCATGCTAGAACAGTCAATCAGTCAAATTCAATTCAGAAATTTCTTTTTCTTTTAAAACAATGCACGCATATTGCAAAAAAATCAATAAATCGGGCCCACTTTTATTTATAAACATTTTCAAACACAATGTCACAACCATTACATTATGAAATCATTTACATACACATTGCAAAATACTTGTGAATACATATTTTAATACAAAAATTAAAGAAATACTAATGCAGATGCGAACTGATCCCGACCTCTATCTCTTACTTGGTGCAATGGCTATACTCCCGTCAGCCTAACTGGGGTAACTCTTTGTGGCCTGAAAAATATTGCAAATTTTTGGTGAGTTTTGCAAACTCAATGAGTGATTATCCTCGATGGCTCACTCAGTCACATAACACATACAGTTCACATAATTTCACATAATTTACATCACTTCATTTAACATATAGGATCACATTCAGGGCATTCAAAGTAATCATTTCAATCATTTAAAATACACATATCACTTATAGTGCAATACGCATGAGATTCACTTTCACTTATTACTTTGTTGTGACCGAGTGCCTATAACTGTCCCGTATTTATTGTGGATACTGAGCTCATTGATAACTGTCCCGTATCTGTTGGGGATATCGGGCTCATTTTACATAGTGAGCTTTTGGCTCTTATACACTTTCTGAGCTTCAAGCTCTTTTTCACATTCTGAGCTTTAAGCTTTTTTACGGTGGCTACTTCAATCACAACCTCCTTTATGTTTCATGCATTCATGTAATAGAATGCATCATTCACATATGATCAATCAGTCACTTTCACATATCCTCAGACCTTAGTCTGGCGTTCAACATTTAAGTTGAGAATCACTTTTTCATTATGCATATTCACATTCAGATCACATTTATCATCGGACCTTAGTCTGGCATGCAATATAATTGTTGAATAACATTTATTTCATCACGTTCACATACAAGTAGTACTTCAATATCACATTCATTCATCAAGTCACCGACCTTCATTGTCCGGCATCAACATAAGCAATTCACATTCATATCAATCATATTCACATTGCATAACAATCATAACTGTAGTCATTGAATGTAAAAACTGAAATCAGAACAAACAATGAAATGAGACCATCTAGGTCGACTCATAGTACGCTCCAGATTAGCATTAGCTTCCATGATTCGGAAACGTCTAGATGCGGACGTTTGTCCTGCACATCAACATTATGCAATACACACATTGCACACGCATTACAACTTTGCACAATCTCAAGTATTTATTTAAGCACAAATGTGTATATGAACTATGTACAATGCATGCTCAATGACAATCCCGGGTATCTTTCCATTATTCTCATCATATAATCATACATATTTTCCACTTACATAAGTATCATTTATACTTATGGTTTATACCTCAATAAAACCATAAAAATCAAAATTCATAACTCATTTCTTTAATTCAGATTTTTTTTCTAAGACACACGTTCGGGTAAACTTTACAAGTTCTTTTTGACCCAAAAAATGAAGTTATTTGAGGATACTTTCTTGTAGAAAATTGTTCTTCTAAATCTTAAGTTTATAATGACACCAAGATCACTCAATTTGGATCAGTATCCTATAAGTTATGCTCAAAATACCACAGGCTGTGCAAAATTGAACTTTTGGCTAATTCATGATCATATCCTCAAATTGTACAATTCATAACTTTCAACTCAAAACTATGATTTTTAAGCTGAAAATATATGTGACTTTCTTAAAGGAAGACTTATTTGGCATATTATTACTGGAGAAATGCTTAAACTTACTTAAAAGTCAATTGAAGTACAAGATATATTTATAGAACGTCTAGTATTTTGGGATGATAATAATCATCAAATTCTAACATAGTTTTGTAATACTTATACCAAAATAATCAAGCTTAATTTTCAATAGTTTGATACTGCTAAAGAGGTATGAGATTTTTTAAAAAGCTATTATTTTGTATTTAATGATGTTATCAATTTTAACTTTGTAGAAAACTTTATCATATACAACAATAGCCTAGTGAAACCGTCTATAGATATATGTTTGAATTACAAAAACTTTAGGATCAATTAAGAATTGGAGACCCTGCTTAACCTAATGCTTAAGCTGCCACTATCTATCTTCTTGATTGAAAGCATATTTGGTACCTATTGATGACTTTTAGAGATGAGTTTGAGTTTATTTGTAGTTTTTTTCTTTATTAAGAATCTTTGTTAAGTCTTGATATGGTAATCATTGAACTAATTATGGAAGAAAATTAACAAAATACCCTTTAAAAGGAGAAATCTGTTATATCTGCTAATGTTGCTTTTACTATGTAGACCTCCTTTTACTTCTTAGAATACAACTAAAAAGAAGGTATTTTATAGCTATTGTAAAAAGAGTGGTCACCACATCTCTGAATGCAGAAACACGATATAGAAAAAATATCTTTTCTAAGTCTTATTAGTTTACTTTTTTTGTTATTGTCATAAAAGGTACAATTGAGAGTACATCTACATGTCATAAATTCTCCTCAAAAGATCTTAATGTCATTATACAACAACTTCATACATATTTTGGTACTATTTCTTCTCTTGCTTTGTCTGTCACATAGTAAGTACTTTTTCTTTATGGTAACTTGACTATGCTTGTTGTAACCACATTACCTCTAACTCTTCCATATTTAATTGCTTAAAAACTCCATTTTTCCACATATTTTCTATATAGCTAATAACTTTACTTTGAATGATTAAAGTGTCGGCACTATTCAAACATCTAAGTTAACTTTGTTTGACACTTTTCTTATTCCTAAATTTTTATTAAATCTTATTTTTATTATTTAATTATGTGAACTTAGGTTAACTTATCCTTTTCGAATTATGGTTGTATTGTGTAGTATCTACAGATGAACGAGATCTTTAGGACATAGTGTGAGGTTGGAAGGGTGATTAAACTTACCTCCTTTGTCTTCCATCCAAACTTATTATTGGGGCTATTACATTTATTATTTGACACTCTCATCTTAGTCATCTTTGCAACATTGGACTTTAATCTTTAAATTCTAATGGTTCTTTATGTCAATTCAATACTAGAAATTTTGACTATATCCAATGACAACTTTTGATTTGATTCATTCTGATATTTGGGGACTTGTTCCATTGACATTATAAGAGGTTTATGATATTATGTGATCTTTTTTCTGATTTCTCTAGATAGACATGTATTACCTCTTAGATCATATGTTTGAATTATTTTTATTTATTCTCATTTGCAAACATGGTTCAAACTCTCTATTATCCAGAGATATTATTTAGGTACCTCCCAACACAATGATAAGGCTATAAGAAAGCATAAACACGTACTTTATATTATCTAAACTCTTCTCATCTCTTCCTCTTCTCTAGAAACCTTATAGGGAGAAGTTACTCTTACATCGATCTATATTAATAATTATATTCCTACTCTTATTATAAATAATATCTCTCTTATGGATGCTTATATAATTGTGTTCTTGACTACCAAACTCTTAAAGTCTTTGAAAGTGTTCATTTTGTTATTCTCCAACTACATGAATATACTAAACTAGAACCATGAGCACAGTTATGTTATTTTATAAGATATAAGATATAATAGAAAGGGTATAAGTGTTAACATCCCTTGTCACAATGATTTTGTAGCTCTCAACATATGACCTTTTTGGGAATATAGGATATTCTCATCCATTTTAAAATTTTGTGTTAGTGAACCTTCTCATCTATTTTTCTCTAATCTCTTTATATCCTTGTTTCTTAATAATTCTCTTGTAAAATCATCTAACATTTCTAATAATTTGATACAACCTATGCTTGATCCTATCATATCTTTACTAACTGAGGCCCATCACCTCTTTAAGATGATTCTTGTTCATCTATTCACTCATCAGAACCTCCAATATCTTAACTTGTTATTTTTCATACCAATCAAGTAAGTCAACCTTAATCTATAGCCTCATAGTAATTATTGCTAGTAGCATTAGTCCTTATTTCATATGGATGTCAAGAATGCCTTTCTTAATGGTGATTGGTAGATGTGATTTATAGTGTGTTTTATAGATTATAGAGTGTACTTTTAACTATTTTCTTGAGTGATAATCATGTGTTTAGGGTTTAGATTTATGTCTTTGCTAATGTCTTGGGTGTTTTGATTGATTATTATTGATTAGGGAAAGAATTTAATCTTAATGCATATTTTAAGGGATATTTAATGTGTTTGGTTGATGAGTGGAGATAGGAAATTTTAGGAAAAGATGAAGAAGAAGATGTAAAAGGAGTAGCCATGATTGTGCATTTCAAGAAAAGATGAAGAAGAAGTTGGACAAGGAGAGCAATCACGATCGTTCACTAAGCACAATCATGCAAGATGCGTGCTAGAAATTTGAAAGCTCTTTGTCACGATTGTGCATCTATGCACGATCATGATAGAGAGTGTATGGACATGCACAATCGTGCAAATTCTAGATTTTCCAGGTTGTGATATTTTTGTATTTTTGGTAATTTAAAGCTATTTTTGGAACAAAACAAGTGTGGAAACCCTAAAAAGATTCCTAGAAATTACAAGAAGTATAAAAGGAAAAGAAAAACACAAAAATAAGTAGCTAGAAACCCAATAAGAGATTAAAAAGAGAAAATTTCAAAAGAGTAAAAGTTGCAGAATTTTCTAGCTTAAGGATAAGAAAGAGAAAACATCCCGAATTTAAATTTCTATTGTTTTCTTTTCTTTCCTTATTATTGAATGTTGATTAAGGTCAATTTGGGATATATTTTGGATATGGATTGCTAAGTTTGTTGTAGGAATTACTCCTGAATTGTTTTGTTAAACTTTTATATTATTGATTTAATAGAGATATACTTTGTGGTGTTTGATTTGAATCAAGAGATTAGGTTGAATTATCAGTGTTGTGTTGCATAGCGAGAGCTAGTGCTATAATAAACTTATAAATATCATATTAATAGGAATTGAAGAGTGATCTTAATTGTTTATTAGTTACCCTTAGGATAGCTTTAAATCCAATTAGATAATTAAAAAGAGTTTTGATAGATCGAGAGGTCACAATTAAATTCTTATCTATTTTAATTGGGATGCTTGGTTAGATCTTAATAGAGGGTAATCATAACTTTTGGTTATCTAGGATTGAGTATTATCAAATTAAGAAGGCTAAGTGAAAATAAATAAGGATAGAAGTTATTTTTACATTTTTATTATTGATTAATCAACTGTTTCACTACTGCTTATTAAATTATTCAATTGTCAATTTTATTTAGTTTAGTTTATTTTCTCATTATCTTATCGTATTGTTGACCTTAAACAAACTGCTATGAGAATTGGTAGGTAACTAGTACAATCGTTGTAGGAACAACACTTTTTATAGTATAAGATACGATCTGTATACTTATGGTATAGATAAGTTTAAATTAAAGTTTATTATAGAAGAAATGTACATGCAACCTCCAACTAATTATGATTACCTATCCAATAAAGCTTGTTGACTTTATAAAGCCTTGTATGGTTGGAATGAATCAAGCTCCTCGAACCTAGTTTGTCAAATTTAGCTCCACTAATACTCTCTTTGGATTTTAGTCTAACTCATATGATCATGCCTTGTTTATGACCCAAGGGTACATTGTTCTTCTCTTTTATATATTGATGATAAGATAATTACTGAGGATATTACTAAGGGTATTTCGACTCTCAAAAATTATTTTTACGTCGATAATTTAAGATGAAGTATTTGGGTAATGTGAGTTCTTTTTTTGGGTGTTGAAGTCTTACAAGAGTTGAAGAAGGGTCTTCAGTTATACACAACTTTCTTATATATATTTTACAAACAACAGTTACCTTTCGATGACAAAAAACCAACATTACTAATTGCTCCGATTAGAGCATGTCAACGAATAACTTTCTTTTATTCATGGAATACCAGTTATGTGTACTGTGCAATCCGCTCATGCCTAGATTAAGTACGGGTCCATCTTTGCCACCATTTTGATGACAGAAACTAACACGCCACGGTCAACTTTGTCCAATAATTTGTTATTGACGCACACTGATTTTTCCATCAAGAAACATTTCCAATGCTATGTACCAATGTACGGGGACAGAATTAGTCGTGTCTAGGATTCAGAAAAAGACACCAAGGGTCCTTACTCCAAATGTTAGTCAACTTGTGACGTAAGCTTCACATTAACGTCCAATATGGTCTCTCACCGAAACGTGTTTTGAATTTGAGAAGTAAACAGCGGCACATTTTTTTCATTCATTTGACTTGTATCGATGGCATCATGAAAGGTCATATATTGCATTCTCATTCAGCTTAATTGTTGAATAGTCTAAATCTCTTCTTTAGGTGGAGACAATGGTTACTAAATATTTACAATGATTTTTATTATTGTGAATACAATTTATCATTTTTAATTCACATTTCAGCTTAAATAAGGTCTTTTATCCATCAATGTAATGTGAACATAGAATTAGGTTCAATACTAGATGAAATATTCAATAACAAATTATAAAATTGGACATAAAACCATAAGAAATTTAAGTCTTATTATTAAGTATAACGTCTAACGTAAATCTTCCAGTGGTTTAAGTACAAAAGTAACTTGCGATATTTGGTTGGACCCACCACATGTTCGTACGATGATGGAAGATCACGTCGTCCAAAAACACTCTTGTTTTTTGGATCGGAGCTTGGAAATAGACATAAAAACTTCTTTTATGTGGTGAGTTTCAGGTTAAACGATCATTTTAAACTTAAATATTTGTATCGGAATATAAATTAAATTTTAATATTTTAAAATTTTTAATTTAATTATAATATCTTTAAAATATATATAATAAATAATTTAATAAAATTAACTTTCTATTGATGAACTATTAATAATACAATTTGATAATAAATTATAGCATTGTGAGGTCTGAGAGTAAAAGATATAGGCCTGTTTGGCAAATAACTGATTGCATTAGCTGTTAGCTGATCCTATCAGCTGTTAGCTGATAGCTGATTCTATCAGCTGATTTGACCAGCGGATTGCATTAGCTGCTTGTTAGAGATGTTTGGTAAAATTAGCTGTTTATATGTAAAATGACTTATAAGGACATGACTTTAAAATAAATTATAAGGGTATGAATATTATATAGCTTAGTATTTCGTTGAATATTCTTATAGGAATTTAAATTTAAAATATTTAATTTACGTTGAATATTTTTATAGGAATTTAAATTTGAGATATTTAATTCTACAAAAATTAAATTTATAATTTTAATAAAAAATATAGAACATTTAATTTAAAATGAGTAATATAATTAACTTGTGAATATTATTTAAAAATTATATAAAATTGTAATATATATATTTTTAAAATATTATATTATAAAAATATTTTTTATTAAATTACTATTTGGGTATATTTATAATAATTTAAGATAATTATACTTCTTTTGGTAAAAAAAACTATTAAATAATTAAACTTTGCATTCATCCGAAAGAGTAATCCTTAACAATCTCAATAGAAAGCAAAGACTCAAGAGAAAATGATAAGAAAGAGCCTGTAAGCACAAAGGACAAAATCGGCATTGGAAAAAAAAATTTAGCTGTTTGATGAAGCTTTTTGAAGACAAATAGCTATCCGATCAGCTGCTCTCCTAACAGCTTTTATAGCTGTTTAAAGGGTCAAACAGCTTAAACATACCAATAAGCTAAAATAATAGTTGATTGGTAACTAACCAAACGAGGCCAAAACCAACATAACCACTGTCACAGCTTCCATTCCATTAACTTGCAATTTTCGTATAATTTTAGAGTTTCTCCGACACGAGAACGATTACACGGACATGCAGAAATTGTTACGGCAAACGACACGTGTCTATTTTCAAGGGATTAAAGTGACCATCATTCACAGAAGGTCATGTGTTGCCTGGTGTGGTGGTAGATATACAGTCAAACCCACACTGTAGGACCCGACAATAACAAGTATGCACTTAGACCACCCTGTTACCGATCTGCTCTGGATGAAAAAAAAAAAAAAAAAGAATTGGTCATGGCAATCTCAGTTCAAGTAGCTTGCAAAGAACGGCCTAAAAAGTCGCTCTTTCAATGTCCATTTACCTACTTTGAGACTGAGGAAGGTGGCTTCAAACCCAAACATGCATTGGATACAGAAACTTGCTCCTATAAACAAAATGCTGCAGGAGTGGAGATCAAAATTGCTGACTGCTTAATACTCATCAGAGAACCAATTGCTTCTAAATCATGTGACTAGGAATGTCTTAAATCTAAAGAAGTCTCACTAGGAGCAATACCTCGGGATAACCCCTTTGCTGTTTATCTGGTGGCGACTCATCTACCAAACAAGACCTAATTGAAACCTAGCTTTCACAATACTACGTGCTACCATATTTCATTCCTATTGAACAAGCTAGAAACCAAACCCAGTGAAAATTTTACCAAGTCGTGGAGCATCTCTAGCAAATGCCCATACATAGACCAAATTATCGCTTGGCGGCTCTAACTTTTCAAGTGGCAGATTTGCTGAGGTGTAACTTCCTTGCTAGCTTAAGACAATACATACCCGCCACCTCTGCCACCTCAAACCTCCCATACTACATTGAAGCATCAAAGCCAACCGACAGCGCATTCCCAGAGTGAGCTCTCATAACTGTAAGGACTCTGATAACTGCAAACAAGCCTTACACTCATTACTGAGAAACACAACATGTATATCCAACATAAACATATGTTCTATACGTATAGCCAATGTGAATTGGATACAGAAGCTCTTCCCCTACCAAAGCCCATGAAATTCTAGCTGAGAAATACTGGCTTTTGATGCAAAACTGTTGAATCAATCAGCATCCCCTGGAAGACTTGCACATTACATCCATATCAAGTCGTCCGTGCTATTATAGAGGTGTTACATCATCATATTTTACCATCTAAATCATGATGTTACATCATCATATTGATAAAAAAATCATGCCATTTGGAGAAGTAGCTCTTGTTATCCCTCTGCTCTGCAAAAGGAAAAAGCGGTGTACAAAACATATATTTGACCCCAAATTGTAACAATAGCAAACAATAAATATTCTTCCAACTCTTACCATTTGCCCGAAGAAACCAAACTGCAGTTTTCCTCGAATAAATTATAATGGATGAAAATGTCAACACCTCAGCTACGGAGTAGAGATTATCACTTTTCATGATGAACTCCCATTCAAAACTTATGAAACCCCCTACTATATAATTTCCACCCTGTTGTCTCTGCACGCTAGGAGTGGTAAAGATTGATGCAAGTACGGAGCACAAGCCCTAGTCCTAAAAATGAAAATGAAAATTTTTGATAAACCGCCACCGGACTTTCATAACTTAGTATTCTTATTTCATTCATTCTGATTAACCTTCTTCATTTGGGAACAGTTTCCATCCTTGCTTAAGCCACGATAGATGGAAACCTTCCACTTTACACATTTGACTAAATACTCTTCCTCTCTCCACTCTTCTGATATCCCTAACCCTTTCTGCCAAACATCAGCCTATTCATATCAGTCCTGGATTGAATCTCTTATCTGGTCCTTCAAGTACAGTTTAAATATCAGGGTACATCACCTTGCAGAAGCTTCTATTAATCAAACTACGCTTTTTTTGTCCACAAAAATTTGCCTGTCACCTATAGACAAATTAGTATTGGGCGTCATATTCTCCCATCAAAGTAAAAAATCAACTTGGGTAATATTTCCTCTTCTATATGAAGACATATCATGAAATTCATCACAACAGAGTCAAGCGAAGAAGGTACTTTGAGAATTCAAACGCCATTTAACCACGTAAAACAGGAGTCTTTACCTGGAAAACTTATACAATTCTCAATCGTACAACAGGTGATTAGATCTACCTAGTAAGATGTCTTCATTCCTTACTCTACCAAAAGCATTTCATCATTTATACCCTATGCAAAAGGCCACTTTATATCCATATCTAATACAACAACCAAGGAGGTAAAAGACATGAGGCTACTCATTTCTACAGGTGTGCAAGAGTCAGTAAGATGGTGTAAAGGGAATTAGGGAATTCGATGGAAATAGAAAAATAAAAAAACAAAGTTGTGTATAAACGATTAATCCAGATTATATCCAGACAAAAAGTTAAAAAGATTACGCGCTATTGCAGTTGTACCACCGTTAAATATAAGAAAGCTTCCGTACAAAAACAATTAAATCTATCTCACGAATATCAAGCATCAGCACCATCCAATCCTTTTGCTGCAAAAGGATCATGAGTAGGACCAACATCCTGCCCAATATGACGCTGCACCAGTCTCTGCAAATCTGCCATAACCTTGTGTTCACGCTTTGCCTTCTCTTCATAATTGAACATGGCCAATGCACGCTTGTCCTCTGCACTATACACCTGGTTTTCCTTTCTAATACGAATAGCATTCATCCTTTGGTGCCTACTACCACTCATTACATACCCCAAGCTCTCAAATTTCTGAATCTCCTCAGCTGAAAGACCCACTTCACCTCTACGAGGAATACGCTTCCCTTGTTGCACATACTGCGCAATGGCATCACCTTCACCAGGCCTCAATGCCCCACCATAGCTAATATGGCCCTCAGCTCTGGGCAACGGCATTGGTCCAACAACAGGTTCATTGTCCAATGCAGGTTTCTTCTGCGCCTCGATCATTTCCTTAAATTTCAGCGCTTCCGCATCAATTTCGGCCTTTCTAGCCTCATCCGCCATTGATTTACTGGTTCCATCCACTTCAGAACCTGAGCTCCCATCCGACACCTGACTTTCACTCTCTGTTTCCAACCTCCTACTTCTCTTCCTTTCTTTGCTGCGTGAACCCGAAGAACGCCTCCGCTTCTTAGACCTTTTACCTTCGTCATCAGCCTCATCACTCTCACTATCGTCAGAATACGTATACATACTCTTCCTTCTCCTTCTTCTCTTACTACTCTTGCTTCTCCCACTACTTTTTCGCTCCCCCTTCCCCCGTTTTCGTTCTTTTTCGGAATCCGATTCACTCTCACTCTCATCATCATCTGATTCGCTAACCCTCCGCTTAGAACTTGAGCTCCTTCTCTTCTTCAACCTATAATCATCAGACTCAGACTCACTCTCCGACTTACTACTTGTAGATTTCTCCAAGTCAATATCTGATTTCTCATTTCCATTCCTCAATTTATCTTTCTCTTTCTCACTCGAATCACTGTTCTCCAATAACTCATCGGCCTTACCTTCAAACTCCTCCCCCTTCTCGTACAGCGGCGGACTGGGTGTAACATTCCAGAAGCAATACTTCATTGACTTCCTCATCTTCTGCCTCTTTAGCCTCCTCCGCTCTTCATAGCTCAATCCCTTCAACTCTTCATCGGACTCCGATTCAGACATTCGACCATTGCTATAACCGCCTCGTCCCTTACCGAAGCGTTTCGGCAGAGAATTTAGGGTTTCTCTGTACCTAGGGCTTGGGCTTCTTCTTCTTCCTCTTGGACTAGGATAATCGGACGAGCTGGAGCGGCGACGGAAGCGATCGCCATCTAGATGGCTCTCGTCGTAGCTGTTGTAGGAGGGGCTACGGCGGTCGCCGCGGTGGTGGTAGTTTGGGGAGCCATCGGCATCCGGTGTGTAACGGCCACGCCCACGAGAAACCATTGAGGATGCGTGTCTTTGAATTGCGATTCTAATTGAGGTGGTTTGTACATTTAATGGATTTTCAATTTTAACGTAAGTAATTTCGTCAACGTACAAAAAGCGTTGATGACAGGAATACCGTACTAAATTTAGTACCGAATTGAACTCTGGTACGGTATTATATCGATACCAGTTAATATTGGATACCGTTTCGGTTAATTTTTTAAATTTATAAAATAGTCCCTGAATATTTTAAAAAATATAAAATAGTCCATTATTATATTGTACAGTTGTATTGGATATTTTTAACCATGTCTCTAAAAATTAAAATAATAAATAATAATCACAATTAATATGAAATAACAATAATTTTCATATATTTCACATATAAATAATAACCACAATTTA
>JAOTAY010000190.1:12019267-12039302 GCA_025629805.1 Erythroxylum baracoense | reverse complement strand
GTTCCATGGATTTGGTTTTTTTCTTCAGTCAAATCTTTGGTTTATTGGATTTGATATGATACAAAAATCTTTTTTTTTTATTCTGATTGTACCTATATAACCTAAATTTTTTATTTGTTATTTGGGTTGCTAACTCAACGGTAGAGTACGCAGCTTTTAAGTGCGACTAACATCTTTTACGCATTTTTATGAAGAAAGGGATTCGTTCATACCATCGGTATAGTTTGTACGACCACGACTGATCCTGAAAGGAATGAATGGAAAAAACAGCCTAGGTTATTCCAAAAGGATTATGCTTGATAGGGTTTGGGATTGAGAAAAGGATTGAGAAAGGGTTTAGAAATCGAATAAAAATTAGAAGAGAAAAAAAAATCTAATCAACAAAACTGTTAAACTAGCATCGTTTGGAGATTCGAGAGAAATAAAAGAGAACCCAGCTTGGACGGTAAAAGAACCAACCATAGCCTAGGAAATAGTGCCGAAATGAGAAGGCTGACGATGGCGGCAATGGAACTGTATGAAGTGTGGCGGCACAACAAATAGAGAAAAATGAGAGGAGAGAGTGAAATAGATAGAGAGAGACGGAGGTGTGTGTGGGTTAAATAACTTATTCTTATTTTTTCCTTTTATTTAATAATTAGGGATTTTAATAATTTAGTTAATTTAATTAAGAATTAATATTTTAATTTCAAATAATAAAATTAACAATATTATGTAATAATAAAGTTTATTATCTAATTATAATAAATAATAAATAATACCACACTAATTTAATTAATAAAAAATTAAGTTGTCAAATTTTTATTTAATTAAAATTTATTTTTTATGTTTTAGAAATATTAAAATTTAACTTTTATTCAAATATAAATGTTAGACTTAGACGTTAAAATATGGCGGCTATAATTCAAGTTTAGTCATATGCTACATTTAGAGAAAAACACATTGCACCACCAATTTCATAAATGCCTATAGATTTCCGCAAACTCTAAAAAGCAGACTTTGGTGACCAAATAGCTAGGAGAGAGCTATATTTCGAATGTTGGAGAAAATAGATATATAATGCTTATTCAATTAACTATAATCTAATTAAATCCCAAATGTTGTTCAGATGAAATATAATTCTCAGCAATTTATATAATATTTTTTTATTTTATTTCAATTTTATTAATGTATAAACTTGAGAGAGTCGTTGAGAATTGGATTTGCCGTCGTGAACGTCACGTCTTAGGGGGAAGCGTTCATGAATTTAGCTGCATGCGTATGACAAGTGTGAAATCAGACAAATAAATAAAATTCTTTGTGCTGGTTAGTAGATAGCGATAGGTGATTGTCATTCTATGCAATTTGGACTTTGTTCCTTCGCAAATTGTGGCTTCAACCAGGTAGACAATAACAACACAATACTATGATTCATGATTCAGCATCTAGAAAACCTGGCGGCTGTCACTGTTTATATGACAATTTCTGCATCATAATTCATACATGTAATTAGGGGGATGATTTGAAAGGTGTCATGCTTAAGATTTTTTGAACTGTTGGTAAACAAATTCATGATCCTTTGATGTTTATTCGTTTTAATAATTTTCACTGAAAATTAGTAAGAACATTTTGTATATAGGTTTCTAGTTTTCTACAGATAATTGTTTCCCACGTTAAATTTTACCAGAAACAGCTCTCTTTATATATAAGATAGATCTAGCAAAAAATGTTAACTTGTTCTTTTTTGGTTGTTGGTTTAACAGGTTATTTGGAACCATTCGAATTGAATTCATTAACGAATTGGATTAAATTATATTAATGAAATTGAATTAAATTCAATTTATACTGTTTAGAACAAACCTAATAATATTATAAATGAATTCAATTGCACTATTTGGAATGAGAATGAATATAGTAAAGAATAAGAATGAATATTATCATTATAATTATGATGATTGGTTAAGAGGAATGAATGATTATTATTACCATTAACAGTGATTAGTTTGTAAAAAATATTGAAAAATAAAAATTCATTATATTTTAATTAATTATGTTGTAATTAATCAATTACAATATATTGATTAATTAAAATATTGTAATTAATTACAATATTTTAATTAATTAATGAATTATATTTTAATTAATTATATTATAGTTAATTAATTATTAATAATATTTTAATTAATAGTATTTGGAATCCAATCAAGTGAAGCACAAGAGAGTCAAAAGTGAAGTAATGCAAAGAATGAAAGAACAAAAGAACAAGACGCTACTTTTGAATGGAACACAGTGATTCTTGATAAGAAATACAGGACAAAGAATTAGAATCAGTAAAAAACCCACAACAAATAAATAAACTTTGATGAATGTCTGGTTATAAACTCGCAACAAACAACAATTTTTTGTTCAAAGGTGTCTTCCTCAAACTTCAATGTAATTGAATTCCTATGCTTAGAGAAGTGAATTCAATTTATAAAGGAGATGAGTTTTAATTACACGCATGAATTGAACTCATTCTTTTTTTGTGTTTCCAAACATCTGAATTGAATTCAATTGCAGTATTGAATTCAATTCACACCTTTCCAAACACCCCGTGAATTAAGTTGATAATTACTAAACTGTATCTGTTGTAGTGAAATTTTATGCATTATGGTCTTTTCCATAGTTTACTATGGTAAGATGAAAATATAGTATTTTGATAATCCAATAATATAAAGAATTCTTTTGTTTATTGGCATGATCACAATAGGAAAGCTTACAAAAATGCTAACGTGCTAGATGGAAGAATACCCTTCAATTTATCATTATAGTTAATATCCTGTAGTTATTACATACTAATGTATACCTTGGACAATCTTTATTCATCTTTGTTTCTTCTTAATTGTTGCTTTTTAGATAATTTTAATTAAAAAATTTGAAAATTTTTTATATAGGTTATTCCATTGCAAACCAATGTCGCCATCAAATTTTATAAACCGCCCCTTTTTGCGAAGTAGGTCAAGGTGATAAAATTTCCTTTTCCCCTCCAAAGTTATCCCATGCCTTGCAAAAAACGTGTCTAAATAATAGTCTGCGTAGATGTATCCAATTACAGAGTTATTATTTTGATGCCTTTCTTAATTATCGATATTAATATTATCTAAATTACCTTAATACATTAACAAGTTATAATTAAGTTCACTAAACTGATAAGTCTGATATATATATATATATATAGTTACATGCCCATAAAATCCTACCTTTCTTCTCTCTTGCATGAAATCTAGAAACGATTATGGCAGATGGCAAGGATTCATTAAGGAAAGGTAATTAGGCGTCACAATCTTAAGTATTTATTCCAAGAAGACGAAAAGATGGGAATCAATCCACTTGTCATCCTGCCAGGTCGGTAAGAAGCCGCCTGACTGCTTCCTGGAAAGCTGGCTCGTCCCATTCACTCCCCTACATGTCATCAAAGTATCAAGACAGAATGCACCTCTCCATACTCAATCTAATGTAAATTCATTGAAGTTTATCCACAACTCTACTTTGGAAAGAATACATTGAAACCCTAGAGGAGGAAAGCTCCTGGCACCTTCTAATTATGCTTATATATATTCTCCACAATTTAACAAATCTTACCAACCAAACCTTAATTAGAGATTCATCACTGTCAGGCATCATATCAAGAACAACAAGTGGAAACTTCTAACAGTCATAGAATTGATGTGCTATATCTCCGTCATATAGAATTGATGTGCTATATCTCCGTCATATATTGTCCATGTTATGTTGATGATCTATACAAATTGAACCGAGTATGACTCTATGAGTAGAAGCATACCTCAATCTTCAGTCCCAAAAGTATGCGATTGAAATGATTCGAGTCTATTACATATGTACTGGCTTGTACGGATACCACATTCATGTTCTCAACTTGTTTCAAGAAATGCAAGAGCCGAGAGACCATATTCAACAGAGAATGTTCTCCTCTTACAGTCACTTGCAAATCGACAACTTTTTCTGATGAAGTTGATTCAGATACTTGTAAGAGCTGGACATCAAGTCTTTCAGTACTTGAGGTTCCACTTACTTCTCGGGCTGCTTCTTTGGCAAGAGAAAGCTGTGCCTCTAATTGTTGGTTTCTTCGACTAAGCTCCTCAACTTGATCCTTCAATGACGTCAAGCAGTCCCTCGTTCTAATCAGAACTGATGCTTTATCTTTCTGTTTCATGAAAAGCAAGCATGACAAATACTCACAGACACGAGTTCTTATATTAGTAGTTTCATACGTGTGATATTCGTCAGTTTGTGCAAAAACTGAAAGGTTTAATGTATCTACCAAATCAGTAAACTAATTTGAAGAGTAAGATGTAGCTCAGAAATACCTTTGTATCCGGGGAAAGAAGTGACCTAAGTGCTTGAAAGCTTTCATTAAGCTTTTCACGCCTTTTCCGTTCATTGAGGGAATGGAAATACTGAGTGCTTATACGGTGGTTTGGAAACCTATGTTCACGTCTAGCAATGTTTAAGCTTCTATAATATGTAACTAATCGTTTTAGCATACTTTGCCTTTGCATATTGGTGCTCAGTGCCTTTGTGCAAGCCAAAGCTGAGGAGTTCTTCAAAGCATTTTCTCTCTCCTGCGGAGCAAAAGGTAAATTCTGTGTAGTGGAAGAAGAAGAGGATGGAGAATTGTTTAAAAACGCCAGTATGGCTCTTGTCATTGTGGCATCCACACTCTCACTGGTTAGGGCAAGAATTTGCATGGCTTCCTGGTGTGGGTTTGTTGTGTGAAGGTGAGGTAATGGTTGCAAAGTTTGTGTGGCTCTTTGAAGTTGAGAAGTGCTACTTGAGCATGGTAATGGTTGCAAAGATTGACTGGCTTGTTGAAGAGGAGAAGTCAAAGTACTTGGAATTGATTGGATAGAGAGCATGGCTTGTTGACATGGAGAATTTGTGTTTGGAATTGGATGTGAATATTGGAGGGCAGCTTGAAGTGCACTGGTTGTGCTTGGTGGTGGTTGCAAAGATGGATACTCCTGGAGGGTCTCTGGAATTTGTGATGTACCTGGAATGTTAAAGAGAAAAAAAGAGGTATCTGGGGTATCCATGGATGGTGATCTCCGTGAAGATGAAGATGAATAACGTCCAATTGGATCAACTGCTTGAGTACGTTCTGCCAACGAAGATTTCCGAGAGAAGTCCTCTGGGAACCAATTTCTCATCTCATTTTCCACGTTAATCTGAAAATAAATTACAAGTGCACTTTGATGTGGCTCTTTCTACAAATCTTTGATAAATAATAATCCACTTTCTGCTGAAAGAAAGACGAAAATTAAACAATAGGGTTTTTGGTATGCTAATTAGTAGGTATTCGTTAACGATTCCAGAAACGAGTTCTTACTCCAGTCACTCTAGACCATCCTAGTTCAATTTCTCCACTCCTGCACCCCATGAAAATTGCTGTCTGTAGTCATATAAGAGGAAGAGAACTGAAAAATGAGAAACAGTTACGATCACAAAACACCACCTATACTAAAGATGTAAGAGCTATAAGAAACTCTCTTTTTCCATTGACGGAAGTGAACTAACCTTAATTCTGGCTTCCTGCCAAAGGTACACAGCAATGAAGTCAGCCAAGACAAACAGATCCTGGCTAGCTAACATCAATGGAATTGATCGAAAAGATCCAATTTTTGACCTAGCAGATAATTAATTACCTGATAGAACTGCCGTTGTGCCCTTACTGACGCCTTACTGTGAAGGTCCATTTCTTCGAGCTCTATGAAGGGAGATTCGATCACGAAAGCTTGTCCAGGAACACGGCTACTAGAGCAGAAGAAGAAGGCATTTGAATGAAAACATACATACAAGAGTAAAGTAACATATCTTGCATAAAGAGAAACTAGTGGGAAAAAAAACAGACGAGCTTGTCATACTCATTAACGACGGGATAGATTCCTTGCCGGTATTCTTGAAAGAGAGCTCGAGCTCTCGGCTGGTTCGCTACTTCATCTTGGATATACCCGTCCCACAACAGTAAACAGCTGACGATGAGAGAAGAAAAGATAAGCTGGGATTGCGAATGAATCATGTGTATAATCTTACCGTTGAATGGGTATACTCAACTTACTTGGAAGGGCAAGGGAGATATGACCAAAGGCAAATGTAAGTACTTCCAAAAGACTGCATGAGCATCTGGAGATAAGTAGCGCGCTCAACTTGGCGGAGCGTAAAGATGGCGTCCATGTCGACATGTAAAGAAAGACACTTTAGTCGCTGTATCGATGAACTCTTACACGCATCCTGACCTCTCTCGTCCTTTAAAAGTCATTTGATTATGTCTCTACACAGATCGCCTTTGATGGATGCTCAATTTGAACAGAACTTATGTATGTAATTTAAGACGTTAAAATCGTATGGACACAGAGATGATGGTACATAGAAAGTTCAATCCACCCCACCCAGATTGTTTTAAGTTAGGTTAATATGTCGAGTTTTTATAGTGGGAGACATGAAAAATATCATCATATGGGAACGGATAGATGGAAGCTGTATGTATGTACATGGGTTGTGAAACAGAGAAAAGCATTTGGAAAGTAGTGGTAGGGGCCATGGTGGACGAAGAGAGAAAAGTAGAGGAGAATTGGTTGAAAACTGTGGGAGAGGGGGACCTCAGTTAGCCATAGAAAAGCTTGAAAAGTAAAGAGTCAAAATTCCAATCCCGTGAGTCCGTGAGAATATAAGGATAGAAGAAGGGACGTTGTATCATTCTTTCCTTATCATTTATCTACCTCCTCCTTGTTTTGACGCGCTCATACTGCGACCAGTCGTGAGTCCACGAGGACATTTAGGATGTATCCTTAAGCAATCTAAATTTAAATTATGGGTCATTCCGTAAGAAATAAACTACTAATTAAATAGGTCTTTATCACAACTCAGAACTTAAAAATTCTAATTTCATTTACGTGCAATGATAAATCTATTAAAAACAATTCAATTCAACGGCAAAATACGACAACTTGGAAGTACGCGACAGAAAAAATATTATCTGTGATAAAGAGTGGTGGGTAAGTTTCATTCGTGACTTTACCATATCGTAAAAAATGTTCAATAGAAAAGTTTGAATTTTATTATTCAGTGAATTATAATAATTTAAGTTTATTAATTATTTAAATTCATCATATAGTTTAAATTGCTAACTAATTTATTGATTACTATTGTAATTAATAATTTATTTTTTTAAAAATCAGTTTTTAACTATAATTACAAACCAACTAATTACTAACTCACGATTTTATTATACAGTAAATAAGTTGGAACAATTTTCCATAAGAAGTATATTTAACAAACTAAATAGTAAATACTATGAAACTGACGAAAAATGGAAGCCTTTGGTTGTAATTTCCAATCAGTACTCGGAAGTTCATATTTTCTAAAAAAGCCCCCTTCACTTGCATTTCCGCTTCGCCACCTACTCTTCTTGTCGTTCCGTAATCGGAGCTCCGCCATAACCCTCAGCATGTCGGCTCTCACTGCCCAAAATACCGGTAACCCAACCCGACTTTTGTGTTTATCTACCTTATACAGTCGCTTATTTGCTGTTGGCATGATGTTTTTGTACCTGCTCATGTTTTAGTTTAGGTGTTTGGGTTGGGTTGTTATAATGGGTAGGTGTCAGTCGAACTCGCTTTGAGTAAGGGAGGACACAAAAAGTTTGATCTTTTCTTCTTCTTTTGTAATTTCAATTGTTATATTGCAATTTTTTAGATGGTTAACCCCGTATTGACTTGTTCTATGACTATCCTCCAGTAACCGTCGACTCTGGGTTCGAGTTGGGAAATAGACAAGTAGTTACTCCGGTCCGGTTAGATGCAAACGTTGGGCAATTGTTGTCAAATTAGTTTCTTATGTACTTGTATATTTTGATTGTTTTCTTCTACGTTTTAATGAGTGGCATGTGGATAAGAGTACAGCTTATGGGAATTTGGCAAAGGATCAACATGTATCCTGCTGTATATGAGCTCATATTTTATGTTTTTAAGTGTAAGAATTGCTGACAGCATTCTTAATTTTATCGGTATATTGACACAACTAATATTGGGTTTCAGTTCTGCAGCAGCAGAAAATCATAGTACCAAATAAACATGGTGAAAAACTCATTGGTGTATTACATGATACTGGATCTGAGGAGGTTGTTGTCTTGTGCCATGGCTTCCGTTCCTCAAAGGTTGCTCTTCGTATTGGGATGTCATTATTTCCATGTAAATTATTCTACATTTTAGCATTTAGTCATCCTTTAGATGGCTACTTCATGCGGCATCAAAAATTAATGTGAAGGTAAAATAACTTTCCACTATTTAATTTCTAGGGTCAAGAGTTGATAGAGAACCTTGCTGTTGCATTGGGAAATGAGGGCATTAGCGCCTTCCGTTTTGATTTTTCTGGAAACGGGTGAGCTCCTGTTTTTCTTCACTGATGGATACGATTTATTTTATAGGCATCTTTTCACAACATTTGTGCTATTACACGGAGGTCAATTGGAATGATAGGATTTCAGCACATTGAGTTGTTGTTATGTGCCCGAGCTTGGGGTTGAGTCCAAGGACCATTCTCAAGAAAGTTAACCTCTTTTCCCTTGTTTACGTTGGACCCCTTTCTTGCAGAACCTATTTTTGTTGATGAAAACAGCCAGCACTTGTCGAGGACAAGGTCTGGCTAGATTAGACTAAGTTATTCTACTTCTAAGCTAATTTTTATGATAACTTCTTGCTTACTTTATTGCATAATGTAATAGCCTCATATAGGCAAAGAAACACAAAAGTTCCACCTAAACTAGGACTCCTAGAAAGACTCCTATTCAAGTGGTTTTAAGACTCTTAGAAAGACTCCTATTCACGTTGTTTTTATTAACATAACTATAACAAAAACTAATGCTGAAATAATAGGGAAATAATAGACTTCTACAAAAAATAAAATACTCCTCTAATAGACTCCTAATAAAACACTCATACTCTAATAGACTCCTAATAAAACGCTCATCCATATCATCAATCCCCTCAGCTTGCCCTCAAGCTCGAAATCCAGTGGTGGTATGCAAAGATATCTCCTCCTCTTCTTCCTCAGAATTTGCCACCTCAATCCAAAATGGTCTCTTAAATTTGTGCCCTACTGAATAAGACTCGTCACAATTGTAGCACAACCCTTCTCTCTTCTTTCAGCCATTTCCGCTCTGGTTAAGCGTCTTCCTATTAGGGGTGGAGTACTTGCTATACTGAAGGTTGTTGTTTTAGCCCCTGAGTTTATCTTACTTCCTAAAAGTGTGGCTTCACTCGCGCTGGTGTTGTTACTACTACTGTCCAACTGCGAAGATGGCCATAGGGTGGTGTTTCGGCTGCCTCTTACCTCTTGGGTGTATTGCATCTGCATACATAGTAATTTTCTTTCACATGCTCTTGCTAAGTTCATTGCAGCTCCAAGATTAACAGGATATTGCACCTCCACCTTGATTTGCAACCCTTCTATGAACCTAGCCGTGAATAGATTTACTTGTAGGTCTCGTGGAAGCCCTATGGTTCGAGCCAGCAGTGTCTGGAATTGGTGTTGATATTCTTCTACGCTCCTTGTCTGTTTGAGGTTTGCCAATTCCCCTATAGGATTGCTGCTAAGGTGAGGGCTGAGTCTCATATTGCAATGATTTTTGAAAGAGTACCAATGCATCCTTGGTTCTTCTTGTTCAAGTTCAAAGAACCACAATTGGGCCTCTCCCATTAAATGAAAGATAGCCAATCTTACCTTCTCCTCTACTGTTTGTTGGCTTAGGAAAAACTACTCACACTTGTGAGGACAAACCAATGGATTTATCGAGCCATCGTACGTTGGAAATTCCATCTTAGTGTATTTAGGCACCATTCTTGCCCTGCTGCCCCCATCGGTCCTCTCCTCTTTTGGTGGTGGTGATGGTGCCTGATACTCGCTCGATTTTGCACCTTCCAACTTTGCAAGCATGCAAATAATCTCTGCATATTGAGCCTTCAATTCTTGCTGCCCCATCTCTAATGTCTGTATCCTTTGATCCATCTGCCGATCCACCGAAGATTGCTCTGCAATTGAATGGCCTGTTTCGTCCATGAACTCCTGCTTTGATACCAAATTGTTATGTGCCTGTGTTTGGGATTGAGTCCAAGGATGATTCTCAAGAAAGTTAACCTCTTTCCTTTGTTTACGCTGGACCCCTTTCTCGCAGAACCTATTTTTGCTAATAAAAACAGGCAGTACTTGTCGAAGACAAGGTTTGCCTAGATTAGACTAAGTTATTCTACTTCTAAGCTAATTTTTATGATAACTTCTTGCTTACTTTATCACATGACATAATAGTCTGCTATAGGCAAAGAAACACAAAAGTTCCACCTAAATTAGGACTCCTAAAAAGACTCCAATTCAAGCTGTTTTAGGACTCTTAGAAAGACTCTTATTCACGCTATTTTTATTAAGATAACTATAACAGAAACTAGTGCAGAAATAATAGGGAAATAATAGACTTCTACTAAAAATAAAATACTCCTCTAATAGATTCCTAATAAAACACTCATACTCCTCTAATAGACTCTTAATAAACACTCATCCATATCAGTTGTATTCATTAATTAATTGTCCTTTTTGGTTTAGTTCATCAATTACTTCATTACTGAAAAGATAATAATTTTGGATCACTGGACATTTGATGCTCTTGTCATTAGATCAGTGGTTTAGAGAATAACAAATTCTTAGTTTCGTACTCACAGTAACTGGTTGTCTGTGGATACTATTGGTCCTGTTTCTTTATTATGTTTTCCTCCTGCATGAGTAGCTGAGATGTGGTATAATTCTCAATTTAAGTTCTATTTGATCACATATTTACAATGTTTTCTCTCTAGGGAAAGTGAAGGCTCTTTTGCGTATGGTAACTACTTGAGAGAGGCTGATGATTTGCGAGCTGTAGTTGAACATTTCTTTGGAGAAAAGCGTGTTATAAGTGCGATTCTTGGGCATAGTAAAGGTTTGTATGATTGTGTATACATGATGCATAGCTGCTATTCGTCCTTGGATATTGAATTTTGGAAAATAACCAGTCTTGAGGAAGACTTCGTTTTTCACATGATATTTCTGTTCGTTCATTGTAGATTGATGTTTTACCGGTTGGAAATTATTTTGGTTTCGTCATGATGTATTATTGAGATAAATGGATCACAGAAAGTCACCTTTGCTAGATGTCTAGTTTGTTAACTACAACAAGTTCTTTGGTTATCTAGGTTAAGCAAAAAATTTGCAACTTTAACCCATTTGGCTTTGTCTCTCTAAGAACTGATTTCTGGAGAAAATCAATGCCGGTGAATGACAGTGGTTATACATATTGATAGTGGTGATTGCCTTGCAATTCTATCCGTTGTCGTTGATGATTGATTGTTGTAGATAGTGTTAGTTTAATCATGTCCTATCATGTTTTTATCAATATTGCTTCAAACTTTCTTGTCATGCAATGTTGTCTTTGTTAGGCTGCTCAATTGTTGAGTTGAGATACCAGTTCATGATTGAAATCGAGTGCATCTAGAAGATCACGCTACCAGCATGATTTTAGGATGCGAAATTTGTACACTGTAATTCTATATGGATCAAAATGTTGAATCTTTTAGCAAAATAAGTCTCGGTGTTGTGGCCTCATTTTTTTTTGCTTAGTGTAGGCATTGAGGAAAAAAGGTTGAAGAAAAATATGAAATAGATGATACAGATGTAAATAATTGAAAAATGGGGAAAATTCTTGCTTACGAAATAGTGTATCTCAATTTGCTGGTTTTGTTCCGCGTATTAGCCTTGTTCTTTTACATTAAATTCCAGTTTTTCCAGTTTAAAAGGGTCATTTTTACACTTAATTGGATACCATGGAAATGATTTTGTTCCCTGTTGAAAACTGACAACAGAACAATACTTTTAGGTGGCGATGTGGTGCTCCTGTATGCTTCAAAATATCATGATGTCAATAAAGTTGTCAATATTTCTGGCCGTTATGATTTGAAGAGAGGTATTGAGGAACGGCTTGGAAAAGGCTTTCTTGAAAAAATTAAGGAAGAAGGATTTATTGATGTCAAAAACCAAACAGGTGACTTTTTCCTTTACAGAATTCTACTCCGGTGATGGTCCAAGGGAATGAAAAAGAAAACAAAAGGATTATCCAAATTAGCCTAGAAGCCCCCCTTCCTGTCTTACTAACTTACAGAAATGCTCTCTGTTAGTACCTTTCTGACATTTACCTTTGCAGGATGTGTTAATTATCGTGTTTATTTGGACGATTTGATGGATCGTCTGAACACTGATATGCATAAAGCATGTCTCGAGATTAACGGAGATTGCAGGTTTGAGGAAATACCTTAACCCAGTCTCATCTTTTAGGTTTGCCAAGTTTACTGAGTTTACATATTCTTGACATTGTCATGGTAAGGTGCGTCAGATAACATTTTCTTTTCATTGTTCTTAATTTATGTTCACAATCGTGAGATTATCAAGGACGAAAAGCTTGATTTTTCACGAAGAAGAAAACATCGAATCATTTGATTGTTAACTATTTCATCCTGAAAGATGCATTTGCTTAATTATGTTCTCTATATGGGAAACCTGTCACTATAATGGTCAAGAATCAGATATCATTGGGAAAATTTATCCGTTAGCTAGTGAATCTCTCTATCTGATGTTCCAACAAATTTTCATATTTGGATATCCTCTTGCTGTTATTATAACCATTTCTAAGTCTATCTAACACTTGGGCACAATAAGACTGATGGATCTTAAGTTTTATACAGAGTGTTCACAGTCCATGGATCTGATGACGAAATCATACCGTTGGAAGATGCGTACGAGTTTTCCAAGATCATACCTAATCATAAATTACACATCATAGATGGAGCAAATCATTCATACACTTCTCATCAAGTAGAGGTGGTATCCGTTGTCCTAGACTTCATAAAGGCAAACTTGCAGCTGGACAAGGCTAGCACGAGCTAGGTATTTTGTTGATCAAAGGTTAGTCCTTAAGATGTAAATATCCAAGCCATCCTGAAATTATCGAATGCAGGATGGTGAACTAGGGATGCCGTAGAGCAAGATCTTGAAATTCTTGTGCTATTGTTCTCATTTGGCTGGGGAAACTAGACTTTTTGCTGTAAGGTTGCTGATTGGAGGCGTTGAAATGATCTTGATCGTTATTTAACCATGTGAAACTACATTATACTATATTCAGCACGGCATGGCTGTTCAGTAAACTGCACGTTATCTATACCTTAACTTATACCATTTCAGATAATTTGGGTATTGGCCATGATCGATTCATTTGAACATTTAATTAAGCTGCCCATAGAAAATGCCGTTGAGGTATGAGCACCATTATCAAACGTTTTGTGAACAAGAACAGGCCATGATGGTTGAAGAATATACATGGTTTGCAAATTGCGACTAGGCTGGTGAACCATTATGATCAGTCAAGTCATTTAAATTGACTGGCAGAGATGTTTAATTGCTTTTGTGTCACAACTTGCGATCATGCTATGCTTAGAATCATCTGTAGCGTGTAAGCCTGCAATGACGTAATGCTGCAATGCTAACTTGCTCGTATTGCCTTTTCCAACTTTGTCCACTGAATCAAAATCTAGTTATAGTCAGAGGCATATTTTCATTGCAACTGCCATATTCTTCAATCTATGCTCCTTGCCCATCATCAGCATCCTATGTTGAATTATAGCAACTTATAATTTCGTTTAGCCATGTAAGGCATTTCTCGGCACAACTCGTACAACTCCAATGAGGAATTTATCCAGTTAGTATTACTAATGCTGGGGCAAAGACAACGTCAATCTCAAGTATTTATCCTGTTTCAGTTAAATCCTAAACATTACTAATGCCCAACCTACTCCCTCCCCCAAGAAAAAGGATCTGCGGAGATGAAAAGCACAAGCCATTGAAGAGTTAAGTATGGAGTTGGATAAGAGTTGCAAAGACTATAAAGAAGATTTGATTTGAAACGAGAACGTCGTAGTTGCGGATAGTTGGATTCTAGGTTGAGCTAACACTCCAAGAGTTGGAAGTAGTTTTCACTTCTCTTGGATTGCTCTGATGATGTTCCTCTATGGACTATTACGGCTCTATTTGAGAATCAACTTATTCTATCTAAATAACAACAGATTATATTAGTTGGTTTGACTAGCAGATAACATTAATTGTTTATTTAAAAAATTTATAAAATTAATTTTTAATACTAGTTGTTTATGTGTAAAATAACTTATGCAGTCATAACTTGAAAAAAAAAAGGACATAAGTATTATACCTTAATATTTCTTTGAACATTCTTACAAAAATTTATATTTTAGATATTTAATTTCACAAAAATTAAGTTTATAACTCTAATAAAAAAACATAAAACATATAATAATAATAATAATAATAATAATAATAATAATAATAAATAATATTATTATTATTATTATTATTATTATTATTGTAACACATCACCCCATAGAGCATATGTCTTGACGAATATTCAAGAACATACTCTATAAGGATGGCACATTAAGACAATCAATCAACTCATTGCAAATTTTTTAAGCATCAAACACATTTTCAACAAACTAATGTCTACTTTGACTCATTTTATTTATAAACATGTCCACTCATAAATGTCATTACATTTCAGAATTCTCACATACATTGTACACCAATTGAGAAATACAATTCAGATACAAAATCACTGAAGACATATGCAGGTACAATTGATCCCGACCACTAACTCATGTCCGATTGCAGTGGCTATACTCCAATTAGGCTAACTGGATATCTCCTGAATCCTGAAAATCAATGATGCAATTTTGTTGAGTTTTGCAAATTCAGTGAGTGAACCATCCTCGATGTACTCACTTATATCAAAGCACATATATCACATATTAAAACCAATTTCATAATATACCTCATTTCAGATACACATAATGACATCACACATTTTACATACTCATTTCATAATAATTTGATCATTTTTTCAATCATTCATAACATCATAATTCAGTAAATTCATGTAATCTTTCACATAATACATGTATGTGTATAAATACAAATGCACATGTGACTCACTTTTATTGTTACATTGTTGTGAATGAGCGTCTTTTTAACTGTCCCATATCTTTTATGAATACCGGATTCATTAATAACTGTCTCGTACCTATTGCAGATACCGGACTCACTGAGCTTGTGGCTCTTTATGCTCATTTTTTAGCTTGAAGCTCTTTTTCACTGACCACTTCGATCACAACTACTTTTATCTGATCATGCATATCAATGTAATGAGATGTATCAATTCTCATTATATGCAATCAGTCACTTTCATTCTTTATACACATTCACTTTCACATTTTCATCGGATCTAAGTTCGACATTCAACGTTTCGTTGAGTACACATATTTCTTTCAGATTCACATTCAATTATGAACACTTCCAATGCAATCTCAATTATCAAACTCCTCGGATCATTAATGTCTGGAATTATTACATTCACATAAATATCAGTTCAATAATTGAAATTAAGCAGATACAAATCAATTCTAGTGAGTAACATCTAGGTTGACTCACAATACGCTCCAGATAAGATATTACCTTCATGATCTGGAAATGTCTGGACGCTGATGTTCAATCTTGTGTATCTATCTTCAAGCAATACACATATTGTACACACATTACTAACTTGATCATTCACATAAATATCCAATCATGCACATATATATATGTGTCATGTACGATGCATACTCAATTGACTATTCCCGGGTATGTATCTATAATCATACGTTATGATCATTCAAACCATTATAACTTGGATATGTCTAGTTTGCACTTATGTTTACACCTCAAAGAAACTTGATTATTCTAAACTCTTCAATTATACACTCATCAATCCCTTTTCTAACATTATATAATCAGATAATATCCAGACTTTCATTCATTCATAATTAATACACCTTACTCATTCCTTTATATCACAATTTCATTTCTAAGAACTCTTTTATTCCTTAATCATCTCTAAATTTCTAGATGTAGTTACATTAATATCATCAATCCATTATTAAGTTATAACGCCAATTAACAACTTAACGTATAATACACTTTAACCATTGTTCAAGCACCAAACTAGGTTCATTCCAAGTCTCAATCAAGTCTAAACACACCAAAGTAAAGTAATTTATCATTAGTTAGTTCAACAATTACACAAAATTGAAATTATCACTTTAGAGCCCTGTCCACAATCATGGTGGACCTTTCCACGATCGTGACAGAAGCTAATGCAATTGGCCACAGTCATGGGATGAGTTCCACGATCGTGCACTATCTATTTTTGGGAGTTGACCAACCTTTGAGCCATTCTTGACTTCTAAAATCGACAGAACTAAACTTCTACTAATTGTCTTAGAAACTATGTCTCCCTCGTACCTGAAAATTAACATTTGCAATTTTGATGAGTTTTGCGAATACATGTAATCTTTCACATAATACATCAATGTGTACAATTACAAATGCATAAGTGACTCACTTTCATTGTTACATTGTGGTGACTAAGCGCCTTTTTAACTGTTCCATATTAGTTGTGGATACTGGACTCATTAATAACTGTCCCGTACCCGTTGTAGGTATTGGACTCATTTTAATACTGAGTCTGTGGCTCTTTACGCACATTTTTTAGATTTGAGTTCTTTTTCACTGGCCACTTTGGTCACAACTGCATTTATTTGATCATGCATTTCAATGTAATGAGATGCATCAATTCTCATTATATGCAATCATTCACTTTCATTCTTTATACACTTTCACTTTCATATTTTCATTGGATCTAAGTTCGACATTCAACATTTCGTTGAGTACTCATATTTCTTTTAGATTCACATTCAGTTATGAACACTTCCAATGCGATCTCAATTATCAAACTCCTCAAACCATTAATGTCCAAAATTATCACATTCATATAAATATCAGTTTAATAACTAAAATCAAGTAGGTACAAATCAATCCTAGTGAGTAACATCTAAGTTGACTCATAGTACGCTCCAGATAAGCTATTGCCTTCATGATCCTGAATCGTCTGGATGCTGATGTTGAATCTTGTGTATTTATCTTCACGTAATACACATACTGTACACACATTAGTAATTTGATCATTCACATAAATATCCAATCTTATATATACATATGTGTGTGTGTGTGTGTGTGTGTGTGTGTGTGTGTATGTGTGTGTGTGTCTGTGATGTACAATGCATGCTCAATTGACTATTCCCGGGTATGTATCCTTAATCACAAGTCATGATCATTCAAACTATTATAACTTGGATATGTCTAGTTTGCAATTATGTTTACTCCTCAAAGAAACTTGATTATTCTAAACTCTTCAATTATACATTCATCGATCCATTGTTCAACATTATATAATCACATAATATCCAAACTTTCATTCATTCATACCTAATACACTTTACTCATTCCTTTAGATTACAATTGCATTTCTAAGAACACTTTTATTCCTTAATCATCTCTAAATTTCTAGATGTAGTTACATTAATATCATCAATCCATTCTTAAGTTATAACCTTAATTAACAACTTAACATATCATATACTTTAACCAATTATTCAAGCACCAAACTAGGTTCATTTCAAGTCTCAATCAAGTCTAAATACACTAATGTAAAATAACATATCGTTAATTGGTTCAACAATTACACAAAACTAAAATTATCACTTCAGAGCCTTATTCATGATCGTGGTGGACCTTCTCACGATCGTGACAAAAGCTAGTGCAATTGGCCATGGTCGTGGGATGAGTGCCATGATTGTGTGCTATCCATTTTTCCCAATTCTCCACGAATTTCACCTCCTTAGAAACATCACTAACACTTCAAGTTTTCTAGAATTCATGTTCATTTATGCAACATCATTTCATGCCAATCTAACTACTACAGTAGTTATATAAATTTCACAAAACTCTACTCAATTGATTCATTATCATTCACATTATACCATCATACATTCAGTCCTAACTTTTTCAAATTTGAAAGCACTTCATTATCACCTATCTTTAGCATGAATTCATCATCAACTGTACTTCAAATCCCAATTCAAATAATCCATATAACAACTCATAGCTATTATTGATCATTTACACAAAAATAGAACATAATCATTATCATTCACTATCATCCTAGTTCTTCTCATTTTAAGATACTACACTAGCCTTTTCTTTAACTTCAAACTCAATCTAATTCATCTTTAAAACAACCAATAATCCACATTTTTATACATCAAAAACAGAACATGATTATATCCATCATAATTTCTGTACTCATCAAACACCATTTTCATTATCAATCAAACCCTACACACTCATCATAAATGTTATGGTACATATATCCCAAGTCAATGATTCACTTACTTGATTTAACTCTAAAGCTCTTCAAATCACCAAGAAACCCTAGCTTCCAAGCTTACACGATCATCACATTTTCAAGGTAGAATAGGCTAGGTTTTTATCTTCAAAGTGAAGACAACTATTTGTAGTGATAAGGTGAAAGATAGTGGCAAAAACTCAAGATCTTGGGGTTGGAAGAGAGTATCGTGAGATGGAGAAGAAAGAAAATGAAGAAGAGGGCATGTAGTGCAAATGAAAGACAATTAAAAGATCAATGTATATGTCGTGGGTTTAATGCTTGGTGAGTGTCATGACACTTGTCACCTACCACTCAAAGATTCATGTTTATGTCTTTTAATTATGGTACCTAATGTCATTTAATGACTAGTCCATTTGTCTCTCAATCCCCAGGCCATTTGTCACCCAATTTTCTATGCCACGTGTCACTCATTTCTATTGCCATATGTTACTTATTTCTACTATCATTTGTCAATTTGTCTTGTCAGTTGGTATTTTTTCTAGTCCAAAAATACACATAATTTTATAAATCTCCTAATCGTACCAATTAATTTTAATTTACTAATTATAAACCATCAATTCTTGTTATTGGTAAACCAAAGTACAAGACATTAGAAATACACTTTCATATCTTATTTGTTGGCCCCGGGTCCCTGTACGAATTTTATGGCGACTACGTGTCACCATTGTACATTTATTTGTAATATTAATAATATATATAATATAGTTGGGAACATTGCAATAAAATAAATTATAACATTTAAATTTAATTAAAATCTAGGCAGGGAAAATTCGTGGTGGAATCATAGAATAATTATAGACATAAAATTAAATTATTTAGGAATAAAACATTTATTAAAAACAATTAACTATTAATAAAATAATTAGTGGATCATATCAAATAAAAAAATAGATAGTGATTATATTAATTAAATAAAATTCATAAGAAAAGTAAAAATAATACTCAACAATTTAATTTAAAATTCTCCATAGCAAAAATAAACAAATAATAAAGATTTGGGTGTTTTAAAAAAAGTAATTAATAACATGTTACGGGTGTGAAAGGGAAACAGAGGACGATCGCGACTTTTGGACAACAGGGAGTCTCGGGGTCGCGATCGCGATTTCGACGAATTTGGGCCGGTCGTGATCACACTGCGTCGCGATCGTGATTTATGTGCCAGTGTTGCGATTGCGCCTTAGTTGCGATCGCGAATTTGTGAAAAAAAACCGCACGGTCGCAATCGCACCGCCTCACGATCGCGATTTTTCTCCAATCAGACATCCTTACTTCTAATCAACATATCTTTCAATATAGAAATTAAAAAATTACAAACTATATATCGTTGGAAAGATAAGATCAAGACCTACAACTCTTATGAAGACAATTTTGCCTAATTCAGTCTATATAGATATATTTTAATCATCTAAATAAAGTTACCATTTCAGCCAAGTTCATACTTCAATTATACATAAATGCACCCAAACACAGCTACCTTATAAGAGTCATAGCTTCTGCATCTGAAATCCAAAAATTTCAATCTTTATAGCGTTAGAAAGCTAAAAGAATAATCTACAACTTTCATGTAGACCACTT
>JAOTAY010000190.1:12004656-12019167 GCA_025629805.1 Erythroxylum baracoense | reverse complement strand
TTCAAACACCATACAAAATTCAAAATATACCATATTATACTCCAAAAATTTCTAATTCATAAATTCTAATCTAGTTTTATGCTTGATAATTTAATAAAATAATTAAATTAAAATAAAAATATAAAAATCCTAAAAGCAGGATCCAACATTATTCATTATGCTCAGTCATTTATCACATTCATCTTAGTTTCATACCCCATAATATGTCAATTGAGTGCAATTTGTCTATTTCACAATAAATGTGTGTATGCTGATATTATGCATTTGAACATAATTATAAAATCATGTCATAAACGTACCAATTTTGTTCTATATGATGCTACCTATGTGACTCTTTTGTCTAATACTTTAAATCTCTCAACAATTTGGGAGACGGGATACTACAATTATTATTATTACTAGTATTACTACTTTCTTTCTCTATATTAATCAAGTTGAAGTTTATTTTTCTCGTATATTAACTTATTTATCACTAACCTATGTTTTTTGATAATTTAGTTGTAATAATGCTTATTTTTTCTATATTTTGTTCAACTAATAACTTATTAATAAGGTGAATTTCTAGTCACTCAAGTATTTTTTTTAATTGTTTAACTATAATAGGGAAAAATAGAGGAATGTTTAAATAAAATCAGTGAAGTTTAGAGTACTAGAGTTTGGTAAAGGGAGAGCAGTAATAAAAGATGATAACTTGAATAATTTGTAATAACTTTTAAATCGCTTTTCGTCCCTTAATTTCTCAACTGCAGCATTTTCAAAAACAAGATTGAGTTCAATCTACTAACCCAACTAGTTGATTATCAAACATAATTATCAACAATTTGATAAGGTCAAGCAATTAAATACGTCTCAATTTGCCAAAATATAGTTGATCAGTCATTCACCAAACAAGACCTATGTCTACTTTTAAATCTTTGATTGTGAGTTTTAGTTTTATCACAACTTCAAGAGTTGTATTTCTTAGTAAATATGAACGTTTTTATAATCTATGCAACTAGTTGTATATTTATCGAATGTCCGAAATAAAATTATGACATTATAGTACTGCAATAAGTTAAATACAGAGGGATGTCTGATGGCAAATTTATTAAATTAAAAATAAGCTGCATCTCTTAAGGTCACTATATTAAGTTAAAAGATCATTGGATTTGACATGGATTAATTTGCACTTTTGTTAAAACACTCTCTTAAACCTAACAGGAAGAAACCAAGAAGAGTTTTCTAACTTTGCTTCTTTTGTCAAAAGGGAAACCTGAGTAAAGAGATTAAGAATGATAGATACCTTTCTTCGGTTCGTCAACTTACAAATAGTACCTGTTAAACTCAGATTCACACACCCGTGGATCGCATAACTTTTTCATAAAGAGTTTGCGGAAAAGTTTTACAACTTGTGGTCTTTTGGTCACATCAACGTAATAGTCTTTGAGTAGATAAAGTTATTTCACGTGCCCAAAAAGTCACAATGATAACGAAGAAGAAGAAAACACATGATATGTTTGTAATTATAACAAGCTGGAAGCTATAGGAGCTCCACAAACAACAGAAAAGTAGAACATAGATCATTAGCAGTACAATCAAAAGGTCAAACATAATAGAGAGGGTGGCTACTTTTGTTGTCTCCCTATTGCCTGCAAAAGCTCCAATTTTAAGTTTCAAACATTCCAATTATGATTTGTTTTGTCCCATCCATATCTATGTATCCTCCTTCCTCACCCCGCAAATCCAACCCTTGACTACTTTTTAATTTGTTAATTGTTCCTCTTGTGTGTACACTACTGTTTGCTCTTCTCCTTACTTGGCTTCAAATTTTACTTTCTGCATATAAGATTACAAAAAAAACGGAGTTTGTTCTTCCCACATCTATACATTGATTTGCCTGAACAACAACTAACTTTTATCTATTCATTAATTTGCCTGAACAACAACTAATTTTCTTATAAAATTCATAATCATTTTACATTATTGATCTTAATTATGAGAAACCGCAAACACGGCACAAAATTTGTAGATTATGGAGCACATCTATTCAGATTTGAACACTTGATCATCCTGTTCCTCTAAGCTCATTTGAGTGGTGGAAATTTCCCAAGCGTGCATGCGCATTCATCTTTATTTTTACATTCACTAGCTGCTTTCAGTACCAAACCTAATGACACGTATTCTTCTCACTCTAATTTCAGGTGTGAACTAAGATTTACGAGAACATCATCAAGTCTGAATGGCACGCTTCCCTGTGCATATCTTAACAGGTGTGACGTTAAGTCCTTCCATGTACGAAAATGTGCGTGAATCAAACTGAAGCGGTGATTATGCCATTGCAATTTAGGGTAAATAAATCGTCCACAATGAGGTTGTCTTGGTCTATGCGGAGGAAAAAATTAATTCTTTATGTTTTTCTTATTATTTTATTCTTTCTCTGAAAGATGAGACTGCGAACGCCATTAAAGTGAGCCGTTAACACAAGTTTTACTCTCGTCACCAAAAGAATTCCTGTGAGATAATGAATACAAAATTGAATATCCATTGCCATACGAATGTCAATGGTAACCCCAACGGCTAAGCCTTGGCGTAGGGCCTCGACGCATTACTGTTAACCATTCAAAACAGGGCTAGAAAGCGAAAATATATAACGAACAATTCATGGAACCTTAGGAATCTTATCTCTAGGAGCTTAAATTTCCTTTACTCATAATTGGTACGTAGTACAACGTTTTGTTTGTTTCCGTTCTCGCTCAAGAAAACCTGAAACACATCGAAGTTCCTTCTACGCTACCATGATATAATACTCGCTGAAAAAAAAATGTTAAATCTTTAAACGTCACTGAAAAATTCTCTGCCCTGGCGATAGCATCAGTTTTGGGTCAAAATGAGCTTTTCTTCCTTGAAATGTTCTCCATTTGGTGCCAAAATGTTTACTCCATTCTTCTTTTGTTTCGTAATGGGGAAAATATTGCTTAACCTTAATACCAGCTTTGTCACAAAACTCTAGCAGCTCCTTATTTTGATCATCAAAGGCCTGCCAACCATCGTAGCCACTTGAATGCAGAAATCCCACAGCATAAAAAACGTCTTCTTCTGGGATAACAGCAGATGTTCTATCATCCCATCTGAAAATTTGAGAGTAAACGTTAACGGGATGCTTTCTGATGACCAAATAACGTAAATCCAGAAACATGCAAATCTTCTCTTATAGGAACAAATTTAAAATTTTCTTACTTATTTCTATTCATAGGATATACAAGGACAGGTCCCGTGGTGATGTTTCGTTTTAGAACAATGTCCCTGAAGACACCAGAGTTGAAATCCGAGATACGAGATTTTGGCACGAAGAGGTTTAACCATGGATGAGGAACTTCCCACTGACCCTGCGATTGAAGCTTTAGCTCTCCACTTCTAACCCTATCTAAGAACTGGACCAAGGACACATCTCTCTCGAAAGTAAATCCAGTATTGAAACTCAACCCGTTGAACAATTCTTGGAGTTCCTATAAGAAAATATCGAAAGTTTAATTATTCGGCTGCTATACCATTAAAAAACTCCATGTCTTCTATAGTTTTCACTTCAGAAACATTTTTTTTAAAAATTTTTATTTGCAACTTCCAACTATGATGATGTCTAGTATTGACGAGGTACCTTGTCTACGGTATGCTGAGTATGATCATCATAGTACTTGGCAACTTCCAGACAGTAGACAATGCCGTGTTGGTTCACTAGGGACATTATTTTGGGGAAATCGGAGGAGGGGAAAAAGGAGGATCTCCAATTATTTGGAGGACCCTGATCCATGAGAAGTGAACCTTCCAAATAATCAAGTGCATTTTTTTCTTTCCTACCACTGACTGAAATTAGAAGTTCTTGGTCTTTTGTAAATGTAGAGAAATCGCTGTAAAGCATTCGCACCCACTTGACCTGAAAGCAAAACTAGCCACCTCAGACCGACTAGAGGGTGACAATATCAACTTGTGGTTATTATGACATAACGATCGTTCATTTTTTGTTTAGGGGTAAATTGGTATCGAACACAGAAAATAAAATCAATGAGATTCGTGAATACCCTCTTTGGTGCAGATTCTAAAGGTATTCTTGCTCTGGTAATGATGCCAAACTGGCCTAGACCCCCTAGAACAGCATAGAACAGCTCAGAATTCTTCTTTGCAGAACAAGTAACAAGCTTCCCTTTTCCTGTTTCAAAGAAAATGACAAATTTAATCAGTTGAAAAGCATGCAGGGAAATCAAGTCATTTCCCATTTACACAGCCTGTTAATTATGCATGTTACAAGAATCTAGAGGACTTCTGAGTAGAGCAGCAATGATGATCTCATTGAGCGTATAAGAGGGAAAAAGGAAACGAGAATCATTGAACTCTGTTGTGACATCATTATAACGCAAAGGCATCGAAAGTTAAGTCCTTGAAGATCTGGCGAGGAACAGAGTGTGTGAATCATAGTGTTAGACTTTTCTTTCCGGGACCCGATGAACTTGATTCGAGCACTCAATAAATAGGACGAAAGTGAATGTACTAATTAAATGCTTAACAACGACCCTATGCCCTATACCTTGTGTGTTTATCCATTCTCTACTGCCACAAAAAAGAGAGAGAGAGAGAGAGAGAGAGAGAAAAGAGGCAACAGAATTACACGTACCGGTGATAACATCCATTTCATAAACATTGCTGATCTGAGGCCCGAAACGAAAAGTTTGGCCGCTGATTCCAGCATTAGAGAGAGTGCCTCCAACAGTAAGGTATAGGTAATCGGTAAAAGAAACTGGTGCAAGTCCATGTTCCATTGTTGCATGTAAAACATCGATCCATAGTTGCTCGCCTCCAACATCAGCATAAGAACCCAAAGATGGGTTGGTTGAAACTATGATTTCTGTCCCTTTCTTATGGTTTCTTAGATTCATCATATCCACGACGACCCCATTATGAGCCATGGCTTGTCCTCGGACTGAGTGACCACGGCCGCGAGCGGCTATGGTAAAAGGAAAAGAGTAATTGTTGTAGGCGAACTTTACCAAGTTGACTATGTCGTCCACTGAAGAGGGACAAAGAACAGCAGCTGGCTTTCGATGGACAATGTTACCATAGTCGCTAGAAGCTGATTCAATGGCTTCCGGGTCGGCACGAAGCTTGTCTGCGAAATCAAGGCTTACGAGTTTAGGTGGTAGCAAGCTCGACAGTTCTTTGTACTTTCCTGTGGTAGAAAGTAGACGAGTTATGAAGAGTATGACCAAAAAATAAGCTGGAATTGTGAGAATCTCAGACATTCTCTGTTTGTTTTGCGTCTGATCTCTACTTTCAAGAAGATGAAATGATTGTAAGAAGAAAAGGAAGAAGAAGACGAAGAGTTGGTAGAGATTGCGCTTATGATTAATGGAGAAGTAAAAGAAGGGTGGGTTGGGATTTATATAGAGGAAGGGTCGATATTTGCATGAAAACTAGGTTGAAATATTTTAACCAATAAGATGAACTATTATGTGTTTGGTAAGAAAAACGATAAGTGGCTTGTATGAAAGGAACGGGGATTTACATTTTGTCGAAGATATGCAAAGGACACAGGATCTTGGGGCAATCCAAAAAGCTTTTTAAGATACACAAGTAATGAAAATGGAAGGAATCACTTTCTACGTGATTCATTAAGTTTGTGTAATGATCATCGATCATCGTCATCATCAACAACATACATAAATATGATTCCCAAGACCACCCACAGATTTCCCCTTATTCTTGTGGTCTATTTCGGGGGCCAAACCTGATGGGTATATCGACCGTTGGATGCTGCCATCTAATGGTCAAGATCGGTCAACTTGGTTCAATTCTGTAATCTAAGCCGATTGATGTAGTCATAAAAATAAAGGATATTGTACAGATATCCTGTTGATGTGAATGAATATGCTGGAGAAAATTAGGTAATGATGAGGAGGATCTTTCCAAGGATTTCTTCTTTATTTTTAGCTTTGGATCAATTTTCTTGAATCCGAGCACACCTCTTCCTTCAAAGATGTGAAACCAGACATCAACCTGGACTTTCTCTTCATCCTGGGATTTGGTCTGTTTGCATCTTAGGCTACATGCTATTATGTAATGTCAAATTACAAATTGTAACCATGATTACTCCTGCCTGACGTTGTCTCTCATTCAACTTTTCCATCTAATTAATTAGATATGCAGGAAGTAGTAAGGATGTTTCCTTTAGGCTTGGCTAGTATAAGATAACTCACATTTTAGTTTATGTCGAATCGGCCGGTTAAGAACAATAATATCCACCCTCTCCCTGACATCATCATTCGCGTAATCTAAACTTTTGTCTTGAAAGAAATAAACAAACTCATTGCTTAAAGAAAAGAGAGAATGGACAAACTTTAAGAGTTTATTGATAATTTACAAGTTAAAAACTTAGCTACACTTTTTTTGTTTTCTAGTTAAATAGAAATCTTAAATTGAAAGAAACATGCCTAATACAGGATGAGTCACTTTTACAACAGTAGGAAATTAATATTGCGGTTAGTGAGAAACAACATCATGCATGCCATGCACACACACGAGGGATGCCCTGTGGGGCAAAGCTGTTTTGATACGTCCAACAGTGGTAAGAAGATTTTCACTGCAAAAGAACGAATCCAGTTACGCCAAGCTTCCGTCGTCCTTGTTTCACCGTACACCGGTTTTTCACAGGCAACATAATTGGTTATAATGACCGGACAATTTCAGGTCCTAGGCAAAGTGTGACTTGCAATAGATGTTTGGACCATAAAAAAATTGATGTTTCAAGGCAAAATCTTTGACCGGATCTTACGGGTATGGAAGACCCCCTTCAGATAGCAGTCATTGGGTGATGAATATATTTTATGGAGTTCACGACTACGTAATCTTCTTGACATGCATTTGGATCGTCAGCTCATGAATCTCTATCCTGACAGACCTATGCATATATATATATATATATATATAGATCACTAGCTGTTTTCCATGTATGAAAATACAAGCTATACATTCTTCATCTGGCTCATTATTTTACATTTATTTCGAGACTTACTGAAAACAACTAAGCATATGCCTTCTCACATGCCATAACAGTTATGGTTGGGTCTTTTACCTAACAAGAGATAGACTGAGAAGAAAAAGGAAAAGGAATGGTCATAACATATTCCGTATTAGGTATCTCGCACACATTTATGCTACTCATTATATATAATCATAGCTAGGGGTAAGATCTTAACTTTTTATATATATGCCTCGGTTAAAATTAAAAAAATGATTCAATAAATCGACAATATATAAGTGTTTAAACTTTAAAACACAATTTTATTATTAGAGAGGCTAAATTAGACTCCTCGTTATGACATAATTGAAAATTTTAATGTGTTGTAATAATTCTTAATATTAAAATTTAGAAAACAACTTAAAAAAATCAAATGAAAAAATATATAAAGAAAAAAGAAAATTTAGAAGATTTGTCTCGTTTTGTTGATTGTGAGTGTTAAGAGTGAGTTGTATACTATTTTGATCTCATTTTATTCTTTACGAGAGTCAAAAGTAAACCCTATTTTATTTTTCATAAGAGTAAGCACGTGGCAGGTGTTCTTCTTGCCCTTGCCCAAGGTTGGGTCTAGATTGCCTAAAACTCTTAATACCATCCAGTCAAATTATAAATATCATCAGTATTTATGTATAATTTATATACTTAGAGATCTACATTTAAAAATCTAAGATAAAAATATAAATTCAACCATAATCTTTTAAATAGAACTTGACGAGGACTACAGCTACTAAGTTCACTAATCTTAATAAAGTATAGAGTTATCAAAAAATAACGAGAGAGAGATTCTTTACCTTCTCTTTAACTATTAAAGATGTCAATGGGTCGAGCCTGAGTTAGGTTGCCCTTGACCTGGCCCAGCCCTTGACCTGGTCTATGGCCCGATAGGCCACGAGTGGGTTGAGTCAACTCGGTCCGCTATTTTTTTAAAAGAAAAACTTCCAAAACTACATCGTTTTGAAAGTAACCGTAAGCTCAGCCCGTGGCCCGACCAAGTTGACTATGGTCAGCCCAATCTCAGCCTATGGGTCGGCCAACCTAGGCTAAAATTAGGTCGGGTCTTTTTTGACATCTTTATTAACCATCCACCCCTTATCCTTCTACCAATCTTGCCTACCAAATACTAAACCCTATTGCTCTCCACATAATCTTCCTCCATTTTTTATCTATCATCCTTACAACCTTTCTATTACATCTTCAACTTCAACTTTTGTAAACGTTTCTCCCAATAGGGGGAGTTTTGCTAAGGTCAATTTTGTCTCTCTCCTTCCACATTTACTTTCTCGCCTTTTGAATTTGTGTTTTAGGATACTGCATCCTTATCTTAGGCCTCTGTCAAACTTGTCCCTTTCTTTAAAACATAACGCAGACCTCTAAATCAGCTACCATGTGAGGCTCTGTCAAGGAAGATTTTCCTCCTTTACCCTCATCAAGCAAAACACAGGCTTCTTCATCCTCCTCATCGAACTTAACTTAGAGACCTCCAGCATCCCTACTAGGCATAAACCTGACTCCATCTTCTTTCTCCTCTCAACAAGCTGGAGACTAAATGATGAACTAGGAGGAACTGATGAACTATCATTTCACTTTTGTCCTCCCAGGGTTGAACATGGAAGAGTTGTTGTCTCCTTAGATCTGGAAACTCTTTAAGAAGGAGTCAAATCTTAAGAGAACTCTCTAATTGAATTTTTCTATGGCAAGAGACCTACATTTCTTGTAATATAAAAATGGGCAACATTAGCATGAAAAAAGAAGGTCTAATAAGTATAATTATAACAGAATATAGGTATATTATGTTCTCCTTTTCCACAAAAGTTGAAGCCTTTAAGATAATTGAGGAGAGACCATGACATATTTTTAACTTCCCACTTTTCTTGCAGCCTTGGCAACTTGGATTCTAAATTGAGTCCAATAGACATAGAGTCATTCCTATGTTGGTGAATTTGCATTCCTTTAAAACACTAGATAACTAAAGGGTTAAGTATGTTGCTAATTTCTTAAGTAAACCTTTATGCTTGGATGATAATACAATAAAGAGGAAGAGGTTGGGATATGATAGACTATATGTTAATATGGTGCTCTAAAAGGATTTACCTAAATATATATCTATTATGAGAATGAGGCTTAAATATATATCTATTATGAGAATGAGGCTTGATGGAACACTTTATGACGACAATATGTATGTCCACTACTAATGGAAGCCCTCTATTTATTCTCAAGGCAAAAAATGGGTAACAATGGGTAGGATTTTTCAAAGAGGAGACTATGAGGAATTGAGAAGAGAGGCGAATGTTAATAAGGGCTAAGACACTACCACCTCTAGAGAGGACCCAGTTCTTTCCCTTAATATTAGAGAAAGACCAAGTTGAAAGAATAACATCTATTGTTAGTAAATTAGATCATGGGAAAAAATAGTTAGACTCGAATTCTAATATGAATATTGAGTGACAGCTTACTAAACTAATTCATACTAACCCCTCATACTTTATTAAAAGTAAATAAGAAGCCATAAATGAGGAATTCCAATCGGTTGTCAAAAGAAAATCCAACAAGACCAAAGGTAAGGGCTTCGAAAAATTCATTGATAAATGAAAATTATTACATGGAATGTAAGGGAGATCAATTGCCCTAATGATTTTGTCTTTAATACTAAGCCATATATTTTTGCTCTGTTGGAAAAAAAATTAGATTTGAGAATCCTAAGATTCTAAATAAACTAGCCTTTTGGTGAAATTTTATTTCAATCCCATGGTTTGGGAAGGATTATCATAAGTTTTGACCCTACTTTTATGGATGTTGAATTTTTTAAGTTATAAATACAAGTAATACATTTGAAATAGAGATTCATTCAAGAAAGGATTGTTTCTCCTCAGTAATTTATAGTGCTAATCATGCTTTTCAAATTAAGGATTTACGAAACAATTTGGTGAAATTTTAGAAGAGAGTGAATGGGCCTTAGTTTTTATGTAGAGATTTCAATTGTGCTATATTTAAAATTGAATATGATAGTCATTATAGTCTGAAAAAACTTCTCTCCTGATTTCAGTGACTATGTAGGGAAGCTAGAAATATTTGATCCAAAATTTCAAGGTCACTTTTATATATGAAGTAACAAGCAATCTAGAAGGTGGGGGCTAAGAAGGATATTGGATCACTCATTGGTTAGTCAATACTAGAAAATTAAGGTCCCTAATAGTGTGACAACCTTTATGGATCCGCTCTTCTCTAATCATTCCCTAATCCAGGTGGAGAATCTCTTCCAAAAATCTAAAAGAAAAGGCATTTTTAGGTATAATAACTTCTTGATGGAGGATATTAGCTCTTATGAAGCACTTCAAAGAGATTTGGAGACAACATCTGAGGTCATATATCAATATATTTGTGTCCAAAAACTTGAGGCTATTAAACTAGATATGAAAAGCCTAATAAATAGAAAGGCTCTACCACCCTACAAGCTATTAATAGGACTAAGGAGGCGTTGGCTCATATTTGGGGGGAGATAGCTAGGAATCCTGGTAATGATCTACTATTAAACAAGGAGAAGGCTCATTTGCCAGAGTATTAATTAGCTTTTTGAGATCACTCTAGCCTATTGGAGTATAGAGCTAAAGTTAATTGGCTTGAAGGAGGTGAAATATGTACTAAATTCTTCTTTAACTCTATTTTGGCTAGAAAAAATCAAAATAGGATTTGTTCTTTAACATTACCTAATGGTTCTACAATTACTCAACAAAAGGATCTACTTAATGAAACTAAGAGGCACTTTAAGATTTTCTATAAATGCACTCGTAGATTGCCAGCTGCCCCATAGCTACTTATCTCTTACAATAAGAAAAGGATCACCTAAGAGCAATCTAATTTACTCACTAAGCATGTTGGGGAAAAGGAGATAGATGAAGTAGTTTTCTATATAAACCCTAACATTCCCTAAGTTTGGATGGCTTTAATGGCTTCTTCTTTTAGAACACTTGGTAGGAAGTTGGTCCTATGGTGAAGAGAGCTATAAAGGAATTCTTCTATAGAGGTACTCTCTCTAAAGAGATAAATAAGACCCACATATGCTTAATACTTAAGACCTCTAACCCAACATTCTTTTGATGATTCCAGGCATATTGTATGTTCAAATTTCCTTTACAAGGTAATTTCTAAAATCCTTACCAATATGTTAAAAATAGTCTTAGATTCACTTATTTTTTATAATCAAATTGCCTTTATACAAGGTTGAATGATTGGTGATAATGTCTCAATTGTTTAAGATTTAATAAAGGGTTATCAGAGAAAGAACTCCTCTAGTAATTGTGTCATCAAACTGTTCTTCACGAAGGCTTTTGATTATGTTGAATGGTTTTACTCTACAAACCTTAAAGACTATGGGTTTTCCTAAGCTTTTTATTGAATGGATTGAGGCCTATATCACTTATCTCTCCTTCTCAATTTTGGTTACTGATGTACCTATTGGCTTAATTAGGAGTGGTAGAAGCCTGAAACAAGGCGATCCTTTATCTCCATATTATTTTATTCTATGTATAGAGGTACTGAACCAACTGTTTACCCATAAAGTGGGGAATAGCAAACACTTTGAGTTCCACAACAAATGCAAAAGGGTGGGGCTTATTAACCTATCTTTTACAGATGATTCCTACTCTTCTTTAAGGCTCATTATAAGTCTGTTAAACTACTTACCTCTACATTGCTTACTTTTAAAGATATGTCAAGTTTGGAAATAAACTTCAATAAGAGTCATTTCATTTTGGCATCTAGTATTAATAGGGTAAAAGGTAGCATATCCTTAATCATGGGTATGAGAAAAAAGTGAACACCATTGTCTTACTTAAGACTCCCTATCACTACTAGAAGGATACAGTTCTCTGAATACTATCATTTAGTAGAGAAGATTCAGAGAAGACTGAATATGTGGGATAATAAGATTCTTTCCTTAAGAAGGAGATTACAACTCATAAAGTCAGTTTTGAATTCCCTACATATCTACTATTCTTCTAACATGCTTTAGTAAAAGGAGTCATCAAGACTATTAAGAAATTATTCAGAAGATTCTTATGATGAAACCTAAGTACAAATAATCTTTATGCCAAAGTCAGACAAGGTTATCAGAGAAATGAGGCTAACCTTGATTGGAACCATTAATATAATTATGTTAATCAAATTGCTTTAGAATATCCTATTGGAGAAGGAGTCACTATGGATTAGATGGCTACACAATTACATCCTTAAGGGGAATAGTATATGGGTCATCCCAATTAAAGCTTCCTTTTCTTGATCTCTGACTCAGCTACTAAATTTAAGGGTTTTATTAAAACCTAATATGCTTTGCAAGGTTGGACATGGAGAAAAGGCCTCCCTATGGTTTGACAACTGGATAGGCAAAGGCCTGCTTATAAGAATACCTCAGGCTCTACTCTATTAGAATATATTTCCCGTTCACTCCAACGTTAACTATATCTTAACAAGAGGACAATGGAGTTATTTCACTATAGGGCTACAATATCTCATTCCCAATGATCTATCTGATCTTAAAAGAAAGGACATCTACTAATGTCTCAATCAACCTCTTAGGAACTTCATTATCTCGAGATTTAGGGATTGGATGGCCAGAATATTCTAAAGGTTTGATGGTTCCTTATTGTATGGCATAAATATCTCATTCCTAGTTATTTATTTGTCCTATAACTGGAAACATTGGATAAACTGAGCACATTGGACAGGATGCTATTTAGCTACTAACCCTATATATGCTCTTTGTGGAAGAGAGGAAGATTCTAGAGACCATCTTTTCTTTCAATATGAGTATCCTCAAGCTATATGGATCAAAATTCAAAACTACTGCTTGGTGTCAAACATGGGGAATAAGTTCATAGATGTTCTTAATTGGCTCCTGAAACTGTAAAACACTCCTAACTCTAATAAAGTGATATATGTAATCTCTTTTGCCTCATCTATTAAGGAGATATGGTGAGAGATAAATCTCAAGAGATTTCAAAGCAAGGCTCGCACTAGAGATGAAACTATGCTCTGCCTAATTTTTGGAATTAGGGAGAAACTCCTATGTACCTAAGGAATAGACAGTGGTTGCCCTAATCTTTCAACTTAGTGGCGAATCATTTAAAGATATAGCCTGCAAGCAAAAGAAGATTAGGGTAATGACCTAGTTGGCCTCTTATAATGTAAAGTAACCCTGTGATGATGCAACCAGAGAACTATGCACGAGAGTAGAAATTGTGTGGGACTACCTACTTCTTGTTATAATTGCTCAATCAACCGATAATCAGATGATGAGACCCAAGAAAAATGATCAATCAACAATAAATAGAAGAAAGAATCTTTATTAATGATATTTGGAGTTATTTATGGAGGGGTTGTTGTTACCTCTGTAATATTTGAAGGATCATGTTAATCCCTATTTGGGTAACTTTTGGAGTCCTTGTATGCTTTTTTGTGTAGTTATTCCTCGATTCTTTGGAATCACTTAGCGTAGCAACAAGAAAATCTTGATTAAAGAACTAGAAAACTAGATCATTCAAGTGGAAATGATCTTTCTTACACGAAGAGCATCAAATTAAAGCATGCAGGAGGTGATGAAGCAAAGGTTCCCTCAGAGAGGATTAAGGGATTCTAATCCTTAATTTGGTTATTTTTTGGAAGCTCTGCAAGCCTGCAAATTGTTTTTTACTATTTGTGAAACGATGATTTAGCGGTATGTGGGACTTATACAGTGCATTTCAGGAGAGTTGGTTAAGGATGATGTTGGTATAAGGAGAGTTGATTTTTTAACCTTTCGAATGTATGTATGTGAACAATACCTATGTATGTCCACCTAATTAAATCCTTTAATTTGCTTAATAAAAAAAGTAGAATGTTAAAATCCCAAATTAAATCTGTTAGGATTTTCAAGATTTGTAGATGAATAAAGAGCACACAAAAGGTTTTTACTTGGTTCGATATCTTAATTGCTGTCTACTCCAAGGATCTCACGTAGGTAGTTCTACTAGCTTCAGTGAAAAGAAAAGAGGTTACAAGAGACAGAGTGTCTTTTTCAACACTTGCAAGAGTTCTCTAAGAACTCACTAGTACTCTTAGTTAAGTACTCTAACAAATCTAACTCCTAATTTCTTTTTGCAAATGAGAAAAATTGTGTAGTGTTTTTGAACTAATTTTAATTTTAGGTTTTTATAGACCAAAAGTAGCTGTTGCATTCTGTTTGTCCATGCCTGTACTTTTAGACCCCGATTTCAGAGTCTAACTTTCATGCTGAAAATCATGGCACATGAGCTTTTTCCAACAGAGAACACCTTAATCACTATCAGTTCATCTTCTCAGCTCAGCTCTTCGAATAGTCGACTAATCCATTTCTCCAACAGACAGGTCTGATTATTAATAGTCGACTTGCAGCTAAATAGTCGACTTGTCCAATGCTCCATTTCAACCCGAATACCTCAAGGAATAGCGTT
>JAOTAY010000190.1:11987696-12004556 GCA_025629805.1 Erythroxylum baracoense | reverse complement strand
ATCTCCAAAAATGATTCTATCATGATCCCAAAAATTATTCTAAGGCAATAAATTCAAATCTCATGCTTATTCCATAAACTATTATGCTTTAACATAACAAAAAGTTTCGGGGGCCAACATTCACTGCCAAGGAAAATCTAGTCAAGCCCAGGCCCAAAACACACTTTATGTGTATCTCACGTGTATCACTTAAAAGCCATGCTCCTCTTGAAAATTGATGGAGAAATGTGAATCTGTTCACATTTATTCCCTCCTTCTCCATTAATTTAATTTGGCGTCGCTCTTCGATTTGTAAGAGATTTAAGAAAACAAACCCTAGTATACACTTTAAACGTGAGACCATAACTAGGTTCTTCGATGATTGTTATCTTCAAAGAGCTTCACTAATCTGCAGATAATCTCTACAGAAAGTGAATTTCCTTATTGTAATAATCTTCGTTCCAAAGTTTGAAGGATTTAGGTCACCAACTATCTTTTCCAGAGTGAAGAGACCCTGAGCGATTATGTCTCTAATGAAATGAAGCCTCACGTCGATGTTCTTGGATCGCTCGTGTAGAATAGGATCCTTACTGAGATAAAGCGCACTTTGACTTTCTGTATAGACTGTTGATATTGATAGGTTAATTTGAATTTCCTTTAGGATGCCTATCAGCCATGTTAGTTCTTTTACGCCTTTTGTGATTGCATCTGTGGTTGATAGTGATACTACTGACTGTTGTTGAACTTTCCAACTGATTAAATTTCATGCTAATATGAAAAATAAGCTTATAATGATTTCCTTGTGTCTTTGTCTTCTGCATAATTTGCATATACAAAACCACGCAAACATATCTCATTGCATTTAGCTAATTCAACTTTAGAAAAACATAAGCCATAGTTTAAAGTTCCAACCAAGTACTTGAAAACATTTTTTAACCCTTGCTAGTGCTTAAATCTTGGGTTGGTCATGAATTTGCTTAGAATGTTGATTGTCTAGGCCAAATCAAGTCTTGTACATAGCATCATGTACATGACACTCCCAACTCTAACATGATAAGGATAATTCATCATAGCTTTATGTTCTTCCTCAGTTTGAGGACTCTTGCTGGAAACCATATGCAGATGCGATCCTATAGGAATAGAGCTGGGTTTTGCTTGTTCCATGCTGAACTGGGCAAGAACCTTTTTGATGTAGTTCTTCTGAATCAACCATAGCTTCCATTCCCTCTTATTCCTAATAATCTGCATTCCTAGAGCATATAGACAACTTTTGTCTCTCCTAGGTCCTTATAGTAAAGACAGTAATCATAGGCACTTCTAGTGAATTTCATACCAGTTGCCACTTCATGAAACTTCTAGTTCCACTGCCTAGGTGTTTGTTTCAACCCATATAGGGATTTCTGAAGCAAGCAAACATAGTCAAACTTATCTTTATCTACAAAACCAACTGGCTGCTTCATGTAGATAGTTTCCTTAAGCTTTCCATATAGGAAGGTTGTTTTGACATCTATTTGATGGATTTCCCAATCATAGATAGTTGCTGGCACAAGAATGAGCCTTATAGTATTGAACTTCACAACAGGTGAGAAAATCTTCTTGCAGTCAACTCCCTCCTTCTGTCTGTATCCCTTGGCTAGAAGCCTGGCCTTGTATATCTTGGGTTCTACCTTTGTGACTCCCTCTTTAAGCTTAAACAACCATCTGTTTTCAATCATATTTGTTTTAGGTGGCTTAGGCACTAACACCCAAGTCATATTCTTCATTAAAGAAGAATGTTCATTATTGCTAGCCAATTTCCATTGTGGTCATAGCTTCTTCATAGGTTTTTAATGCCCTGCAATCAATAGATTCTGCAACAAGACAACTATATTCCACTAAGTTGGAGTCATTATACCTCCTATTAGGTATCCTTTGTCTTGGTTGTTTATCTTTGGTAAGCTGATAGTCAAGTAGGGATTCATTAGTGCTATCTGCAGTAGCTGTGAAGTTCCCTCCTCACTTTCACTTTTTGTTTCTTCAGTTTCTTGTTCATGGTGGGTAGAGCTTTGTATAAGCTGCTGATCATGATGTTGTGTTCCATCTTCTTCTATTTCAGTTTCTGGTGGCACATAGAAAGGAACTGAAATACTTGGTGATTCCAGCTGCTCTTAAATTTCCTTTTATAGGTTAGTATTTACAAGATTCTTGCACAACAAAGGAAATTCATGGTCCTTAAATATCGCATCTCTACTAATAACATTTTTAAAACCTCCTTGTTGAAGCAATAGGATTTTGTAGCCTTTAACTCCTTCTAGATAGCCTAAGAACACTCCTTTAGCTGCTCTAGGTTTCAATCTCCCTTCCTTTTAGTGTGCATAAGTAATACAACCAAAAGTTCTTAAGTCAACCAAGCTAGGCTTCTTTCTGTTACAGATTTTTTGAGTTGTTTTGTAATCATTAGCTGATATAGGCAATCTGTTTACTAAATAAGTAGCAGTCTTGATAGCTTCACCCCATAGTGATTGTGAACACCCTGAAGATAACCGCATACATCTAGCCTTTTCTATGAGTGTCCTGTTGAGCCTCTCAGTTTCACCGTTCTGCTGAGGTGTTGCTCTAACAGTCTTGTGCCTCTGAATACCTTTCTTGCTACAATAATCTTTAAATTCTTTATAGTAGTATTCAAGACGATTATTAGTTCTTAAGCACCTTAGCTTCTTCCCTGTCTGATTCTCCATTAGTGTATGCCACTTAATGAAGATTTCCAGTGCTTCATCTTTCCTTTTCATAGGATAGACCCAACATTTCCTAGAATTTTCATCTATTATGGACATAAAGTATCTATTTCCTTCTGCAGTGGGCATTTGTGTTGGCCCCCAGATATCACTGTGAGCATACTCTATGTTCTCTTTAGCTCTCTTAGCTCCTTTCTGAAAATTGGTTTTGTGATGCTTTCCTAGCCCACAAGATTCACAGAATTCTATCTTCCTTATGTTTTTTTTTTCTGAATCATCTACTATTTAGAAAGGTGCATCAAGCTCTTATTCCCTGCATGTCCCAATCTTGAGTGTCATAACTTAGTTGAATCTAGCTCTCCATTTATAGTAGTTAGGTTCACTTCAATAATGCCAATCACATAATAGAGACCTCCCCTTTGAACTCCCCTTATGATCACTCTTACCTCCTTTAGAATTTCTCTAAGTCCATCCTTAGATCTTATTTGAAAGCCTTGTTTATCAAAAATACTTTCAAAGATGAGATTTCTCCTCACTCTAGGCACAAATCTGACATTGGTTAAGGTTCTTTTCTTCCCATCAAACATATTGATAGAAACATTCCCAATACCTTCAACCTGTTGCTATCCAGAGTCTGTCATCTTTACTTTAGCAGTAACTGGTTCAAAGGTGATAAACCAGTCTCTGTGAGGAGTGACATGTATAGTACAACCTGAGTCAAAGATCCATTCTTTGCTGAGATCTTCACTCTCTTCAGCAACAGTAAGCAGCTCATAACCACTAGATTCTTCAGGTTTCTCCACATTCATAGCATCTCCACCTTCCCTTTTCTTCTTCCTGTAGTCTTTGGCAAAATGTCCTTCCTTATCATAGTAGTAGCACTTCTTGCCTTTAGCCTTTTCTTCTTTTCTTCACTTTCTTTAGTCTGCTTATCCATGTCATTCCCTTTCTGCCAATTTCCCTTCTTACTGTTCTTTTGCTGAGGCTTTTTATCTTGTTTATTATTAATAAACAAGACTTCTGATTCCTTCTTGAATGGATTATTGTCCACAATTTCCTCCATTAGCGAATCCAGCACCTTGTTGACAGTGAGTGATTCTCCACTGGCATATTTAATTACCTTCTTGAACGCATTAAAATCTGATGGTAAGGCCTTTAGAATAACCACAACTTGGTGATCTTCAGATATCTTTTCACCTGTAGCTTCTAAGTCTTGCACCAATTTAAAGAAAAAATCCAGATTGTCATTAAGGGTTACAGTAGTATTCATTTTATAGTTGGCCAGATTGTGTAAAAGTGTCATCTTGTTAGGCAGACACCTTTTAGCATATAGTTCTTCAAGCTTCATCCATAATTTCTTTGCTGTATTGCATTCTACACTTTCCTTATCACAATAGGTGATAAATGAAGCATTAACTTGCAATGTGCAATCCTTTGCAGCTTAAGTTTCTTAACAAGATCTGTTTCTGCATCATGTTGTTCTTCAATTACACCATAACAGTCACAGGATTCAAGTAAAGCTTGCATTTGGAGTTTCCAGTTTGTAAAATCTTCTTTACCAGTAAAAAATCCATTTCTTTGCCCACTATTTTGTTATGAAGTTTAAATGAAGACAGGAAAAAGATTCTTGACGATTTCTTGATTGAAAAAATAGATCAGAAAAAAGAAACGAAGATTTAGGCTTACTTGTATGATTGTTCTTACACTTTCTTGATGAATCTTGATTGCTTGAATAGCCAGAGAGTTACCCAGAATACTAAAAATTGGCTCTTATACCAATTATGATAGGATTTTCAAGATTTGTAGACGAACAAAGAGCACACAGAAGTTTTTTACTGGATTCGATAGCTTAGTTGCTATCTATTCTAAGGATCTCATGTAGGTGGTTCTACTAGCTTCAATGAAAAGAAAAGAGATTACAAGAGATGAAGTGTCTTTTTCAACACTTGCAAGAGTTCTCTTAGAACTCACTAGTACTCTTAAGTAAGTACTCTAACAACTCTCTAACTCCTAATTTCTTTTCGTAACTGAGAAAAACTGTGTAGTGTTTTTGAACTGATTCTAATTTCAGGTTTTTATAGACCAAAAAGTAGCTGTTGTATTTTGTTTGTCCGTGCCTTCACTGTCAAGAAAAATCCAATCAAGCCCAGGCCAAAAACACACTTCATGTGCATCTCACGTGTATCACTTAAAAGTTATACTCCTCTTGAAAATTGATGGAGAATCGTGAATCACTTCACAAAATCTCATAACATTTTGTAAATTGAAAATATATAAATTGAAGAGGGTATTAAATTTATATGTTTCTAATTAACTCAACTTATTCTGAACCTTGCTCACTATCTAAAGATTTGATGTAATCTTTAAAAATTGAAAGGAAATTAAGCACATGATAAGTAGTTAATTACTATGCTTGCTTTAGATATATGAACTTACAGAATGCTTTTAATTGAGAGGGAGGATGAAAGATAAAATTACAAACATGACGCTAAATTGAAATATTACTCTAATTTATTCTAGTTAGCAAGTAATTTTTAATTTGCACATGGGAAAGTGTGGTTTATAATAATTTCATGCAGCTGAAGTTGAACTCTAAAAGAACATATTTCGTTAGATTTTGGGACACGAGAGCAGAAGTAAGTCCAAATTTGTTAACTAAGTTCATTTGGCTTCTAATGGAGTTGATCTAATTGTTAATAAAGTTCATAGTTAAGAAAAGGAAAAGAGGGAGATTCTGAATAACTTATTAAAAAACACATGCAGCGAACAATATGTAAAGCAGTAGTACATGTCAAAAAAAAAACATTTAATTAAAAGTTTGTTACAAGTGGATGGATGTGTATAATGTTGTTTCATTATACATATGTATGTTTCATGGTGATGAAAACCTCTGTATGAATTTGTTTATCTGAGAGAGAGACAGTCTTGCAGAGGATAGGGACCTCTCTAGAGGGGACTATTCTAAGATACTTCAAATCTTCATGGGGATCTCAGCCAACCCACAAGATCACGTGGTCCTAAAATACCAAAACGATAGCACCATCCACCGTCAAAATCTATGTCTAAGTTGGTTTTCCACTCATGCACTGTAATTGTATGTGTATATCCTTTGTTTCTAGTAGAGACAACGGAAGAACTCACTTCCCTTGTATTAGTTTGTTTGTCCCTTTGTTGATCATCATATTATAACTAAGCATGTTTATATAGCTACTTTTGCAGAAAAGGACGAGATGGTAGTTCAATCTCATAGGAAATTTGGAACAACCCTTTATTTATAAGGTTGAAATGAAGCGTTTTGTCGTTTCATTATCTTCCATAATCTGTTAGTTTCCCTGGAAAGTCCGGTAGATCATGGATGGGCCACAAATATAAGAGACAATCCCATTCTCTTCTAGCTTCACAACTTGATGTACTTGTCTTTTGATTCCCCATATTTTGATGGAACTTACAATTATTCATATTACTGACACCAACTAACCGATATTTCTGAAAACGATGGATCGTAATCTTCTTTAAAATTTTAAAAATCAACTGTACTGATGTGTGTCCTACAAAGGTTCATTTTTTGATCGTGTAACTCATTTTTTCAAAAGATGTATTGTTATATCACTGTATAATACTGACATGTACTCATTGAAGTTGCTCAGTTATGTCACCCCACTGTCAAGAGCATAAGATCTTAGGAGATTAAGATTTCTTGCTATTAGACTATTAATAACTTATATGCTGGACAATTGATCACTAAATTTGAATTGCACGAGGCAAGCCCTAAGGTGGGATTTTAGGGTTTGATGAATATCTGTAGATGCCTGTGGGCAGAGGGTGTTGGAAACCTGCCTAATTGGCAAAAGAAAGGTGACAAAAGTTTGACAAAACTAACCAATTTGCCTAAATCTCTCTAAGCTGTCTGTACAATAGGGTTCACAACAATCACACATATTTCCCGTGAATACGACGGAGGATTCTACTCCTACTGGAGTCATGAACTCATACTATATTAAATGCTGAACAGTACTTTTTCTAGACCTAAACTGCTTCAAAACTAGCGAAATTGAAACAATTTTGATTGTATTGTTTTTCATTTTTGTATGTCATTTTCTTGTTTTACAAACTTATAATTCCTTAGTAGTAACTTTAGGCAGTTAGATTCAAGATATAAGAGAAAGTAGATCAAATTTGATCATTAATATAATTAGATTATAGATATAAGAGAAGATGGATCAAATTTTGTATTATTCTATCCCAGTAGATTATGATTAAACTGTTGCAGCAATTACAACTAATTCGAGCTCGAAAATACATAACATATCATAAAATTATAGTGCTACTATAATTTAAGTCGATGCACCAAGAAATACAAATTTTTGTTCATCCATTTACAGTGAGAAAGTGAAAGAGTACGATACCAGGAAACAATTCAGTACAGCAGGTCAGAATCGTTGTCTAAACCATAGGCTTGGAAGAAATTGCAAGCCACCTCTACTAGCTTTAGCTAGGTTCTTTGTCACCCACAGAATCAAATCAATCATAATTTTGCCCAAGTACAAGATCAAAGTTTGGGTCCCAGACGGCCAGACCACGAGCTTAAGATCATTTCTGCTAGATTCCTTTCGAAAGTACTTTCCATTGATACTCTTGGCATACCACTGTTCCCTCTTGCATGCTAGTTCACTCTCTAAATCCTTAGAGTCCCACGTGTACAAGTACCTGGCTTCTGTTTTCTAGTGAACCTTATGGGCAGTAGGCATGCCAGAAGATTTACCCCCACTGAGTTATCGCACTTTGTCTTTGTTCCTTAGTGAGTTCGTCGTGCGTTATACAGGTCATGTGCCAATGTCAGTGCTCCTGGAATTATTGAGCTAGCTAGTCCTGAAAAACAAGGGACTCTTTTGATGCAAGGAAATTCAGATATTATTAATTAGTTGCAAAGTTTCTGCTTAAATTATACCCTAGTTAGGTGCACATATGTGAGAGAGGGTCCTTGGTTCGATTTGCAAAGCATTATCGACAAGAATTTGCTTGTGTTAGCTTAAATACGAGTCACCTAACAAGCTAGCACTCAACAATCGCTTTGTACTTGATCAAGTTTTTGCAGAATTTTCTATTATGGAAAAAAGAGAAGGCAATCCAGCTAATCCGATCTTTATTGTCAATCAAATGAAGTTTCAACGCTTAAAGATATATAGCACACCCTTATTTATTTAGATCTGCAGTTTCAAGAGAGTGTATGATTTTATCTGCAGAAAGATTGTAGTAGTTTAGAAGAAGAGCTCATTTTTCAAAACATAAGACTTATCCTGGGTAATCTTTGTTCTTTGTCATGTTCTAACCTTTGTTCATAAACCACCGACAATCGGACATCAATTATGGAGTTTTACGCACACGTGCACCACGACTAAACAAACCAATTCCGCCAATTTTCAGCACTTTACAAGCAAAATACATTTTAAATAAGAAAATTAGGTTGATATTCTATGCCTTGACATAATGACACTGCAAGTTAAGTGCACAGGATACACAAACATCGGCCACAAGCAAAGGAAATGCAATGATTGGTACTATGAAATTAGAGCATGCACCTGGAACATAGTGATGGATGTGGGACAACTTTGTGCCCCTTAAATGCAACGATGGTGTGGCATTTTCATATGTGAACACGAACTGATCCATAAAAAAGAAGCCATTTGAAACGGGAGAAGGATAAAAAACCAGTCGGAAAGTAATGTATGTGTGAATGGAATTAAATGACTAGTTCGGCTACTCTGGACCAGACTAGCTTTTTTATCCATAGATGCTCATAATGATGATGATTAGGTTAGATAATCATAATTGATGATGGAGATAAGTAGCATGACAGTAATAGAAAAGGTCCGGAATTTGTTGGCCACAATAGCTCTGGATTTAATCAAATATGTTGACTTGTGTACTCTGAGAGAGGGCTTTACCATAATAACATTTCAGTATATATACAAGCCAATGCCAAATGATGATGAGAATCCCACTGCCATGCCATGATTTACTATTAAAAAAGAAAGAAAGAAAGAAGAAGTGTGAATATGTACTCCCAAGCTCTAGGCGTAGGATATAAAATTAGGCAAAAAGAACACACACACACATATATATATATATATCAAGCTGTCTAATGATAATTGATAGGCCATCAATCATGCCTTGTTTCGTTTAAATCTGCCTACTGCTACAGGGGGCTTGTTGTAGAGCAATACGTTATTCTTCGTGCTTTCAAATGGCGGCTTCTTTCTTATGGTTCCAAAATAAAGAAAATGGTTAGTGTACAAAAACCGACCCTGTCAAATGTGTTTTATGACCTTCAAAGAGAACAGCATCTCACCATCTTTCTTACCTAAATTGTTGGAGACAGATTAAAAAAGCCAAGGAGCTAGGTGCCGTCAGGAAATAATGCATCTTCAATTTTAGGCTCAGTCTTAGGGTTTTTAACTCCTTAAAGGACAAGTGGGGTTTTGGCAAATAATGCAGGCTAGCTTTTCAATGCGTCGCAAGCTTAGTGACCATAATTAATGCCTTCTGATCTTGTTTTTTTTTTTGGGACCATTACCTGGAGCAGGCTTACATCAGAGGGCTCTATCCAGTTCTGGTTTCGCCATTAAGAAAGAAGATGAAGAGCATATGTTTTTCTTACTCAATTCGCCCTAGCTACATTAGTTGCTATACTCTTCGTGCTCTCCACTTATCTCAACCATTAAGATTTCACCATAACAATTTGAATCCAGCCAAATATTTCGTATTTACATAATAAGCAACCACTCTCACCAGCCACCATCCCACTACTCGCACTCCAAATGATCAATATAAACTTTTTGTTTGACAATCATGATGAACAACATGATTCTCATAGAAATTTCAATAAAATGATAAGAAAGTAGTGGCTAACACTGCTGTGAAAATGCTGTCGTGATGACTCGAGGCCGAGATAAGGAGGCAAGAATTTCTATTAATTAGCACTGCGAAGAAAATAGTACCTTCCCAAGGTTTCTCATATCCAAATTTGACCTAAATTATGGAGAGATAGTTGTACGCACAATGCAACAGATTAGATGTAAAATCTTGCCCCTATTGTTGACACAGGCAAGGACGAAAATCTGCATCACACGACTCATTTGCATACAATACAGGCAGAAACTGATAAAAAACAAGGTTGCTGCAACCACACTGTACTTATTAGCTATATAAACTATGGAAAAGTGTCTTGAAAGCAAGAAGATAAATATTTTGACTTGAAAAAGACCAAATTCAGACATGCTCGTGTACAAAAAAAAAAAAAAAGACCAGCATTTGATATCTTAAAGCATCTAAATTCAGTTCGTGTACGTTTTTTTTTTTTTGGCCTAGTAAACAAAGAAACTCTAAACGGGGGCAAAATATCTCACTAGGCCTTTTTCCCTGTTGGGCGCGTCAACATCGTGATGGTGCAATAAATTCATCAAGCTCTTTGAAAGACATAACACTTTGTGCCATTTGGACATCCCAGATTCAGAGTCATGCAGCTGAGACCTTTTTCCCATCTTCGATGAAATAAATTGCAGTTTCTGGAACCTGTGAACAGAAAGGACTGGTTATTTGCCCAAAACATCACCTAAATATGTATGGATTTAAATGAAAAGGACAACAATGTAAATTATAGGGGCGATAAAACTGAAAAAAGAAGTGTTCGAAGAAAAGAACATCAATAGAGGCAACATCTTGAATTTATCACAATTTGAAAACAGAAAATCTAGAGGTAAAAGAAATTCAAAGAGAAGGCTCATTTTGTTCCAGTTATAACTAATTTTTTTCTGTTCAGACAGATTTCAATGTCAACTGACAGATTCATGTACCAATACAACCGGACTCATCCCAGGGAAGGTAGCTTTACATTTTCCTGGATCTAAAATTTCAACAGCTAATCTAAGGCAGGTTTTGGCCAGAGTTTTCAATAGACTACTGAACCCAAGTTTTCAACCTTAACAAAATCTCCAAGACAGTGATAAAGCAAAATATGGACTCTTCTCAGGGAAGGTGTCTAAAGTTTCAACAGCTAATCCAAAGCAGGTTTTGGCCAAAGTTTTCAATAGCCTACTCAACTCAATTTGTCAACCTTAACAAAATCTCAGTGACAATGATAAACCAAAACATGAACTATCAAGATATGCTTCTAAAAAGGAAAGAAAAGAATGGTAGTATCAACTCTGTGGAATATATTACAGGACTACATTGTTTATGATGCTCTGTTCTGTGCACCTTTACGTGCCTCCTAGTTAGCATTGATGAATTGTGCAATTAATAAACTATGCAGGACAGAAGCACAGTGAATCAGGAATGAGAGTTAAAAAGACAAATATGTAGAAGCCACAATAATTCCAAAATGGCTATACTTTCAAACAATAATATCATAAGTCCTTCGTCAAAATTTCATTGTCTCCCTGCCTATTTCGATTTTTTTCTTTCTTTTTCTTCTTTTTTATGGGAAGACGGTGCACATGGAAGGGGAAGGACACACAATATTAATGCTACTTTCGATCTCCCATTACACTAATTGGTGTTTGGAACTACTAATCAAGCTCTTTAGCTGTTACTTCTTTTAAGGAATCAAATCAGCCAAAATAGTTTGTTTGGAGGAGACTGGTACTTCTATTGTGAAATCCACAATATGAAGCGAGTCATGATGAAAAGAGTCCCCATGTATATGCCCCCATCCCCTTCAGAAAAAATGTTACTGTCTTCTCTTCTTTTTCAGCCCACCAAATAAGTATACCCCAGTGATACATCTCTACTCAAGAAACATAGCATGAAATAGAATAAAGAGAAAAGTAAACAACAGGATGATAATCGGTAAAGCTAATACAGATAAATATGCATCAAGAAGCAGAACAACTGATCTTTAAGAATCAAAAATTAGAAGCATCTTTCCTAAATGCTCAATGCTAGACACTATAATGATTTTATGTTTCTCAGCCGCAAAGCATAATGAATTGCCAAGATTTTGAAAAGTTAAGGCACATGTACGTGAAAATAGCATATATCTCATTCACATGCGAGTTGACACCACTAGAAACACAATTTCTTACTAGAAAATAAGGGAATCCGTAAAGAGTCTCAGAACATAAAAGATAATATGCCAAATAGAAAAGAATGGAGAAGTGTGGTACATCAGGCCAGGTCTCTGTGATAAAGTCCACAATATCATAAGCTATGTCTCCTTGAACATCAATCTGCTCCTTTTCAGTTGGACCCTGAAACCAACCGTACAGAAAATAAGACAACAAAGGGAAACAATTCACAATGGCGCAAACATATGCTGCCAAGAAAAATAACAAACCTTAACTACAGAGGCTCCAGTAGCAAACTTCTTCCCAAGTTTCTTCGAAGCATCAGTAAGTTTAACACCTGAATCACCACTCATATAATTGCGATAAGGACTTTAGAAAAGTGTGGAAAAGTAAATTAAAATACTCACCAAAATGATCTAGCCCTTTGACAGTGGTAATGCATTTACGCTTGTTACGTGTGACCTTCTCAATAACTACTTCTGGCTTCTCCTATAAAGGTCCAAAACGCCTAGATTATTACTATGCTATAGAATCTGAACAATGAAAAAAGCAAAAAAGTGAAGCAATTGATTTGCAACAAAATTAGGCTGAATTTTCTCACTTTCTTCTTGATCTTGCCACCAGGAAGACGTTTTACTTCTTCTTGCGGAGCAGGAGTACTGCCTGCAAAACAAGCTCTATCAATCTAACATTATAATTGCTTGCTTAATGAATACAAAATCCTTTCATATCATAATATCGGCTTTACAATGGTTAACCAAAAACAAATATATACACATAAATGATATGCGTATAAAATACATAAATAAGAAAGGAATGGAGTTCACCGGAAGGAGTAGCAGTATCTCCGGCCGCTGAAGAGATAGCGGTGGATTGCAACTGGTCGGCCACTTTATCTGCTTCGTTGGAGCTTGACTCTGTATTACGGAAGAAAAGAAAAAAAATAAATAAGTAAATAACCAAAAGAAAATTGAAGTAACAATAAAGACATAGGCATACGGACCGTTGATGAGATTGGGATATAGGTCAGGCGCGTTTTGGATCAACCAGGGCTTGCATTTTTTAAAATCTGGACCGAATTCACAGTACTCTGCAGGTAAACTGCACACTTGACAGTATAATACGCGAACGGGATGGGGTTTCTCCGCCATTAGACCTCGCAGTCTGTACAACACAATGCGTTCTCACAACGCGAGAAGAAGCTTAACTCTTATTATTTTTTCTTTTATTCGAGTTATTAATATTTGGGCTAGACCAAAACCCGACGTTTCAAGTCCTAAGAAGTCAGGAAAAGGTCCAATTTGCCCCTAACATTTGTTAGAAATTGTAAAAATTCTAAGGACTAAGATGACACTTATCATTATTTCTCTACCAGTTTAATTCTTAACGTTTTTAAGATGGAGCAATTTACCTCAAAAATTCTCAATCTATCAAAATAATATTACCTTCCTATTAAATTGGGCCACCTAGACATACCAAATAAGATGAATTGTCAACATGTTTATAAGTATTAATTGTCGTTTTAAAATTTATTTATTTTTTATTTTTTGAAAACATAAATTAATTTATTTATTTCCAAATGACTCAAAAACTTAAACCCTAAAACCTAATTTCACATAACTCTAATTGCATTTGATTTCCTTAAGTTTCATTTTTTTTCCTTAAAAGCTTCATGCTTCGTATATCTTCTTTGATTCAAGTAATTCCCTAAAATTTATTTCAAGCTATTATTAGTCGAGTATGTTTGAAAGCTGATAGTATTCCCGATAAAAAATTATCTTTAAGGTTTAAAAATGACCAACAATGCTCTAACCTCTCCAATATTATCAGTTTTTGCCATAACTTGAAGCATTTAGAGCTTTCCTCCATCGAGACATTAGCATCTGATCAGAAAGGGAGCTCCAAAACTCAGCTAAAGATGTGGGTTAGCCTTCTTAGCTTTTTATGTGACCTAAAAACAAATAGGTTTCTTCAATTATTCTTGCTAACATTGTTGTAGTATTGGATTGTGATGTTGTTCATTTTTTTGGGCACATGATGCATTTTTATAACTCCTTTATTTTGGCAAAAGCTTTAGTCTTTTTTTCTAGGTTTCAATAAAAGAAACAAAATCACAAAAGGAATGGAAGTGATGAAGTTTCTTTCGATCAACGGGAGGAGGAAGGGCTTAGGAGGGAAATGATTTTAAAACCTTGAGTCTTTGTGTTATGTCTTTATCTTGGTCTATTTGTTGTTTGCGTCTTTGAAATTTTTGGAGTGGTAAATAATGTTTATGCTAATTTGTCTATGAAATTTCTGTCTCTTTTCTCTAAGCTTTTTGGATTTAAGTATTTGAAGGAAGCTATAGTCGTGTACGAAAGAGTAGAGTGTTGGTTTATATCCTAAAACTAATCGATTGATTAATTTAAAAACATTCTTTATCTTATACATATTTAGATGTATAGAATAAAGTCCATGGGATAATTACATATTGCAAATAAAATTATTATGTGATTACAATTATGACATTCATATTGCATTTATGTATTATCCCTGAATTTTTATAGTCATTGTTTTATTAAAACTAGACATTAATAGGCGTAAAAAGACTAACAAACGTTATGTTTTCTCTTATGAAGTAGTCATTCTCATAGGCTAAACTATAGAGATACATAAATTAATGTGTGGGTGTTTGTTAGAGAATAAGTTTATCGAACTGACCCTATATAAGAAATCTATTTGGAATATTACTTGTATATTTATGAAAATTCTTATTATGATGATTGTATAAGTGATCCTTTGACTTGAGGTCTCCAATGTTATCTTGTATAGGAATTTTTATATTTTTATACTACTTATGACCTATTTTAATTATAGGTAATTCAATCGGTAGTCATTACATGTAGCATGAACTGTATGGAGGTAGTTGAGTGATAAAGATAAGATTCATCACCTTAAATTAATTAGAGAGGATTTTTAATTGTTATCGATTAGTATTGATTCGAGAATCCTTGGCAGGTGGAATGATATTTTGTAAATAGTTTACCCATGTTAGTCATTGAATCAATGGCTAAAGGTGGAGAACTAATATAATTAGATCTCAAAATAAGTAGACATTAATTTCATACTTTATATCTAATTAGAACAATGTATGATGAAATGATTATATTATACAGAAAAATCATGCACAGAAAGGTTAGTCAAAATCACTTCGACATTCCTAAATATTTGGGTGGTCATGACATGTTATCAAACGCTAATCTTGATCTATGGATATAAATCGTTTAATTAGATAATTAAAGATAAATAAAAGTTGTTTAATTTATCTAATATTAAATATAATTTAGGGTTATAAATTTTATCTAATATTAAATATAATTTAGGGTTATAATTTGTATCTATTACTGATAGATGTATATTTGATCATATTTATACCTCATATTTGATGTATTTTTGCTGGATTTTTTATACTTTTATTGTATATATAGTACTTAATTTGTTCCAAGTTTTTTATATTTTATAATTGCCTTCATGAACTTAAAGGAGAAGAACTCGGATGAAAGTGCGACATAAAACAAAGATTTAAAGCAAAGAAGGGATACACGACCGTGCACCAGCTTGTATAATTCTCTCAAACTATGCAAAATCGCAAATTCTAGGTATTTTGGATATATAGGGTCGTGTATTAGATCATGTATCACCTTTTTTATTTTTGGAAAAGTAAGTGATAAATTCATTCAAAAAGGTGGAAATTACATAATGATTCATTTTACGCCTCTAGAGGGTGGAACTAATACAAAATTCTACGAACTACGATGTTAGGGAAGTCAAATAACAACACTTTCTATAAATTCAGTTTCATCTTAATATGATTGGAAATGAGTTGTTGAGTAGCAGTAACCATGGTTGTCATTCTTAGCTTAAGTTAGAATTGCATCCACCCATATTCCTCGAACTCTTCTGCCTTTCCAAAGATTTTTCTCATCCTTCATGTGTAATGCACCAACATACCAAATCCAATGCTAAAGACCTTATGATCCTACCTGCTAGCCCATCTCAAATCATTAGCCTAAATTAAGTAATTCATCCAGCTAAGATTTCGATTTTGTAGTCTAAAGAGGTTTAGAAATGCACCCCATATTTGTTTAGTATGAAAGCACTTGAAGAATATGTGATCTAGTGTTTCATTCTCTCTAGAGCATAAAGGGTAACTTGGATTAAGAATTTGAAACTTGATTCTGTCTCTGATTCCCAATCTTTACAGTGCAACGAACTATAAGATCAAAAGAATGAGTGGTGATATACTTGATCCCCATATTAGAGTATGAAAAGGGAACTTCACTATAGGACCATGTAACACCCCGATTGTAGCATCCTACTCCCGGAAGACCCGAACCCGACATCGATGGGTGATATCCGAGTCCGTGCCCCATGAGGGTGGAGTGCTAGAACACTCTATCAGTCAAATCTCATTAAAAAGTTTTTTTTGGAACAATGCGTACTTTTGCGAAAAATCAATAATCAATTTGGGCCCTTTTTAATCATAAACTTTTTCAATCACATACATATGATAATTGCACTCAAAAGTCAATTTCATTTACAACCCTTTCCATTTTGGAAAATTTATTACAAAATAAGTTTAATCAATAAACAAAATACAGAAATCTCAGAATACATCCTTTCATACAAAAAATTAATGAAAATAAAGATGCAGAGGCGAACTGATCCTGACTTCTATCTTTTCCATTGCATGCAGCAAGTATACTCTCGTTTGCCTAATGGGGTATTCTTCAAATCCTGAAAAATATTTACAAATTTTGGGTGAGTTTTGCGAACTCAATGAGTGACCATCATCGATGGCTCACCCAGTCACATAACACAAAATCACATTCACAACATTTCACATTTCACATTCAATATAATTTAATCACCATATAATACATATGCAATGCATATGAGACTCACTTTCCATTTATTACTTTGTTGTGACTGAGTGCCTAAACTGTCCCTTATCCACTTGGGAGATACATGGCTCATTAATAACTGTCCCTTATCCGCTTGGGGGATACAGGGCTCATTATATATAGTGAGCCTTAGGCTCTTAATCACTTTTGAGCTCGAGG
>JAOTAY010000190.1:11971910-11982088 GCA_025629805.1 Erythroxylum baracoense | reverse complement strand
AGTGATGTGTTAAGTGATGTGACACGCCACCCTCGCGGGGCACGGATCCGGGTATCACTGTCGATATCGGGTTCGGGGTCAGCGGGAGTGGGGTGTTACAAAAACTCTTCTTATCTCTTTATTAGTGACTTGCTTAAGCAATTCTGACTGTTGAGACTGATTAATGAAACCAAACATACTATTGAGCAGGTTTTTTGAAGAGTAAGTAGTATGGGTAGTTTCACCATTTATAGCTTTAAAGTAGCTTCTGATTGTCTCTTTCATCTCTTCTTGATCATATATCAATGTACCATTATTGTCTTCTAGAGTCATAATCTTGTTTCTATTTCTTCTTCCTTAAATCACACTAAAGAACTACTTGGAACTTTTGTCTCCTTATTGGATCCACTTAATTTTAGACTTCTGCTTCAGCAGTGAAATGTAATTATCAAATGCTTGAAGATACTTTTTAAGATTTGCTTTCTCTTTCTCAATAAGTGTGGCATCTTTAGGGTTATTTGCCAACTTTTTTTAAGTGAATGATAGCTCTTCATAGCTTGTGCTTTATTTTTCTTCATAGGATCAGTTACTCCCCTTAACAGTTTGATACATTTAGAATTGATGAGTTTCAAAATTTACAAACATTGATATGCGTTGGATCCCTGAAATCTTTTAACAAGAGCATCTATAATAATTGAATCTAGTTATGGATATTTTAATAAAGAATTGAAGAACCTGAATGGAGATCTTCTTATCATTGACCTTTTGGTGATGTGAAAATTGATAGGAGTGTCATCTGAAAAAAGTGGTTCCCCAAACATTGCATATTGATGGTTGTCCATGTGTAGATAAGACCTTGAAAATTGAGGTCCACCAATCCCAGCTGAGAGGTAAGTTTAGTTAACTCCTTTATGTCTGCATAAGTTATACTTCTTCTCCTTATATATTCAACTAGAGACAGAAGACAATTAAAGTCTCCTACAAGCATCCAGGGAATTTTAATTCTTGATTCAATAGTGTGTAAGTCCCTTCATAAACTAGCTCTCTGAAACTCCCAATTGTGTGCATATATGACTGTAATTGCTAGTGGCATCTTGTCTACTTTCATAATGAGTTCACAATGTGTAACATCCCCTCACCTATGGGAAGGGTAAAATAGATTGTAGTGATCGCACGTAGCGCTCCCTTATCATAGGATATGTACAGGAATAGCCTGCGGGCGTCCCGGTGCGTACCCTACTGTAAGAGGGTGTTACACAATGGATGAGTTATTCAGTTCAAAACCAACTGGATAGTCTTAGATGTGCTGGATCTAATGTAACCATGATTATGCCTTTTGGATGCTTCGAATGATTGCTTAAAGCTTTCCATTCTGTTGGTATGAACTTTAAACCTCTTTTAAAAAAACTCTTTTTTTTTATTTTGGTTTCCCCAAAACCAATAAAAACTAAATGATTAGCTCCTAGGTAGTCCTTTAAAGCCAATTCTTTATTAGGACAATTAAGTCCTCTCACATTCTATATTGTGTAGTTCATGAAGAGAGTTTTGGTTTGGTTTTCCTTTTGGATCTCCTATTGGTCAACCCAATTACATGCCATTGATCAAGTTTTTGCTTAGTACATTATGTTTCACTGGTTGGCTCAATTATCCCTTTATTGTTAGTAGGTGAAGTGTTTTCTTCTCCATCACCTTATTTTGGTATATCAGTCAAACATTGAATATTCTGTGTTTCTTCATTCCCACATATATTCTGAAGTATTAGTGTGTTTGTGAGAGAAGTAACTTTTAGCTACTAACTATCTTGGGGACTTGGTAAGTTTATGTAAGATGAAACTGTTAAATGATCATTCACATCCTTATTTTTGCAAACCTTGACTATTATCTCAATAGTCATGCATACTCTAATCATCATTTTTTGCTTCTGGTATGTCTCCTTGTTGTGTATTAGTGACTTTACTGGTTTCTCCAGGTTGTTTGACTTGTTGGATTTTAAGCTCCACAGTTTGGAACTCCATTAGCTATCAAGGGAGTTTTTGTATTTTGTGAGTTGACTGTGCATTTGTGTTCTTCCTCACTTTTTTTTCTTAGGGATCTAGACTTTACCTTTGTCCTTCATGTGAGGCTTCCATATTTTATCTTTAATTAAATTTCCACCATTGCTATACCTTATTATTCGAATGTTTTCAGGCATACTTTTCTTGTATTTTACTTCAACACATACTCTATCATAACCCTCTCTCTCGATGTTTGTAGTGTTCTCTTCCATGGTAAAGGGAGTACCAATGTAGCTGGCCAACTAACTTAATCCTTCCAAAGTCCAATACTCAATAGGAACTTTATGCATGTTAGTCCATATTGGTAAAGTTATAATCTCAGCTCTATCTAGCTTGAAACTGATTTTCCATTTTCTAAAAAATAAAGGTTTACTATGTATGTGCCAAGGCCCAAGTCCATCACCTTAGTTACCATTTCAACTAAAGAGAACCTAAAGATGAACAAGTCATCTTCTATGATAAGAGTGGTTTGGAGTCTCCATTTTTTCCATTTTACTTCTGCCCAGTGATGGACACTCGGGTATCCCATCCTTTTATCCAAGAATTATCCCACAAGATACAACTGCCATTTGGTTGCTTCCAACTACAACACAGTTTCTGGTGGGGAGACAAGTCCCTTTGCAACACCAAGTACAAACTGTAAGCTTCCAAAAGATTTTGGATCTCCCATAACCCTACTCTAAGTTGACTTTTTTACCTTCTACTACGGAATGTGAGGAAGTGCGGATGCAAGGTTGGCAGATAGAGGACGGAAGTCTTCAATTGCTGCTAGAGGAGATTGAGACGATGTTGAAGCCCAACGTGTCATTTTATCATTAACGATAAACTGTCAGAATCGGGTGCTAACGGGAATGGGTGGGTTACCGAATAAGGCAAAAAAAAAATCAGTTCAAACTGGACAGAAAGAAGTAGTTCGAGAGGGAGAGCAAATGTAGGAGAAGAAGATAGGGAACCAATCAGAGAGTGCAAGCTCCATGGTTTGGTTCGGGTGGATGAGTAGAGAGAAGGGTAGAGAGAAACAGGAGAGAATCTATAAAAGGAAGCAGAAAAATCTATTTATGTTTAGAAGGGCACTAGAATCCTAAAAATTACTATAAAAAGACATGTTCAGAGGTAAAATAAAATAGCAGATGTGCATAAACGTTTAGAGATTTTGAGAGGCTACTCAAGGGGCGATTTTAATATAGAGAAGTAGAAAACATGAAGAAATCATCGAAAGATCCAATAGTTAATAAAACAATTGCATAATAAAAGATCAATTAGTTAAGGGTTTTAGGGGGATTCATAACCTAGACACTAATTTCTAATATCAATAAGTTTCTAAGTGATTCTTTATTTCTTTGTAAAACATTGCTACCTTTTGATTTTATTTTTTTAAGTTTTACTTTTTAATTAAAAATCAAAACCAAATTTGTAAACTAGATACTAGGACAACGGTAATTACTAATAATCTTCATCTTTGTAGGATCGACGTGTGCTTGTCAATATTAGCTATAGTTACTTCATACACTTTACGGTTAAATTCATAATTGACACATATAGAAAAACTCAATCAAGTTTTTGGCGTCGTTGTTAGGGACCTTGATATTAAGAAAACCTTAGTTTTATTTCTCTAGTCATTACTTTTTTTCTTTTATTTTGCTTTATTCTTGTTTTTGTTTTACATTATTTTATTTGTTAAATTTGTTTGGTTTATTTCTTTAGTTTTAGAATTAGACTTCTGGTGAATTTATGACCCACAGTACCTCTAAGAGCTTACTAGACGTTGATCCTGAAGTAGAGAGAACAACGCGAAGGAATCTTCGTAGGATTAATCTGCGAGAGTTTGAACTAAATAATGGGATAGAAGGCTTGGAAGGCCACGTGGATACAAAAGAATCTTACAACATGATGGACCAACCATAGACAATGTTTGACTACACTAGGCCAGATCTAACTGGTGCATAATTCAGCATAATGAGACCGACTGTTCATGTGAACAACTTTGAGATTAAGTTGAGCATCATCCAGATGGTGCAACAATAAGTCCAGTTTGATGGACTTTAAGATAAAGACCCTAACATGCATATCTCTAACTTTTAAGAGATCTACGATATGTTCAAGATCATTGGAGCAAATGATGACAACATTAGATTGCTTCTATTTCCATTCTTCAGAGGAAAGGCTAAATAGTGGCCACATTCCAAGCCACGTTCGTCACTTACTACATAGAATTAAGTGGAAATTTTTTTTCACTGAAGTACTTTCCCCCTGCAAACATTGCAAAGTTAAGGAATAACATCTCATCATACTCCCAAACTGAGAATGAATCAATGTACGACACATGGGAGAGATTCAAAGAGATGCTCAAGCGAGGCCCTCATCATGGACTACCACTATGGATGCAAATCCAAACCTTTTATAATGTGCTAAGTTAAAATACATGACATTCAATTGATTCAGCAGTTGGAGGGATACTGAATAATAAAACACCTGAATCGGCCCAAGAGTTGATAGAAAACATGGTCATGAACTACTAGTAGTGCTCAATTAGAGCACGACCTAATAGGCCAGAAGGAGTTTATGAGGTAAATGCGATGGCGCACTTGACAAGACAAGTGGATGCCCTGAGCAAGAAGATAGATAGATTGACAATGGCTCTATAAGGAAGGGTGATGTAGTGTGAAGCATGCGAGATAGATCATCACGGCCAAGAATGTCAATCATTTCAGCCTAAACACATAGATTATTTAGGGAATGCTTCAAGACCCTAAAACAATCCTTATAGTAATACATACAATCTTGGATATAGGAACCACCCCAACTTTTCATAAGGTAATCAAAGACAATAAAGAAACAATCCTCTACCTAGATTCCCAAAACAAGATCACAACTAAAGAATTCTGGTATGGATGAGCTGATTTTGGAATTCATTCAAGAATCAAGGATAAAACATTAGCAAACAGACCCATCCATATGCAATTTAGAGGTTCAAATTGGCCAACTGGCAAAGTAGTGGTGGAGAGACCAAAGGGCAGTTTGCCACGCATAACTGAAACAAATCCTAAGGAAAGAATAATGGCAATCACCTAGATTATTAAGAAAAAGCTCCAAGAAGAAGAGAATGAAGTGACTACTAAAAGTCACTCGAAAGTTGAATGCGGATTTTATTTGAAGATAGTCAAAGAGTATCAACCTGACATTCTATACCCTATAAGAACAAAGAGAAATTTATTAGAAACAAAGTTAGATAAGGTCCTTAATCTTTAGAACAATTAAAGAATGAGTTTCCTTCTATTGAATCTCTTGTGCAAAGACCAAAAGTATAGAAACATTGAAAGAGCCATCATTAAACAAGGACTCAAAGAAGTTGGAGACGAACGTGTTGAGTTAGGAGTACGCTAACAAAAAGATCAAACTACTGGAGAAACATACCGACCCAAGGAATTTCTATATCCTTTATACTATATGTAGTTTAAAAGTAAAGACTTTAGCTGAATTAGGGGCCCACATTAATATGATGTCTTATACTTTATTTGAAAAAATGGGAATAGGAGCACTTGAACTGACTAGGATATGTGTTCAAATGTTTGATATAATATTAAAATGTCCTAGGGGAATCATAGAGGATGTACTTGTTAAGGTTGATAAGTTCACACTCCCAACTGACTTTATAATTATGGATATAGAAGAGGATTTGGAAATACCTTTGGCCCAAGGTGACCATTCTTTGCAACTACCAATAAATGTTGACGAAGGTAAGTTAACTTTGAGAGTGGGGGACGAAGAGGTTACATTTAGACTCTTTGATGTCAAAAGTAATTCTCCTAAATTTCTAAATGCTATCAATTCTAACAAGTCATGTCAAGATGTTTTGCAAGACTTTACATATAAGGATCCATCAAAACTATTACAAATTCAAAGAAATAAACCAAAGGAGAAGAGTGATGAAACTTGTCAAAAGGTAGCCCACCTATAGGTCATGAAATCTCCGATAAGGCTACAGTAATAGAATTTATATAAGCCACCATGAGCGAAAAAGGGTACATCAAGCTAACGACAGTAAAGAGACACTGCATAGGAGGCAACTAATAACTTAGTTTTAGTTTTATTTCCATTTCAATATTACTTTGTTTTTGCTTTCATGTTAGTATATGTTTTAATTAATTGAATTTTGTTTGAAGCATTTTAGGATAGAAAAAATTAAGCATATTTGGGAAAAATTGTGCATAATTGTGACTTTAGGCGAATGAATGTTATAGGTTATATTGATAAAGTGCAAAATTTTCATGATTGAGCATTAAGTTTAAAGTTGCACATGTTCAAAGAGCGTTACATGCTTTTTGGGCACACTAGTGTAGCTTTACATGCTTTGTTACAAACCCGTGTACCAAAACACGTAAACTCGCTAAAAGCTAAAAATTAGTGAAATATTGTGTGTATCAAACTGCGTACTCTCATGATACACCTTAAAAAGCCCTAACTTCTCAAAATTTTCACTCTTTCTTTTCCCTCTCTCACTGTCGTGGTCACCTTTGCTTTCTCCAACCCTAATTTTTGTGTGTTCTTGCAATCTATCGACACCCAAGTAAGTAATCTTATAAATTTCAATTGTTTATGTATGTTCAATTAGGTATTTTGGGTTATTTAACTTAATTATACGTGAAATTTCTTAAATTGAGAGTTTGGAGATTTATCCAATTTTTTGTGATTTCTTGTCTAATTATAGTTTGATAGTTCATTAATTGCATTACCCAATTGATTTTACAAGTTAATTTGACAAATTGCATGAAATTTGAGTAAAAATTCTACTTAATTTGCTTAAACTTGTGATTCTTGCTCATTACGTGTTTAATTGTGATTTTTTTTGTCTAATTAGGTTAATTAGATATTTTTGAAGTTAATTAAGAGTGAGTTTATGATTAATTGCATGGATTTAGTGTTTAATTGTGTCAATTTTCTGTAATTGGTAAATTAGGAATTTCAATTTCAATTTTAAGGTTAGAATTGTAATTTAACAATTAAGATAGTTTAATTTGTTAATTTCACAATTTGTAATTTTATTTCTGATATTAATTAGTTTGATAAGTGAAATTAAATTTGTTTAATTGGTTATTTCTTTATTTGTGTTAGTTTATTAATTTTTTGTTGTTTAATTTTTCATAGTTAGATTGTTTTCACAATTAATAAGTTAATGACCATAATCAAATTTAAGTGCAGGGAAGAGCATATTTTTCGTAATCTATATGCCAATTTTCTCACACTTATTTAAAGTTGCAGGCAAGATGACAAGATCACAACATGAAAATGAAACTTCAAGAAAGAGGCAAAGAGGCGAATCCTCTACTACTTTTAGCCCCCAGAGAGGTCAACCATGTTATTGTTCAATGTCAGGGCCCAGAAGGAATAGTATCAACAAATGAAGGGTAAGAAATTTAGTGCAAACAAATATATCGACTGGGAGGCATTGGAGTAGGTTGGCTTAGCCCAACAGGTTAGAGAGCTTGTGACTACAGACACACGGTCCTGATTCTTTCAAATCATGGAACCTTCCTATAAAAAGTTTACCTTAGAGGTCCTCTCCACATTCTCCATCAATAGAGTTCTCTATCACTAAGTGTCTCTATGACCTGGAGTACGTAGGGACACTAGAGTACCTAGCATTGTGGACTGATCTTTCGTATGGTTTGTTTCCAGGACACTTCTAAAGTAAGATCAGCACTGAGGATGACTACAATCGGAGCAATTCAAAGGCTTCAACTTTACACAGTCCAACACTCAGATACATTCACTCTATTTTGAGCCATACTGTAAGTTGTCGAGGATATACCTGGAGAGTCGTTGAAACATAGACGTTTGTTTTCTTTGGAGTTTGAGTGAGCGAACGCTTATTCACCTTTGACATGAACTTGTCTAATTTATCTGGCGTCAGAGTAAAGACAAAAAGGTCGACACAATATGTGTTGGACCTTACATGATCGAACTGGTACAATGAATGGGTGTATTCGATCAGTTATCACTGATGCGAGAGAAGATGACCATGGTAACGCTCAACATGGCAGTGATGCAATATATGCATATGATACGTCAACATTAGGGTCGCATGGGAAATGTTTACAGGCTTATTAGGGAGCCCGAAGAGCCAACACTAGAGGGTGGAGATAGAGTAGAGCAACCTATAGTAGTACAACAGCAACCGCCACCACTAGAACTAGATAAGGCATTACTAGATGAGGAGGTTTTGAGAGTTCCCTGAGATAGGTTGCATAATCTGACTCAGTTGATGATAGCTTTATTGGAGAAATAGGTGGGTTGACTTATGGGAACTCAACGAACACTCCAACTTCAAAAGGGCTAGCTTCTGAAGCGGGTAGGACAATTGGAGACCTTGGGTGTGCAGTTAGGCAAGTTGTTGTCTACAACTGGATGGATGGGAGAACTGATGCTCTTAATGGCAAGCCGACTAGGCATTTCCAGCCCTTATCATTTGGCTAGGGCACTTCCTCTGTAACTCCTCCACCTAGACAGGATCATCACCATAGAAATCTTACTTGTCAAACCAGCCATGATTACAGGAAAAGGGAGATGCTTAGTTTTGTATATTCTTTCCTTTTCTTTATTTTTTGTATTTATTTGTTATTTTCTTTCCATTAGTTATTTTATTCTCTAACACTATCGTTAATGATGTCCTTTTATCCTTTTTTCTTATATTTTGCAAGGGAGTAATCTTAAATTGAATAGATCAAAATTCAGAGAAATCATCACATTCAGGAAAGCATCACTAACCCCCCTCACTTATTATATATATTTATATGGTGTACATTGGGTATAATGTACAACTTTAAGTGTTTGGAAGGAGTTAATGAATTTTTAATGTTTTATTAAGCTTATTATAATCTTGGTTATAAAATTTTATAAACTGATATTTTAACTTAATTGAAATATGTCCATCAATATTGTATTTCATCATTGAATATTGATTGAATTAATATGCAAAATAATGATCATTAGAATAAAATTAGTTTTTAAGTTATATTTTTATTATTCATTGATATAATCAATTTGAATGAAATTGCATATTATTTACACATATATGCCTATCTTTTTCGTAAGCTTTTGAGCCTAAAAACAAAATTTTTAAATTTTTAAGCTCTTTTTATTCTTTCATGTGTGTTATCATGTATAGTAGAATGATTCTAGAATTTGCTTTAATTATATATATTGAGATCATATTTGTTAAATTAGAATAATTGAAGTGATAAAGGCATTTAGATTCAACAATTTGTGCTAACCTATTTATTTGATTATCACCTTACCTAAAATTTATCCTTTACGAATAAACAAGTTGAGTATTAGCCTTTTTCATTGATTAAACCCACTTATTAACCTTTATCATGTTTTTATTTGAAGCCTTTTTAATTATTTTGAAACCTGAAGGTTATTGACATTATGTGTTTGTTTGAAACTTGGAAATTTTTGAAAGGTCCATTATTTTTTTAATTGTGGTACTGAATGCTCGAAATTATGTTTTGATAAAAAAAGAGCATAAAAAAGTGAATAAGTATAAACTATCAATAGAGTTGCAATAAAAGGGCCTGTGTATTTATAACCAAGTTTCTTGAGATCTCTTTTAGTAAATTTCCTTCAATTTAGGCCTTTTATTATCCCAATCATACCTTATATAAGCCCCATTACAACCTTTATAAAGACCTTTTGATTTTTTTTCTAGTTTATAAATAAATGGTGAAGATGTGATAATACTGCAAACCTATAGTAAGAGTTCTACTATGCATTAATTGAGAGTTTTAATACGTTTCACCCTAAACACTTAAGTGCATTAAGTGAAATCTTAGTGAGGGTGTAAAGGATTATGCTTTTGATTTCAATGGGATTATTGATGTGATTATTATTAATATTGTTGAGGAAGTTAATTTTAGGATAATTTGATTCTAATTATATGTTAATTTAATTTAATATGACACGATGATTTATAGTACAAATGGACAGGTTATTAATAAATGATTGATGTTATAAAATCTACAATTTAAATTATAGTTTGCTTGAGGATAAGTAAAAGTTTAAGTGTAGGTGTAAGGCCCCAAATTGTACCCTAGACGAAATGTTACATGTTCATGTAAGTACATGAATGATAGGTTTTAAAATTGT
>JAOTAY010000190.1:11918944-11935919 GCA_025629805.1 Erythroxylum baracoense | reverse complement strand
CTTGAAGCAATGGTTTCCTAACACATTCTTCTATCCCTACAACACAACTAGAGTTTTGGAGATACAATTGTGTTGAAGAAGTCAATTATGATTTTGGCGATTGACTAGTGTAGGCACACCACTCTTGTGGAAAATGGCTAATACGGGTTCATAGAGATAACCCTTAAGGTAATATGCACCCTCACGTTTTATGATGATTCCGAAAGTTGGGCTCCAAAAACGGGATCTAACAGATGTGGTATCAGAGCACGAATGTTGGGCTCCGAAAATGGGGTCTAACATATAAAGCACAATGACTATTACTTTAATGTATAAGTGACATCTTTTAACTTTTATTGAACATTCTTATCACATTAGTATACTGAATTTATGTGCCAAACCAATTAAATAAAATTACTCACTTAATTTAACCAAAATTAGGTCTAACTTAGTAGTTAAATCCTAAGTATAACTTTTTTTTTAGGTTACTTCTTCTATTTTAGTCTTTTGTTAGCATCAATTATATTGTAGATAAATTGTTGAATTTAGGATAAAAGAAATTCAAATTTAGGATAAAACATATGGATTTCTAAGTAATTTTTTATTTAAAATTTATTTATTGAAATTATAATTTAAAAATATTTTATTAAGCATTTATTGATTTATATTAATAAAAATATTATGTAAATAATAATTGCTGATAACATAATTTATATGCTGGATTGAACCTAACCTTATTAATAAATTTTATTAGACGAATGTTTATATAAACTTAATAAAAATTTATTTTAAAATTTTTAATATCACATGTTATTTTTAAATAAAATTTAAAAAATAAAAGACGAAAATGTTAAAATGTCTTGGCATCGTAGATCTTAAGAAAAAACAATATATATGCATAAAAGTGATGGAGATCTTAAACGGGTGTTCTCTATAAATTCACTGTTGAGTTGGAGTGGTCCACCGTAAATCTTCTCGTCAGGTAGCGTCTAGTGGCTTGTCAGTGATGTTAAGAACATTCTTGGCTGTAATAAGTCAATAAGCCAAACATAATACTCAACTTTGACAAAGTTCTTTCAACTTGATAGCGTTATTCTCTGATTTCAAGTCCTCAAGTCCGAGTATAACAAAATCAAGTAGAAGAAAGTGTATTTTTTTTGCTTGTAGGGAATACAAAATCAAGGTTCTTAAGACAATAACAGAAACTTTTTAATAAATTATATTGGACCATGTGAAACAGAACATGGACATATTCGTTACCACCTACTTTTAACCTGCTTTTGATTTTCCTTGATAAATGTGGTAAAGCCTCAGCTATAAATGGATTAAGCAATAATTTGATTGCTAACCAGTTGGTAGTTGTTTTGAACATAGTATAATTAATATTAGTCACATGATGCCTAGTAAACACACAACCTCACCACCGTCTTCATTATTACGGTTGGTGTCTGATTTTTCTTTTTTCCTCTCCGATCCGATCAGGTTGGCTGGACGATTGTACGTGTCTCGGTTACATTTACATGAAAGGATTTACAGATTCCTACTGCTGTATTAGTTAGGTGAGAAAAGAGTTAGCAATTGAGGACCCACCGTCTAACCTTCAAAATTGTCATAATGTTACGTGGGATTCAACCGTTTGACTGATTATTTCAGGACTAATGCCACTTAAAGATGCCCACTAAGTCCTAATAATTTGGTTTGAGTAAGACCAAATTACACCACATATATTGACTCTAAAGTGCAGTCGTCTTTCTCTTCCACATACAGTAACTCCTGCCATATTAGAACTCCAAACTCAAAAAAATCCATAAACGGGCCTTTGTACCTACCGTCCATTTTCAAACCTTAATAGAACTCCTCGGTTGCCGAATTCATAAGTTCCTTCTAATTCTATAGTAAGAACTGTTAATGATGTCCTTAAAAAATGTAATTCAAGTGGTTTTAAATTATTAATTTATCAAATATTTTATATTAGGTGATATAATAATTGTACTATTATTATGGAAAAATTGTATCATGCCTTCACGTCTCTAGTTCATATCAATTAAAGTAAAGTTGATCTTTCGGGGTATAACACAAGAATTAAGAGCAAAGTGACTGATATGTTTATGCATAGAACATGCGCCGTAAAAATCTCATCTCTGTCTTAAAAGTTAAAACGAGTTGAATTGTAAGTAAAAAAAAATAAAGATGACATATGCGAGAATTACGGTTGACAATGGACTGATGCATGAACTTAATTTCATATGTTTTTATTGGATTTAGATCCAACTTTTTAAAACAAAATAACATTATTTTATTTAGAAGAATTAAGTTTTTAAAAAATATGAATTTAAACAATTTAAATTCATACTCAATTAAAAAATTGTTATTTTATATATTTAATTTTTAAAAAATTACTGATGACCACCTATTATCAAACTCAAAAACTGATGCGTGCATCTGCCAAAAAGTCACCATCTCGGAAACGATAAACTGAAATTCAGTTAAAGAAAGGTAATAGGGTATAAGCAACCAAAATTCCAACCCCACCATGTAAAAAGTTTCATTATATCTCCATTAAGACACCACTTTGTGGAAGCGAAGTCTAACCTTTTCTTTTCCACTTAAAATAATACATTAGGTAATTCCATTCCCTTCCTTTCTCTCTCTCCACCAAGCAACGCATATCTTTTGTCCGACTTAAAGGTGGCTGTTACATTGCACAGTGGCTCTGTTCTGCACATTGATGTCCGTTTTTATCTTCATTTAATTTAAGCTTTTTGTTTTTCTTTTCTGGTCTTCGGGGTTTTAATCGTCTTTCATCTTTCATGGTAAATTAGTAACTCATGTCAGTGAAAACGTTTCTACAAGCCAAGGAATTTCAAACCTCTGTGAACTTGAGAGCTTCAAGTTCGTGGATTAGACATTACTATGGATTTTTTCATCAAAACCAATTCTGGGTTTTTCGCAACTATTGCTTCCCGTACACTGTTTGTGAGACTTTGTTAATCTAACCCTCTCTTTTGTTGTTGCTTCAAGTTATCTCTCTATCTCCAAAAATTCTTATTTTTAATTAGTGTAATGGCTATGGGATTTACTCATCGTCGTTGAGGAGGTTGTGCTGGAAGTTTTCTAGATTTGGTGCTTTATGGGATGGGGTTGGTGGCCAAAGCTTTATTTCAACTAGTAAACGTCTGTCTTATTGGCTTGGTTTTCACAGTTGAAGAATCTGCAGGTAAAGCCATGTCCTTTGTTCCCGAGTTTGAATTCAGTTGATTAGATTATCCGGTACTCGATACTTTAACTATTATTAATTCTTAGAATTCTCATGTTGGCAGAGCTAATGTGGAGGAATTTGTATATATCTGTATTGTGACTTAGTAATTTTAGATATGGAGTACAAGAAGACGGATACTATTGAGATCAATCAGTTTGGACAGTGTTATCGATCTGAACATGTCAAAATCTATGGAATTCTTGAGCTAAATGTCGCTTTACAATTAAATTACGGCTTAATAATGCTTTTAATTTGTAATCTAGCTGAAGTTACTGTTACAGACCAGTCCTAAGTAATGATAATAAAATGGGTTCTCACTCTGGATAATCATCACATGCATCTTCTGGGGAAGGATAACTTATTTAAGGCAATATCCGAAGAGAGTGAATGCTAGACTTTTGATAATCTTTCTTCTGGTTGTTTATTCCCGCTATTGGTCACTTTTCCCTCGAAGAGTTTAGCCTTTAGATGCTATGGAGAAATGGTGGGAGTTGGAGCAGAATAATTCCTTCTTCATTATTAAATTTGCTAAGGACACGAAAAATGTTACTGCTGCTGACTTTTTTAGAACTGCCAACAATTCAAAAAGTTTGATTTGAATTTTAAATTCTATTACAAATGTTGAACAACAAATAACATATGCATTTTTACTTCCATTTTCATTTTCGTGTTTTAATTCAGTATAAAAGACACTAAAGATTTTTCTTTTCTTTCAGGGTACATTATACCCCCATCTCTAGTAATTTCTTCTAAAGTTCCTCCAACAATACAAGGCATAGCTGGACCGGTCCAGCAGGGGATACCATTAGGAAGTAATACACCAAGCTCAGAGAACCGGCCAAATGGTAACTTGCATGAACTGGTAATCCAAATTTCGTAATTGGGACTGAAACTGCTAGATTAAGCTTTTGTTTTGGCATCGCAGTATTGGATTTGCACCCTCTGCCTGCATTACCTCCATTCATGCCTGTCCCAGTGCCCCAAAGTGTCAAAGGGCTTGTGCCATCCCATTTAACTACTACGCCCATTATGCCACCGTCATACAGTGCAGCTTCACCACCCTTCATAATTCAAAGGCACAGGCCTACTTTATCGCCAACTGGTTCAATCACATCTCCATCACCTAAAATAGCTCCTCCACCCTCAGTTGCTCAAGTGAATGCACCACTAATGCCACCTGAAGCTCATCAGAGAAAGAAACCAGTTAAAAAACCTCCTGTCTCTCAGTCAAATGTGCCTGGTATTAACTCGTTTAAGCTGTTTTACCTGTAAGATTTTCTTCATTTTTATGAAGTATACATATGGTTGCAGTTGAATCTCCATCAAGTAATTTACCACAAAATTCAACATTTACCGACCCTGATGCACCTATAACTTCACCAGGGAATGATCATATATACAGATCATTCAGTGGAGTTCCTATCCCAGAGCCAATTTCTTCAGGTATGCCAATGTGATACTTTTGCCATAACTAATGGACAAATTGTGGTTGTATATCATTCCTCAATCTAAAGTGGTCTTCCTTCAATCACTTTAAGTTCACCCAAAATATGCAATAGTATTTTTCATAATTGTATTTATGTGTAAGTAGATTCCAATTTCATTGGTGCTATTTCTTTCTTTGATCTCAGTTGCAACCCCTCCAAGGAATGCACACCGAAACAAGCCAGTGGGCCTTCCATTTGCACCTGCAAGAATGCCATCTATATCACCTGGTATGTTTGATCATTACCTTTTCTTCATCTGAGAAGCTCAAAAAAGCCTAGTTATTGCGTTCTTTTTTCTAGTTCTTATTCTAATAATGTTGTTGAAAGCAGTCCCTATTGGGTCCCCTGAAAATGAAATGTCACATAATGCCCCATCAGTCCATCCAACTACGCCTGGAGAATCTCCTTCAACATTACCAGGTTCAAATTTGCTTAACATTTGATACTTATTATACCAGACTTTAATTTGCTTCCCTGTGAGTCAAGGGCAACAAATATTTTTGTTTAAGGACCTTTTGTGCCCCCTCCATTATTGTTCCTATAAATGTTCCATCCATTTTCACATTCTACTGAACCATCCTCAAATAAAAGGTAACAGAACTGCTAGAGTTGTGGGAAAAGTTTGGTTAGTTTTAGGTTCTTTGCATTAACTACACTGATTAGAACCTGAAGGTTGTGAATTAAAAGAGCGGAGCTTCATTTTGATATATCTGTTGTCTGAAAAGTGATTTCGTATCTTATTCCACTTAACTTGTTTTAAGCTTGGAGTGGGAACGCCTTTATTTTAGTCAGAAATAGCCTCTCTACTAGGTAGGATAAGTCTACGTACTACCGGACCTCCTAGACCCCGCGCTTAACGGAGCTCTCACTAGGTGTTGTTTTTGTAGTTAATTACATTTGATTTGTTCTTTACATCATTCCACTTTAGACAAAATTACTCATCAAATGACTCATTTGATGGCTTATGCTTTTGTGAGGCATTTTGTAGTGACAATAAATTTACAGTTTATGGTGATATTCTTATTTATTTTTGACTTTGAAATTTGTGTATATTTGATGTTAATTTCTTGTCCCTGTATGAGATTGTAGGTCCTCGTGTCTCTCATTCATCAATACCTTCTCCTGGCATTGACCATAAAAGAACTAGAACTCCTGTTATTGCTCCTCCACATGAAATGGCTAAGCCTTTACCACCCAAAACTTATCAGCGAACTGAAGGTGACAAACTGCAAACTTTTAGCAAATCAATAATATTGGGTGTTGTATCTTTCCACCTACTTTTATTCTCATATATTATCTTTTATACTTTGAATTGTTTCATTTGCGGAATGTTTTACTAAGTTTATATGGATTAGAGACGTATGACTTTTGATCTTTTGACTCTGTTACAAAATGGTGATTGCTTTTATTAAACAAAAGGGAAATATGGATCAACGTTAATGCAACTTAAAATGACATTACAGGTCCTAGTTCTTCTCATGCATTAGCACCTGTACAAGGCAAACATGGAATTCCACTTGCTGCACCGCCAGATGAGACACCCCAGCCTTTGCCCCCTGTGGCCCATCCACCAGCCAAAGGTAAATTAGTTAAACAGGTTTGAAGCACTGATATCTCGTGCAATTTGGAGATTTTACGTCTTTCCATGCTAGTATTGTGAAGGTTCTTTTACTGTCGCTCTTTCAGTGCACAAAGCTATGAGGCATCCTAGTGGTGCGCCTGTTACATCTAGATCATCTTCTTCGAGTAAAGGGTATCAATCTCCTGCTTCTCCACCATCTATCCCATTTCATAAGAAAAACCGCACAAGAAACAACACTAATAACCCTGCTGCTGCTTTGTCACACCCGATATATCCTCCCTCTTCAAATGCTCAAGGTTTCTCTTTTAACGCTTCAAAATATTTCCCATATATAAAAGTAAATGCTTTTTATTATGCTCTTAAAGTGAATCTAAATTTATTCTTTTCATGCCTTTCAGGTCCTTCCATTCCTCCATTTTTACGGACAAAAAGGCATACACATTATGCTCCTCCGGCCCTTGGTCTAGGTACCACAATGATAACTGCTTGACTAGATCATTTTTTGACAATTGCTCTCAAAACATATTGGATTTGTTGCATGTAGGTCCTTCAGCTTCTGGATCACATGGCCTCTTTCCTAAACCAACAGCCATCGTCTTGCCTGCTCCTTCACCATCTCCGAAAACATCTATCTGGATTGAGAGTAAGGATCATCCAATTTTCTTTCTTTCTTTTTTTGTTCTGCATAGTATAGCTCACGATCCTTTTTCATACCATTAGCTTACATACTTACTTTTGAATCTGATTGCATTTCCAAGTGCCCGTTCTTTCTCCTTCTGGATCATCACCAAGGGGTCCAAAGAAGCCCTTCTTGCCACCTGCCCAAGCATTGCCTCCTCCACCTCCTAATGAAGGTAATTGAACTTCTGATTTTGTCACCTTGCAATTTTAAAATTTTCAACCTTTTGTTGTCCCTGTCTCTCTGGAAATTGTTCGTGCATGTAACACTGGTTTCTTTTGGGCCCGTAGATTGTTCAACTACTGTTTGCATGGAGCCATATACAAATACGCCTGCTGGCTCTCCTTGTGGCTGTGTCTTGCCCATGCAAGTTGGACTGCGCTTAAGTGTTGGATTATACACTTTCTTCCCATTGGTTTCAGAGCTTGCTCAGGAGATTGCTGCTGGTGTTTTTATGAAACAAAGTCAAGTTCGCATTATGGGAGCAAATGCTGCCAGCCAGCAACCAGAGAAGACAATTGTCCTCATTGATTTGGTTCCAGTTGGAGAAAAATTTGATAATACAACTGCATTTCTCACTTTTCAGAGGTTTTGGAAAAAACTAGTTGTCATTAAAACTTCCCTTTTTGGGGACTATGAAGTTTTATACATTCACTATCCAGGTTCATCAATTTCCAGTGTATATTCATCCATTTTGTTTCCATAGATTGTTCTATATGGATAATCATTCAGAGGTTCTGCATTTGTAGGTCTACCTGCACCACCACCTTCAGCATCTTCAAACATTAACACAGTTGATGATGTGCCATATTCTGGCATTGACAATAATGCAAGGACGATGAAGCCCCTTGGTGTTGATGTAAGAAAAATGCATCACAAAGATAGGCTTGGTGGCGGCATGATTGCTGTTATTGTGCTCTCAGCTTTTGTAGCACTAGTTCTATGCTGTACTGTAGCTTGGGTTTTGCTATTTAAACATAATGAGCATGAGAGTCCACCTGCACAGACTCTACAGCCTTTGTCACGTGCAGCGGCAAAACCTTCAGGTGATTCCTGGAACTATAAAACATGGTGCATTTGTCATGTCCACTGTAGGGTATACTAGTTCGATAGAGTGAATTACAAGTGCTGTGAACGTTCATAACTTCCCTGATCAGCAGCTTCTTGTGTTAGAATTTAATAATTATTTTCTCAAGTATTGGTGAGAAAAATCAATATATTGATGATTAATTGGGCAATCATCTTTTCCTTTTATATTCAATTATTGCCTAGTCATCATGTATACTTCAACTTAAGTGGAAATCATACCATTGAAAGTCTTGAATAGTGGCTATGGATTACGAAAATGTAAATGGATTAAGAAAATGTAAATTTTGTAGGGACCACCGGATCAATTATTGGAAGTGGTGGGAGTTCTGCATCATTGTCATTTGGATCTAGTGTTGCTCCTTACACTGGCTCAGCAAAGACTTTCAGTACAGTTGATATAGAGAGAGCTACAAACAACTTTGATGCTTCAAGAATACTGGGGGAGGGAGGCTTTGGTCGTGTTTATAATGGTGTTCTCAAAGATGGGACCAAAGTTGCTGTCAAAGTTCTAAAGAGAGATGATCAACAAGGTGGCCGAGAATTCTTAGCTGAAGTTGAAATGCTTAGCCGCCTTCATCACAGAAACCTGGTGAAGCTGATTGGCATATGCACAGAGCATGCCCGCTGCTTGGTTTATGAGCTCATGCCAAATGGAAGTGTGGAGTCTCATTTACACGGTACTACTTTTGCTCTTCTAGATCAAAAACAAACTTTACGCTTTCAAAATTTCCTTTCTTTTGTTTCTTGAAGAAATGACAATGCTAATCTGTGTCTTCTCATTCAGGGATCGATAAGGAATCTATTCCCCTTGATTGGAATGCCCGGATCAAGATAGCACTTGGTGCAGCTCGAGGTCTAGCTTATCTCCATGAGGATTCAAGTCCTGGTGTCATACACAGAGATTTCAAGTCTAGCAATATCTTGTTAGAACATGATTTCACACCAAAAGTTTCGGACTTTGGTTTGGCTCGAATTGCCATGGATGAGGAAAATAGACACATATCAACCCGCGTCATGGGAACTTTTGGGTTAGAATTCTTCTCTCCATCTGAAGAAAAATTATATCATAGGGCATATAAAAACTGTACTGCGCTTTTACTTTGTTTTGTGGAGAGTGGAGGTATCTCTAAAGCGCAACTCACAATAAGCATGCTTATTATCCATAGCCTTTGTCATTTAGAATTCAGATTGCAGCTATAATATGGTATTCTTTAAAGATACTGTCCAGATTACGATTGCTTTTCTCTAATCTGGAATAAGATGACAGTCATTGTGGGGTTAAAAGGGGTTCCTTTTGCATATCTTTGTGATTTTGAGAAGCAATTTAATGAGCTTGTTACCACCACTTCATAACATACCATCTAACTTTGATTATGAGAAAAGGTGGGGGAGTCGTGTTTTGGAATATGTTTTACCTCTGCCAGATTTTCAAATACACTCCTGATTTCCTTCTGGTTTTTTATGCTAATAATTAATTTCTAATGATTTTATCCAGCTATGTGGCTCCAGAGTATGCAATGACTGGTCATCTTCTAGTGAAGAGTGATGTCTACAGCTACGGTGTAGTGCTTCTTGAGCTCATAACTGGAAGAAAACCAGTTGACATGTCGCAACCACCTGGTCAAGAGAATCTTGTTTCGTGGGCTCATCCATTTTTGACAAGTAAAGAAGGGCTGGTAGCCATCGTAGATCCATCTCTAGGACCTGATATTCCTTTTGATAGTGTGGCCAAAGTGGCAGCCATTGCTTCAATGTGTGTTCAGCCGGAAGCATCACATCGGCCATTCATGGGTGAGGTTGTTCAGGCCTTAAAGTTAGTATGCAATGAGTGTGATGGGGAAAATGAAGCAGGTTCAAGAAGTTCCAGCCAAGAATTATCCATTGATATGGATACTGGGGTGAGTGGTGGCTCAGGACGGGTTCATGCTTTTGGAAACCAAACGACGGCAGTGAATTACGACTCTGAGCCAGATATAGAGAGGGCATTGTCAATATCAGAGTTGTTGGGGTTGTCTGTGAGTTATGAAAGGCAGGCATCTGGATCATTTAGATTGAGAAAATGTTCAAGTTCTGGTCCATTGACAACAGGAAGGAGCGGATGGTTTTGGCAGAGAATGAGATTGAGAGGGGAAAGCGTGAGCGAACATGGGATTGTTTTCAGAAAATGGCCAGGTTCGCATTGAACACCTATAATTGACGAGGAATGCATGGTTCTATTCTATTCTATTCCAGGCAATAAAAGTAATCTAAGGATTACTAAATTAATACTGTTTTGTCTCTGTCCAGTCATAATAGAAACAGCAGCCTATGCCCCTTCTTAGTTCGATTCTCCCAACCGTATACAACTGTTTCTTTCATTTTTTCATCTCAATATCAAATTCTGAGTGATAATAGCAATTTGGCCATGTATAAAAGAGAGTTGTTCTAATGTACAAGGCTCTTTGTTTTGTGACTGAAAGGATATATATATCAATTATATATAATTTTTTCTCTGTATTTTATAAAAAGATTGTTTTTGTGATTCAAATTTATATCCTTTCAGTCATAAAGGAGTAATTAGTTACACCAATTTGGCTATATATATATATATATATGTAAAAATTATTTGGTGCACTTTAAATTAAATAAAAAATAGATTTAAGTAATTATTTAAATTGGAAATTACATCAGCAGGGTAAGTCATGACTGCTTTCCTCCGAGTTAACAAATAAAAGAGAGCACACGGCAACGGCACCTCACATTCACAAAGCATAGCTCCCAACGCAGAGGCACGTGTGCATGACACACCAAAATCAACACTACTAATGCCCCTATTAGCTAATTACTTTCACCTCTTCTTATTTTCAATAGAATGAATTCATGAAATGATACGAAATAAGATAAAGAATAGAATTGATTATAAAGGGATGAAACGTAAATAAATATAATATTAAAAAATTATTTTTTAAAAAATAGGAGAATTTATAATATAATATTATTTTAAAGAAAATTTTATAATATAATATAATATAATAAAATATTATTTATTATTTTACATTATTATTTAAAATAAAATAAAATATAATATAAAATTTTTCTCTTGTATCTCACCTTATTTCATTACAATATAAATCTTCTACTTAAATATCAAATAATATTACATTTTATTTCACTTACAGCCGTAATAAACTCCCCACCAAAAGTATCCTAAAATCTCGCGCTCAATCAACACGCGGTAGGTCTTGCTCGCTCTCGTGGTTGGTCCGAGCAAGGTTTTAGGTTTGTCGCCTTATCTTTTCTTGAGTTCTCTCTTATTTGAGATTCTACTCTAAGTGTCAGAGTCGACAATGGAGGGTCAAGCGCCGAAGAAGAGAGGTCGTAAACCTAAGCCCAAGGATGAAAAGGAACAATATCAACAAAGTACGGGCAAAATGAAGGAGGGAAAGAAGTCTCATCAACCTTCCGCTGACGAGAAGTACACGCAGTGGAAGGCGTTGGTCCCTGTTCTCTATGATTGGCTCGCTAATCATAACCTTGTTTGGCCTTCTCTCTCCTGCCGGTATGTGGATTCTTGCTCTTCCCTCATTTATAGGTTTCTTTCTTTCTTTCCTTTTTTGGTCTACATTATTGTGTATGCTTTGCGTTGCGTTATGTTTATTCTAAGTTTTGTGTGTTTTTGCATCACTTTGGGATCTATTGTGTATGTAATTTGTCAAAGTGATAACTTTTGATGGTTTGTAAGTGATGATTTTAGAGAGCTATTTGATGTGTACTCTTCGTTTTAGTTTTAGGTGAATGAAGGTCTGTCGTTATGGTTCTAGCTTTTGGAACAACTGTTTAGTCTCTTCTTTTATTTGTTGGCTAGTTGATTTGTTGACTTTGTTCTCAATAGGTGGGGGCCGCAGCTCGAACAATCCACTTACAAAAATAAACAACGTCTCTACCTCTCTGAGCAGGCATGTCCGTTATTTTGTGTTCTATTGTACTTCGAATTGCATCCATATTTTGAGTTGGTGTGTAGGTGTATGCATTACGTTCAGTTTTTGGAAGAACGGTGAAAAAAAAAAAGAATCCTAGCAAATTATCATTCTTCTTAGCATATTTCTTATATGTAATTTGACATTGCAAAGTTCACAGCTTGAGCAAGTTTCGAGGTTATCTGCATTGAAATGCATATCCCTATTGCACTTGTATCGTTTTTCCCTGTCAAATGAACTTGGAAATTGTGAATAAAAATTCTGAAGGAATTTTCCTTTCTGGAGTTTGACCTTTGGTGCTGAGACTATTTTTCATCTTTCTTGTTGTTATGTGGTTTCTCATAGTTGTTAACTATATGACTTTTGGCAGTCACCATTTGTTCCCTTCTTCAGCTCACTTATAGACTTATACTTAGTTTGCCTACTAAAGAAGCAACAAGATTTCTTGTAATTCTTCTGAATTTTTTTACTTTTTTGATTATGGCCAGACTGATGGTAGTGTTCCTAACACTTTGGTCATTGCAAATTGTGAAGTTGTGAAGCCTAGAGTTGCTGCTGCAGAGCACATATCTCAGGTTATAGCTGTTATCAAAATCATTTTGTAGTTTCACTCATTAGTTGTGGCTCTCTTCTTTAATATTTACCGAATTGTCTCTTAAGCATAATTGCTTGTGTTCTTGCCTGATGCTCTATATTTCAGTTCAATGAAGAAGCACGGTCTCCATTTGTTAGAAAGCACAAAACCATCATACATCCTGGAGAGGTATGAAGCTATCGGAGAAAGTATGGTCAAATATGCTTAAATTTCTATAACATACTCATTTTAGGTTTTAGCTGGTGGAATCCTTTGAATCATTACTTATACCAGTTGAGTTGTTCTGTAATGCCTATTAAAGGCTTGTCCGCTTCTAATAAGTCTTCCTCCACCTCATTTATTCGACTGGCTTAACATTTTATTTAAAATGGCGTTACTTATACAACGATTTCTTCCATTGATCTCTTAAAACGTTTTTTAGGTAAACAGAATCAGGGAACTTCCTCAGAATAGTGGGATAGTTGCCACTCATACTGACAGCCCTGAGGTGAGTTTCCTGTTTATAATCTTCTATATACATGCATATGAGTATTTTGTTTATTTGATATGTTTATCTCTGTTTGCATTATGTCTTTCTAAACTTAAGGTTCTCATATGGGATGTTGAAGCCCAACCCAACCGCCATGCTTTACTTGGAGCCACAAATTCCCGCCCAGATTTGGTATATACTCATTACTCTAATGTGATACTTTGCCCCTTTAGTTTGATAATTTAGTTGGATTCTACAAGCATCTTCATGATATTTTTGACAGCAGTTTTGGTACATCGCCCTTAGTGCAGTCAAGACATTTCACTCTTTTTACTGCATAAAGTGAAGAATGGGATATACTGGATTTCGTGATTCAGATCAGTCTGTTGCGATATGATGACTCATTGCATGAAATTGAGAAAACAATTACTAGTGTTTCTTCAAGGCAAAAACAATTTTATTCTATAACTCTTCTTGCAGATTTTGACTGGACATCAGGATAATGCAGAATTTGCTCTTGCAATGTGCCGAACCGAACCTTATGTGCTTTCTGGAGGTTGAATTGTTTCTTGTTTATACCTGTTTCAATATGTTTATGAACCTTGTTGCCTAAATATTGTAGTTCTTTATTTTAGTTTCTTTTTGAAATCTTCTTGGAATTTCTTTGTCTTCATTAAGATTTCATTCTCAGTGGCAAAGTTTTCACTGCAGGGAAGGACAGGTCTGTTGTTTTGTGGAGCATCCAGGACCATATCACGTCATCTGCCACTGATTCAGCAGGACCCAAGACTTCAGGTGGATCAACAATTAAAAAGGTTGGGGATGGTAATGATAAAAATGCTGATAGCCCTTCTGTTGGACCAAGGGGTGTTTACCATGGGCACGAGGATACAGTTGAAGATGTCGCATTCTGTCCATCAAGGTATCTTGCATGACCTGGCCTGGCTCTACTGCATTGAGCAACTTGTTCTGCGACAATTATACCTTTTGGGGTTCAACTCTTTAGTTTATCTTCCGTATGATGTTACAGAGCTGTGTCCTTTGATATACAATTAATTCAATTTTCTAATTTTAAAAGAGTAGGGCTATTATTTTCACTAGAAATATGTTTAATAAAACCTCCCTTTTAAGTGTTTCTTTATCAGAAAATCTTTTCTTCAGACGCACAATGTCAAATATTCAACAAACATGGCGTAATATTCTTCTAAGCTTGTTCCCAATTTCTCATGTTATTATATACTGATTGCTTATGGTGGGAGCAAAGCCTGTTGATGATGTTAGATTGTTGCACTATTTTTGATAGTACTTGTATCCTTCTGAAGTGCACAGGAGTTTTGTAGCGTAGGAGATGATTCATGCCTTATATTATGGGATGCTCGAGTTGGCACTGGACCTGTTATCAAGGTTTGTTCTTCTTTCTGTTTTTGAAGTATTGTTATAATATTTTCAAGTTAAACTTTTTCCCTGTTTATGAAAATTCCTTATTCTCTATGGAAATAGCAATTCATCATGTTGGTGAGACACAAACTTGTTGTCATATAATTTTTTCGGTGACAGTTGCAGCATACATCATTGATCTAGTTGTAAGGGATTTTATTCTACTCCTGAGGAAACGACACTTGACATTGATTCTTCTGGATCTCATCTATTATTTGGTCCTCAGCAATATAACATCACCTCTAAAGAGGTGCTCCTTAATTCTTATTTGATGGTCTGCAGACCTGGAGATTTTTGTTTGACTCTGTGGTTGATGGGTTATTTTGTTCCCATTACAATCTTGGTTGTCTTTTATTCACTCAATTCAGTGACATTGAATAGAGACTGTAGTTTGAAGTTATGAATTATCCACATTTACTGATTTAGTGATTACTTTTTTGAACCAACATGTTGCCATGTTTTGCATGCACTTTAATAATCTGCGTCCTTTTGACATACTTCTGTAAATACTTTGTTCGGCTTGTGATATAAAAGCTTAGGTGCAACTATTTTTCTGTGTTTCATTGACAGGTTGAAAAAGCTCATAATGCTGATCTTCACTGTGTTGATTGGAATCCCCACGATGATAATCTTATTTTAACTGGGTACATTTTTCTTGGCATACACATAAATAAGCAATGTGAAGAAAGAAGTAATCTTTTTTCTTATTTTGCACAAGTGCCTTTGAATATATACACAAGTCCTAGCTTAATTTAGGTAACTAAAATATTTCCTATTTATAGCAATATCCCCTATTTACAGCAATTTCCTAAAGTAAATATCCATGATATCCTCTTGTTTCCTATTTTATGATTAGGAAATAATTTCTCCTAAATCACTGTTCTGATTTTCATCACTCCCCCCTCAAGCTGGTAGGTGCATAGATGTCTTGCATTCCCATCTTGCTTAACGTCTTGAAATTGTGCATTTGCCAACCCCTTAGTCAATACATCTGCCATCTGTTTGGCAGTGGGAATGTATGGGGTGCAAATAAGCCCACTTCCCAATTTTCTTTAATGAAGTGCCTATCAATCTCAATGTGTTTAGTTCTGTCATGCTGTACCGGGTTGTGAGCAATACTAATAGCTGACTTATTATCACATTAGAGCTTCATAGGTCCTTGCCACCTAACTTTCAAATCATTCAGGATGAAATGAATCCACAAGAGCTCACATATACTGTGAGCCATAGCTCTAAACTCTGCCTTAGCACTTGATCTAGCCACAACTAATTGCTTCTTACTTCTGTGAGTGATAAGATTACCCAAAAACATAGTGCAGTACCTAGTGGTTGACCTTCTATCAATGCTTGAACTTGCCCAATCTGCATCCGTATAAGCTTCATCTGTTTTATTGTCATTTTTGTTAAACATAATCTCGCTGGCACAGGTAGTTTTAAGGTACCTCAATGCCCTATACACTGCTTGAAGATGGACATTTTTAGGGTCATGCAGGAACTGACTAATAACACTTATTGCATATGCTATGTCAGGCTTGGTATGTGACAAATAAATTAGTCTTCCCACTAGTCTTTGATGCCTCCCCCTATCAACAGGTTCATCATCTTTGGCCTCGCTTAGTCTATGATTATGTTCTATAGGTGTATCAATCGGTTTGCATCCCATCATTCCAGTTTCTTCTAGAAGATCCAGAATACAATTGCATTTGGATAGAAAAATTCCCTCTTTCAAACGAGCTATTTCTATGCCCAAAAAATAGTTCAACTTTTCCAAATCTTTGATTTCAAACTCTTGGGCAAGTTTAAGTTTGAGGTGTTTCATCTCTTCAAGGTCATTACCTATGACTATGATGTCATCCACATAAACAATGAGGGGTGTCATTTTGTTTTTTGCAGCAAATTTAATAAATGGAGTGTGATCTCCTTGACTTTGCTTGTACTTAATTTCCGCCATAGCCTTTGTGAATCTCCCAAACCATGCCCGAGTAGATTGTTTAAGGCCATACAAGGCTGTCTTTAATTTGCATACTTTATTCCCAAACTTATCTTCTAATCCAGGAGGGGCTGTCATGTACACTTCTTCATTTAGATTGCCATGTAAAAAGGCATTCTTTATATCAAATTGCTGCATAGGCCAATCAAAATTAGCTGCCAAGGATAACAGTATACGTATAGTGTTCATTTTTGCTATTGTGGCAAAAGTTTCAATGTAATCAACCCCATAAGTTTGAGTATACCCCTTAGCTACCAGCCTTGCTTTATATCTTTCCAATGAACCATCTGCCTTATATTAATTGTGAATACGCATTTACATCCTACTGGTTTTTTTCCTTTTGGTGAATCCACTATTTCCCACGTTTGATTCTTAGTTAATGCATTCATCTCATCATCCATGGCATTTTTCCAATTCCTATCCCTAAGTGCCTCATCAAGTGTTTGTGGTGTG
>JAOTAY010000190.1:11850198-11866363 GCA_025629805.1 Erythroxylum baracoense | reverse complement strand
CAGTATAATAGCTTGTCTATGTACACGGCATCTTTGCAACTAGTTTGCAGTCTGCGTTTGGCTTTGCCAATTGCATCGTTATTATATACTTTGGCCTCCTGTGGTTCTTCTCACTAAAGAAATTCCAGATGGATCACCGCCTACTTCTTCAAACACGACCAATGAGTTTCCGGTTGATCTAAGCCATGAACGTGGAACATGGTACCTGAAATTTATTAGAGTATGAACAAATTCTCAGTTCCCTGAACAAGTTACTGAAAATTGGGTAGGTTTTTTTTTTCCCTCCAAATTGATAGTCCTGCATTTATCCTACCATCTTTGTGAAGGCTCTCCACAGTTTGTTCGACATTTGTTCTCTGTGAAGTATCCAGCATAGTTGCAAGTGTCACAATTTCCTTGAGCTATGTATGCAGGCCAGTGACGTCCTATACTTCGTCCATTTATCCATATCTGACCTTTTCCCATGCTACCCATGTCTAATGCTAATGGATCGTTACCTTCTGGTGCAGCAAAATTTGTCTGGAAGAGTAACATAACAATGGATTCTCAGGAATTTCGTGGGAAAACAAGAGAGTTAAACTGTTGGGCGTCACAGAACCCTCACCTTGTACCAAGTTAGGGGATGCTTCTGAGCCAGTGACAATCCTTGTGTCCAATCAACAGATGAACTCCCACCATCAGTGTACAGGTTTGTGGTTTCTCCTTTAAGACCTATCTGCTCAGAGACGTGGAAGCTAATCATGGTCCAGCTTATTGTGGACTCCAGGAAATTATCACCACACAAGAACTATTTTAGGATCTATGCCCGTTACGTTGAACATGTACACAATGCCAAAGCATCTTTCCCCCATGAACGCAAAATACCTTCGATTTCTTTCTATTTTTTATTTGTTGGTGTATAGTTTAAGGCATCAACTTTCTTAAAGGGGGATGTTCAGGTTCCATTTAGGAGATGTTTGAGGAATGAACTAACTACTGGGGCTTGAACCAGGATTTGAAAATTACCTATCAGGATAACCATTGAAGAAGTGGAGACAAAAATGGAAACTAACCTTGTAAGTCCATACATTTCCTGTGAGGTTTCTTGTACCCTCATTCAGCCCTTCCAATAAGACTGGACCTAGAACCCCAGTATTCCACGTTTCAAAGTGCAGGCCGACATTCTGAGATGAAGTAAATGAATGCAGATTGTTAGCTACTGCAATTCATGTTGCAGAGCCCAGGAACAAAAGACAAAAAGTGAAGGACTGACCGCGAGGCCCACAGCCACGCTTAATAAAGAAATCTTGTTGACACCAGCTCTCAAATTAACATTCTTCTTAAATGTTAACTTGGGGTTCTCTAATCCTCCATAAACCATTCCTGCAATACAAATGATCTCACAAATTATGGCCAGACTGAAGTTCGTATTAAGAGATTGAGATAAGCGGTCATTTATTCCATCCACCACCTGCTAATTGACCATTTATGAAAACATGCAAAGCATGGCCAGCTGAAAAAATTGTGAGGAGGGGCCACTGTCCGCCGTTGAGAAATGCTTCGCGAGAATTTATGTTGACACTAAATGGACAAGATATAAAATCGAAGTATCAGCAACAAAAACAAGACTGATCGATCATATTGACATTCATATACTTACTCCACCATGTACCACAAATAATCCGTGGTATCCCAGGTCATACTTATTTGCTCCACCAACCCCTGCTTTGTAAATGTGCCATCATCATCAGCAGAGGCAACGTCTTCAGTGTAAGACTGCCAAGAAAATTGACCACCCAATTGACCACCCACGGCTGCCATCTTCACTTGATTGCTTTCGGAGCCCAGCTGCAACCAAAACTCACTTCACATGAGCATTCATTAAGAAACCTTTAAAACCAACTAGCAGCTAACGTCTTACCCTTGCAGTGTTATAGACTTCGCTCTTGCAATCAGGAAGAATGCTGATAGACCAACGTGGCAAGTTGTACTGCTTATTTCCATAGGCCACTCGCACAGAGTTTGCTGTGTCATAGTTTGCTAAGAAGGCAGCACATGCTGATTTTGAGCTGAAGACATGAGCCTGAATAATCATTGGGTTTAGGTTCAGGGTTGAATTGACGCAAGCAAGCACATGTTTTAAACGAATACGAGAAACTTCCATCAGTATATGCCTTAGCCCACGTATGAATTCGGATCAAATATTGATTCAGAGTGAGCCTTACCTCCTGATTATCACCCAGTTTTATCAAAGTGGGATCTACAGCGACTAAAGCAGGTTCACAGAGCTTAATTGCTTTATGCAAATCCCTCAGATGTCCCCATTTTGGTTCTCTTGGAATTCCTGGAGGCAAAATAGACATCACCTCTCATGTCAGGTGGATTTATCACTTAAATGTTTGCACCTGTGGTTGTCCACTTTATACTTGGTAGTGACAGCTTTTAATTGCTACAAAGCGGTGATTGGGAGGTGGATAAATAATTCACCACCTACTCAAGGGAACGTACCGTATTCATCAATAGGCGCATCATAATCGTAGCTAGTAGCAATGAAGGGACCACCAGCAGTTCTTTCAAAGTTGGTTCCTCCATGGTACTGCAGACGAGGAAACCAAAAAAAAAAGAATTTAAGTCAATCAATCATCATATAATCTTGTACAATGATTAATATGAAGGAGAAGCTACGTAACTTACCATATAGTAATTAACAAATGAACCACCATTCTGTATAAAACTAGCCACTCCAAATGCCATATCTTCTGCTGGCCTATGAGGAACTGCACCGCCAAATTCTGTGTACCTGATACCAAGACAAAAAAGCAAATTGCTCATAAGCATTCCAACAAGTACAAGAAAGAAAATCAAACAAACAAAATAAAAAACAAAAATGAGAAAGGGAAAATAGAAAAACAATAAATAAATAAAAAAAAGTTCTTTTAACTATTCACTCATCTTTGGTGTGACTTACCAACCAGTCCAGGCTTCTGTCCATATTTTGGGTTTATAGTCCTTATTTGGTTTGAATTTCTCACAGTAATATGCATTGCAGGTATCTATCTGCACGACAAAGACACCAGTTTGAGTAAACACACCAAGAACCAACAAGTTATATCTATATCGTTCATTTTACAACAAATTGACTTATCCTAACAAGTTAGTGCAGAATCTTCACCGTGCTTGATCTAAAAAGCTATCAGAAGACAGCATCAGTTTCTTCAGCTACAATCCCAAAGTAATAGAAAATTTTGAATAAAGCGAAAACAGAAGAGACTAGTGCCACCCTCGTTCAGAAAGGGAAATCGGACCATAATATTCATACCGAGAATAAAAAACCATTTAAGGCCCACCTAAGTAAACAGTATATTGTTATAATAAACCCCGCACCGCAGAGAAAGATTCAGACCACAGAATAGAGGTATAAAGAAAAAGATTTTAGCGGAATTACTTACAACGGGGTCAGGTGCATCTTCTTGTTTGCACATAACCCATGGAACTCCTGTGCCAAGCCCCACTGCCATGTCAGCTGCCCATTTTGTATAAGCTTTACCAGGAGCACCAATTTCCCATTCTACGGGCCCATATTCATTTTCTATCTGTTAACCAAATATGATAATCAGTGAAATGATGATAAAGACAGCCACTTTCTCTTATAAAATAATGAAAACGTCCCTCCAACTCTCTGACCCGTGTTCTTGAGTATTGAACCAATCAAAGGAGAACTATAATAGAATAAGCATAAGCAAACTCAGGATACAAGGATCTTATTTTCCTTACCTGAGACAGGATTATTGGTCCTCCCTGAGACTCGAACAACTTTTCTGACTTCATCATGCCTACAATTTTCTCTGTGAACTTTTGCATTGCCGCCTTCATCGTAATAATTAAAATATTATGTCAGTTCATTTTGATTAATCATACTGGCAATGACGAAAGATTGGAGAAAAGAGTTACTGAAAATGGCAACAGAAAATTCCAGGTAGAGCAACCTTGAAAGGCTCATTATTAGTTCTAAAAGAAATTCCCGGAACGTATTTAAGCCAGACAGGGAAACCCCTGAAAACAGATCACAAAAAACAGAGCTCCTATTAATAAAAAATAAACAGAAACAACGCAAAACTATAGTAAAAGATAGAAAAAGAACGACTGGAAGTGATGGGTCCAGAGTTGCATAAAGCAACAAAATTCATAAGTTATGTCTTACCCGAGGTTCCATTCACCACAAACGTAGGGACCAATCCGGAGATGAACATAGAGGCCTGCTTGTTGAACCAGCTTGACGAACTTAACCAAATCATACCTATCCTCGAAGTAATACTACCATTTTTTTAATCATTTTCCGGCACAAGAAAAGAGAATTCTGATAAGTTTTGGCGGAAAAAAAATTGTACAAACTTGAAGGAAACATGCGAAAAGAAATTATTGGAATAAAAAAACAGAGTGCTGCTTTGAATTACTTTTCCAGGAGAAGGCTCATGCCCGTTCCAGAAAACATAGGTTTGAATAACGTCCAAACCTCCATCTTTTGCCTTCTGGATAAGATCCGGCCACATCTGCAGCCACCACGGAGCACGAGAACAGAGTCAAGAAACTTAACCAATTGCTAAAAAGAGAGTGTTAGAAGAAAATGAAACAATCCCATTTGTCAGAAATTGGAAATAAATCAGAATGAACCGCATTGGACTTATTGCTACCTCAGGAGTGCTTCTGGGGTAATGAATGGACCCGGACATGAGAATCCTTCTCTGTCCATTGATTATGATTGCTCTATGGTCATATGTTACAGAAGCTGAACAGCATGAAGATAACAATACCAGGAACATGAACAAGCTGGTCCCTAAAAGGTTCCACATTGAAGCTCTTACTGAGCCCATAAGTTGGTTTTTCTCTGACAAGCCAAAGCAACAGAGTTTAGTTCTTGTCTGTGTGTCGAACTTTCAAATGTATTAGAAACACTTCAAAAGACTGGGAAAGACAGAAAGAGCCTAGGCAAATCTTCCTTTTTGTATTCTTTTACGGACAGAAAAGAAAAGGCAAAAAAGAAGTGAGCTTGGGAGAGATTACGTGAAATTATTGTACAGGATTTGTTGGGCTGTGGAGTTTGGATTTGGTTTAGAGCAGTAGTTGAGCAGAGGTACTTATAGAATCTGAAGACCGAAATGTGGGTCCCCTGTTGCTTTGCCTTTGTAGGAAGGCTTACCAGCAGGGACAAGGAATTTGTTATCTTTAAGCTTCTGATAAAGCGCAATTTCTGTTTACATTCGCCAATTTGGAGTGGAAATTTTTTGTTCCAAAGTCTAAAAAGAGTGGCCTCTTATATTCTGTGTGTGGTTCATAGGAACAGAGTAGAGTAGGGGACAAAAGTGACCTGCCAATGCCATTGCCTTCTCTGCAATAGTTTATTGCCTTCCCTTAATTGCAACACAAATTTCCCAATCCCAACACTCTTTGCATTAATGGAGTCAGTCCTAAGGCTCAGGCCTCAGAGAGTTGCTGATAAGACTCATCTGCACACCCTTTTACCTCACTTTTTCAACCTTAACGACGATCTGTATGCGCAGTATTTTATTGTTTTTTCAAGCAGCAATTCAAGTTAAGAGTAAGAAGCTTGTTTCTTTTAGGCATTTCCTTGCTAATTTGCTGGCACCCAAATTGTTATCATTATTCAATACAATAAGGAACCAACTAATACATAAGTATCGTATTGAATAAAATTATGAGTAGCTAACTTCTAGCATTATTCTTTTTAGCTACCAGGTTATCATTGTGAGAGAATTGGCATTGCTTTGCTCGAATTGCCAGATTTTATGCATGTGGACAAAAAGATTGTATTGTAATTTTAGGCATTTTTGTTTTTGTTTTCGGTTCTTATTTTTAAATTAAATAAAAAAACTTGTTTATTTTAAATTTTCATTTATGGTTTTTATTTTAGTTTTTTCCTGTATTTATGAAAATTATAAAAAGTGATTTTTATTTTTTTATAATCTAATTTACTATCAATTCAATATATTATTAATTATTTAATATTAATTAATAATAAGAATAATAAATAATTTTAATTTAATTTTATAATTATTTCTTAAAATAATTTTAATTTAATAATTATTAATAAATTAATGTTTAAAAATATATTTTCACATTGATAATTAAAAATAAATATTAATTATTAAATAAAGTTTACTTATTAAGTTATTTATTTTAATAAAATATAATAATTTTACTGATAATTTATTAATAAATATTGTATAAGAAATTAAATTAAATAAAATAATTTATCTTAACATATTTTTGTTTTTATTTAAAAAATAAACCCAAAAATCAAGAAACAAAAATTACAAACCACAAAAAAAAATCGTCCTTAACTTATTAAGAGACTAATATTAGGGTACTGCGACATCTAGAAATTTTTGTGCTGGTTCACTTGTTTCGCATGAATCACGGATTGGTCATTGTCCAATGAAGTATGCCACATCACATCCTCGTAGGAAAATTTGTCGCATCAGATACAGAATATATTTATAATTTACGCAAATAAAAATAGATCAAAAATCAAAATAATCAAAACAAAAAAATAAAAACTCGGCTGCATAAATAAATAAAAAAAGAGACGTAGAAGAAACGAGATCTAATTAAATATAAAAATATATTATTATTCGTATTAATAATATTATTATTAATTTTCTCTTTCTTCATTTTTTTCTCTTCTACTTTTCTCTTTCACTTTCTCTCTTTTTATATAAGTCATTTGAAAATAATTTCTTTATTAATTAAGAGTAAGATTGTGTACTATTAAACTTTTCTAAATTTTGTATGTCAATGGAATTCATTCTGAATATTGTTGTTATTATTATCTCTAATATTAAGGAAGATAACAATATTTTACTTTAATTTCATATGCCCAATTTTTTGATATATATATATTTGGTTAAACTGTTTCGATATCGATTTTACACGAACAACCGAGTAATCCAGATTTGAACTGAGTATGACCATTTTGCGAATATATATTAACAAAGAAATGTAGAAACAAAAAAGCATATATCAAAGGAACTTTCAGAAAGATAGATGCACAAGTCAAGTTGCTTGCTTATTTGGTTGGCAGTTAAAGCTTATCAATTGAAAATATGAATATTCCATCTACTCATCTAACTCCAAGAAAGTCAAGTTGCCGCGTCCGTGAACCAATTCTTGTACACATAAGACATTGTTTCTTTCACTCTAAGCGTTTTAAAGTTGACCCCACTTTTGAGACCAATAACAAAAATCCACGTCAGATTTTCCGTCCTTTTCCTCTGTTCACCTTGGAGTCCACAGCCACAACAACAGCGTCACTGTTTTAACTAAATTCCGGGCTACGCAAGCAGTGTGCACTTTTGCAATTAACCCTTCAAATCATTATTTGAAATTATCGAATGTTTTAAAAATTAAAACAATTTAATTATTTAACAATAAAATTTTAAATTAATTAATTTTTAGTTCAATTTTTAACTTATTGATTCAATTTAGTTTAATAATTTTTATTAAAAATTGATTAATTTATCGATTAATCGATCAGTTTTTATAAACTAATATATTCTTATAAATTAAAATAAGGTAATTAATTTTTATTTAATAATATATTTTAAATTAAACTTTAAAATTTTTAGATAAAAATATTCTCCTTCAATCATTTTCAAAATTTTAAAATTTTATTCAATTTTTAATCAATTTTATAATAATTTTGATTTTTAAATTTCTTCGAAACGTTGGAAATAACAATTAATTATTATAAAATTAAATTTGGCGGTTACGAGAATACAGATATCACTTAAAAGACAAGCCATGTCTAAACTAAAGTGATTAGTACCAAGGGAATTACGTAGAGGGCGTGCTGATTGTTACTGACAACAACTAACTGATATTAACTGATGATGATGTCCTTGAATTAGTGCTGAAGATTAGGTGATAACTGCTAAAAGATTAGGTGACCCAACACTATATTTTATGTAACTTGTGAAGGTTTGTGATTAACATAAGTGATGTGAATGTGATCTCCTACGATTGAATTTGGTTCTGTTATAACATAAACACCATCTAAAACGCTAAAAATGCGTTTCATGTTTTATGACTACAAACTCAGTAGCATTACGTCGTTGTCCATGTGGGGCAAGAAGCGAAAGCTACTTGTGTTTTTATCATCTTTGAACCGCCCAGGGAAAGCGTTCGAGTTGAGGTCTGGAGGACGGAAAGCAAGTGTTTTAAATGTCGTGTTACATTAAAATTGCTTCATATCTTAGTCAAATATTGGAAGGCTACAAAGGTCACAGTATGCTGTAGATACTGTACTTTAATGTGTGCACAAATGGATCAGAGAACAAGAAAGTTTCTTCCTCTTTTTTGTCATGGATAGATAATTAATAACCTTCGAAAATGAGATTATGTGCTTATCCATCCAGGATTTCTAACTATAAATATTACCATATGTTTGTGGGATTTGATGTTGAATCACGTCTTTTGTAATGCATTGAAGTTATATTGGGGAAGGAATCATACTTTTGTATCTAATTTAACTTCAATAATTGATGAGGAAATGGCCTTTTCATCAAGGCATGAATACTTTGCCTCATCCAAAAGTTTAAAGAAAGTGATTCTCCAAACAGAATTCCTGCTTGCTACAATATTGAGATATAATATCAATTTCAGTCTTATCCATTGTCTTCAATTCCTTTACTTCACAGAAATACAAACTGAAATCAATTTGTTATTGCTTTAGACGAGTGTGTTATTTGTCTGGCCCTCCACTTCAAGTTAATCTTAAAAGTGATTTCGTGAAAGCATCTTATTCGAATACCATCTTGCAATTAAAAAGACTTGTCATTTTAACTACCAACTAGTCTTCCCAACTTGGCGAGGAACATATGCTATAATTTAAACTACAGAATAAAATGATCTAATTAGAATATGATTGTTATTTTAGATATAATATTTGCTAATTAAGAGCTATTAGTTTTTCTTTTCAAATTAAGCATGAGAAGTAACAACTCAGGAGGAGATAGATCGTGAAACATTTTAGAATTCTTAGTATTACTATTGTTAAAAATAAAAAAATTGGGATGCAATTAGAGTTTGTTATGCGATGAGATTACAATCTAATAATTTGTATTTATGAGAAATTTTTAATTTTATTTTTTATGTCGTAGATATATAATAAATGCTATAGTATTAAATAAGATTTTCTGTGCCTGAACCTTTAATTCTATTTCATTTAAATTTATTCGTACATTTATATGAATCTCATATAAATATATGAATAAAATTTAAGAAAATAATAGAGAACAGAGTATTTGTTTCCTGTACAATCACTGTAGTTTTTTAACGAACCTAATTCAAAAAAATGACCATAGATGAAGCAGTTAATTTTCCAAGATCTACAAATGAGCTCGCATATGCTTCTAGCCCTGCTATCTATATACAGATTCTGTGTAGAGAGGCTTTGGTTACGGTATCTCTATCACTATCGAATTGTTTCAGTTTTTTGCTTCATGCGTTCTGATTATTGCTTTTAATTTGTTAATTCTTGCATGTCCTTTTTTCTGCCTGATTGCTCTGCCGTGTGCATCTAGTTGACCAACTAAGCATTTGTTTGATTATTTGGTCAGGCTTTTCTTTTTTTCTTATTATTATTCTTATTCTTATTATTATTATTCTTCTTATTATTCTTATTATTAGTTAGTATTATTATTCTTATTATTTTCTTAATATTTGGATTCTTATTTATCTTATTATTATTATTATTAGTTTTAATAATAATAATAATATTATTATTATTATTTTATCTTCAAAGCTTGTACTACATACTTGAAGTTTATTTATTTATTTTTATTTTTTAACTCTTTATATAATATTTATCTGTAAATTTATCAAAAATAACTTGGAGATAAATGTGCATATTATTAAACCTTTTTAAATCCTACGTCAATGCGGGATTCAACTGAAGGTGTGACGAAGACAATAACGATGACGACGATGACAGGGAGCTGAGCTGTCCCATAGTTCAACACTTCAAAACTGCCCAAAGTAATGATCAATTTTTAGCTCATCTCTTCAAACGTTAGACGGCTCATGGGTGGTCCTGTCTGTTCTCAGAATCCTTGCGTGTAGGACTAGAAAACGAAAAGCATGTACCCAAGTTATAAAGTTACATTGAAATTGTAAAAGCAACATTCGAGTTTGATAAACATGAGCACAGTCAAACAGATGCATTAATGAATCAAATGGATGTAGTAACGGGGCATATCTTCAACCATAGAGTGTTTCGTGGGAGCAAATTTCTCCCGATAAAATTCACATAAATGTTACTTAAAATTCAACTTATTGTACACAATTTTCGTTTTATAGAAGTTATTTGTGAAACTCGAATTCGTGACCTTCTAATCATAAATAAATAATCCTACCAATTAGTAAGAATAATAAACAATTTAAGTTTAAGCTTATGACTGAAAGAATAAGAATATTTCAAAGTTTAAATCATCCTAAATACCTATGAGAAAATAGTTATATTCATAATTCTCATTTAATTTACCAAAAATCAATAAGTTTTAATATAATTCAATGAATTTTGTTACATTTTATGAAGAGAAAGATTACATATTTTAGAAATATTATTTTGTTAGAGAAGGCATTCTTGCACAACCCACCCTTTTTCAAGCAAGGCCATCATATAGGCGAAAAGTTACCAATGACACGTTTTACTTCGCTTTGCCCTAAAACCAGCTGAACCTAAGATATCAAGTAGAGGTCGATCATATAAAGGATCAAAAACATTTTATTTCACCTACCCCCTTTGTTTTTTTTTTTTTTAAGACTCCAAGTCTCACACCTACACGTACAAAATACTAAAGGATTATCCCAATATACAACAATCGTCGTTTTGCGATAGTTGAGGAAGGAATATCGATTGTATAAAATACTAAAAACAATAATATGAGAAAAAAAACTAAATAAAATAATGCATAATTCTTGGATTTAAATGTACACAAATATTGGGGGAAGTTAGGCGGCCTTGAGATACAAAGGCCTAGGAGCCATGGCTTACTAGTTCTACACAGGCACAGCTTGTTTTAAGAAGGACAAGATTTTCCACAAGAAAAAGGCCTAAGGATAGCTCCTGCAACAGGGGAGAGGACGGCTTATATTGGATTTCTTTTTTTTCTTCTCCCTTTCAAACACAAAACAAACATACGCATACAAGGAAACCACCAAAACAAACATGTGTGGAACTGTCTTCCCTTTTATATATGAACAAAGATGGTATACGATTTTGATACATAAATATTATGTTATGAAAAAGAAATACAACATTCTAATGCATCGATCGCATTAAATGACAAAACAATTCATGTGCCTGCCAAATCAAGTTGGCTAAGGATCCATCGATGAGAACTCAAACTCCTTGATGGTAGAGTATCGGGATAAGCCTCTATTGAGGAATCGTCAGATTTTATCTTATCGATGAGTTTGCCACGTTAAGAACACACATGCATATATATATGGATTTCTGAATTCTGACGGTTATACACATCCGCACTTTCTTTAGCAGGTGGGGCCTTTAAGTAGTTTATTTACAACACTGGAATCTTTTGTGGGGCATATTGAAGATCAATCACTCGTCGACGAGAAGGGTGGGAAAGTGTTTCCCATAAGAAAAGGTTTCGCAACCCAAACCCAACTAGGTTAACCAGCCTAGCACTCAAAACTTTTGAGTTAAAATGGGAAAATGTCAATGAAGAAAATAGTCCAATAATAAATATTTCCATTCAATTTAAATATTTTCTCAAAATAAAATGTGAGATTAATTACAAAAAAATTCCAAATTTTACTGAATTTTACAATTATAGCCTGAATTTTAAAAAGTAGCAATTAAATACTAAAACTTTCATTTTTTTTTCAAATTTAGACATTAGTATCTTTGTTAATGTTACTAACATGACAAGCCACATAAGGCATAAATCTAAACTCATATGATTACAACTGTATTAAATTGTACACGTCAGACTTAATTAAATTAATTAAGTGAAATTAAGCAAATTAAAAAATTAAAAAAAAAGGTTAAACCCGTAAATTAATTCGGGATTAATCACTCCCCTCTCGCACCATTGTATTCGTCATCCACTCTTACCAAAGTACACATAATGTCTAGAACCTCAATTCCTTCGCCACCGCCACCTCAGACTCAAACAGTTGCTTTTCTATTACCGCTAATAGCTAAATTGCAATCACCAGTACAGTCACTTTATGATAAGGAGACGATGGAGGTTGTGGTGAAAAAAGAACCACTTCCATCACCTCCATAGGAGTCTAAATCGCTTACGATGATGCTGGAAAAAGAAGGGCCAGCACCATCTACTTCTAGGGAAGAAGAGAGCAAGGGAAAATCCAAAGAAGAGGTGGTGGTTGTTAAGACTAGTGTAAAAGATGTTTAGGAGACTAAGAAGGTTCCTCAAACATTAGTTCCTTTCAAGGAAGAGAGCAACAAAGGGTCTTATCTCTCTTATTTCAAGAGAAAAGCTTTGGAAGAACTCAAGCACTTGGTTCAAGAAGCTCTTAAGACTCACAAGTTCGTGCTTCATCACCAGAAGGAAAGAAACAACAAAATGAAGAGACAATTTTTGAAATTACCCCACCAAAAGAAAATGAATACTCAAAAAATGCATCCAAGGTCGAATCTTTACTAGATGAGGTATTGATAAGAGGGGATTCCCCTTTTCAAGGATGATAGATTTTTTTTTTGAAAAATAAAATTTTCATTACTATAGACAAAGCTAAAACAACATTACAATGATTTCTACGTTGTTAGCCTATGTACAAGCTTGATAGCTAAATATACAAAAAAGAGCTACATTACAGGGAATAATTCTAAAGTGGTTTATTATCCGATTAAAATTTTGATCTAGATATCATGTCAGGAGAGAGAGTGAATGATGCAAGTTGTTAGCAAAGATTAATGCTCGAATCTAGTTACACTACAACAAAGGCATCCTTTCTTCACGAAATTTTTTGTGACGAAACAAAATTCGTTGCGAAAAGAAAACATATTGCGACGTTTAAAAACATTTGTCACTAAAACAAACCATTTAGTGACGAAATCAGAAAGCGTCAAACAAGGGAAAACCTTTAGCGATGTGCAGAGAAAATCGACATCGAATCATCCACAATGGGTGATGATTTTTGAGAATCGTCGCGAAATAATGCAATGGTGACGAAATCTTAAAATGTCACCATAACTTGTCAAACGTTTGGCGACGACTCATGCAGAATCGTCAGTAAATGTTATATATTTTGCGAGGATACCATGAAGTGTCACCAAAAGGTTAATATTTAGTGACGAAATTTCTTTTTAGTCACAAAAGCATATACATTTAGCGACAATTTATGTTAATCGTCAATAAATGTCAAGCATTCAGCGATGATTTTTAGAAATCGTCACAAAATGTTGCACATTTCATAAATTATTAAACTAACATATTTATAATCTATCATAGTTAAGATATGTTTTATTACAGATTTGTTTTGAATGTTTACAACGTATTATATATTTAAAAAAACTCACAACATATTTTTAGGTATTAAACAGTAGTATTAATTAATCATTAGTATTTACTAACATTGAAAAACTAAGTTATCAAAATTTTAAATTATTTTATCAATATAATAATATGATATACGTCACAAAACAAACTTTGAATTAGAAGTTACCCAATTCATACACTCACAGAACTAGAACAATAACAGTAAACATTCAATAGTACGCAACTTAATCTCTAAGTAGTAGATATGTTGTTTGACAAATTATTACAGATACAACAATAAATAAACTTTAAAGCTAAGTTCAGTTCATTGACTCGCTAACTGACAATGATATAATTATTTGTTTGAATTCTAAGTAACATGAGAATCGGTAAAGGTAAATGAGTCCCCGATGTCTGGATTCTCTAGAAGGGTCCTTGCACGTTCGAACGCACCAATTGAAACAGTAACGGTTCTTCCCTCAAGTGTAGGGTTTTTCACACCCTCTTGCAACAACTTTTCTGCTATAGCTAAATTTGAAGAGGATGCAGTGAATTGGTCGCTAGATTTAGTAACTAAAATACAATCGGTATAGAAGTTAGATATTGTCATATTTTTAAACCGTTAAATGAACTGAAATTGGAGTGACATGCATACGTGCATAAGCAGACGAAGTATTCAGAATTGACGAATTTTCCAAATCAACCGATTGCCCTAATCCTTCACAGATTGTTGTGACATCGCTCTCGCCTCCATGGGCATACATGTCACATTCGAGACTGAAGGAAGCTTCAAACAACATGTAGTATAAACCATGAAATGTGAATATATATAATAGCTTCATAAAAGGAAATGAGAAGTACATAATAAGGGAAGTGACGTTATTCGGATGATACTAAATACCTTGAAGTAGAAGATCAACCATGGAAAACATACGATGATTAGTGTATATAGTAGACATTTCCCTTTCAGCATTGGTTTTCTCAGCTGGGACAATTTTGCCACATTCCTCCCAACGGAATGAATTAGGGCGATCGTGAACTAGTCTCCATGTCAACATTCCTTCATTAATAATGTTAAGAGGTAAATTCTTTAAAAGTCGATTTAAAATAAAACGATGATATGTTTAAGTCCAATTATGATGACAAATGAAACTAGTCAAGTTTAGCCTTTAATGGATTGCCTAGAGTATAACACCTTTCAAATGTAAATCGTTACAGAAATTTCATCGAACACCTTACCGACATGACAAACTCATCCCAAGATTCAAGTGCAAATCATATGTTTTCCCTTCCATAACTAATATTAAAACATTCTAAACACATTTCAAACTCTCCAACGACAATGTGCAAATAACGTAGCAGAAAGAAATCAATGAACAAATACAAAACACAAAGAAATCAACTTTATAACCACAAAAAACACCTTGTGTATAGATCTACACAAAGAACGTTCAGATCTACCCTGGAAGGATAAAAATCTCAACTTTTTCTATTTAATAATGGTAAAATACTTATTGTAGAAATGAAGACCGCAACTAAAAATACAATAAATAGTAAAAAAGAAATGACAGGATTACAAACCGTGGTTTGAGATTCAGGATGATGAATTTGATACGTGGGTAAGACGTCGAAGATCGGTGGGTTTGGGGAAAACTTCACGGAGACTAAAGAGGAAGAAGAAATGAGTTTCATATAAATAAAGGTAAAGGTTTTGTAAGTAAGGTAAATCCTTGGGTATTGGCGACGTTTTTAGCAATTCGTAGCAAATTGAAACTTTTAGGCGATGCTTTTTTATATTCGTTGGAAAATGTTGTAGAATTTGCGACGTTATAGGTGTTTCGTAGGAAAATATTGGAATTTTGCGACGAATAATAAATTCGTCGCTAAAGCATTTTGATTTTATGACGAATCTTGTTTTTTATCGCGGAATTTTGCTACTGTAAAAAAAAAATAGCATGGACGACATCCCATGGGACTTATATTCGAATGCCGCATTCCCCTCCCTCTCCTTTCTATGCGTTTTCTCTCAAATATTTCGTTCCCTCCTTTCTTCAATCTTCCTTTAGCAGTTCTTGTCCGTTTTCGACAAGAAATGTACCCCCATCATCTCGTCGACCTCCGAAATCTAGGTAAGTTTTATTTCGTTTTTTGGTGTCAGTTTTTTTTGAATCTGTAGTTAAAACTGTATATATAATTTGTTGTGGTTTCTGCGCTTTCTTTAGTTCTTTGCATCTTGTGAGTAGCAAAATATTGGGTTTGTGCGTGTGTTCTGTGAATGATGGTGAAGAAAGGGGAAAGAATGAAGAAATTGATGAAAATATGTGTGTTTTATATTATGCATACAAGGTGTTTATTGAAATGTCATTAGGCAAGTTTCAGGTTATATGAAACTTGAGAGGAGTTTGATTATCAATATGAAATGTTACATTAGAAAAACACAATATCAAACTTGAGTATAGACTGGACAATCAAACTTGAGTATATAACTAGTGAAATCTATATTAAGAAGTTGGAAAAATGTTTCGGGCAAATCTTCAGATTAGTAAAAAGAAAAATTGATATTATTTATAGTCAACAAAAGCATATTTATTTATATATAACTTATAATTTATATATATCCTAAACATTATTATCATTAAGTT
>JAOTAY010000190.1:11824473-11840820 GCA_025629805.1 Erythroxylum baracoense | reverse complement strand
ACATTTCTGTCCTCCAGACGAAGACAATTTTTCTGTTCTGTCCATCACAACCAAACAGCTTACTGTCTTCAATTTTTATTCTGTTCCGTCTCTAAATTTCTGTTCTGTTCCGTCTCTGCATATTGAAGACAACAACTAAACGCAGCGTAATATCACAAGATGAAGAGTTGATCAAATGTTCAAATCCTAAAATGAATATGGTCAATCAATGTGAGATTAATTTTGGTGAAAGGAATAGGTTAGAGGTGTCAAAATAAAGACAAATCCTACATTAAGTAAGAGATTGAAGGGTGACTTAGAGAAAAGTTCAAGGAAAAGAAAGTATGTTAAAAAATGCAAGACTTCAACAAATATGGCAGCTTCGACACCTATTTCCAATACTCATGTTATATATTTTTTTTTCTGATTTTATGTTTTTAAACCTTTTAATATATACAATTTATATTATGATAATTTCAAGTATTTTTTGGTTTAAATACTCTATTTAGGATTTCAAACAAAATTCCCAACATACCTGTGTTATGTCCACCATACAACATCCGATATTACATTAAGTTTAGGTTAGCTTTTAGTAATTAAAAATGTCGCAAATGTTGTTTTACTTGTTTTGAACAAATTTTCCTTTTTTTTTGTTATGACACATAGTAAATGCAACCATTTGGTGTTTCGATGAATTTTACAAGTATGGTTTACTTTCATCAGAGAATGACTGGAGACTCTAGACCACGTTCTTACGTACTATTTGTAATAATGTCTTTTGGGTATATGTTACTAATCGTTTAAAGATTTCAATTTTCTATTTCTGGACCACTTGGTTATGACATATATCAAATGCAACCATCTGGTGTTTCTATGGATAACACAAGTATAGTTTACACTCATCATCATTCTGGAACAAATTCTCAAGTAGTAGTTATAATATTTTCTTTTTGCAATATGTTATTAATCTTCTAACGATTTGTCATTTTAGGCGATTGGTACTCTTTTTTACATTTTTTCTTAATTTCAATTATTGCATTTCATGTTAATGTTACATTTTATAAATAATTGTATTAAATAATTAAAATGCATTTTTATTGATAGGCACAACAAACATTTGGTTTTGACAATTTGGGAGTTGGAATGAAACCAAACAATTTGGGAGTTGATATTTGCAATGAGAACTGTGGATGTTCTTTTAAACCAAATAATTTGGGAGTTGTTATTTGCAATGAGAATTATGGTTGTTCTCTTCCATGCCTTGGTGAAAAGTTTTGTATTTGTAAAAGAGGAGTCAAATTCTGATGCAATGTTAGCTCAAACTACGAATCTTATTGTTTAGGAACATAGGGAGAAGACCATTCATGTAGTGCAAAGTCATTCATTTAGTGCAAAATGTTAAGAAAACAACAGGTTATATGTTATTGTGTTTATTAGGATTCTGGGTTAAACGAAAGAATATGTTTTCTTCGTGTAAGTCACGACTGTGACTTAACCTGCACGGCCGTGCATGGAAGTCACGACCGTGCCTTATATTGCACGACCGTACAGGTGGCTGGTTTAAGTCTCAAAACCGTGATATGGTCAAAATATGAACTGCACAATTCTTCTTGCTTAATTTAACGCCACATTCACAAATTAATTTAATTAAATCTTCTTGTTTAATTTAACGCCACATTCACAAATTAATTTAATTAACATTCATGCTACATCCACGCCGATTTCACTTAAATCATATTTATTCAAATGACAACCAATTTCAGCATATGAAAACAAGTACAATCGAACTAAATTTAACACAACGATTGCCTCTCTTTTACTCAAGCAAAATAAAGAAGCCTAGACTATAAAAACAAATAATGGAAACAACAATCTAAGAACAATTTTCCTAAATAATAGTCATAGATATCAACGATCATTTCAATAAACCCAACCTAAGAAGATAAAAGTCATAATACTTTATGAACAAGCTATTCTTCGCATATTTAGCCAAAACCAATAAGCATTTTAATTCAAAGAACCATCAAACAAGTGTGAAAGATACTCACTCCACTCTCCATCCTCTCAAACATTCAAAGGTAGGATATGTATTCACTTATCGTTCATTTTATATAAGGCATGTACCATAAGCTTGTTTACTATTTCAATCTCCACCACTCATATCAAACACAAGCATCAATCCAAATGTCTTCATTTAGATAGTAAAGGGGTCAAGCTAAAGGTAGGAAAAAGGAAAATTGTAGTTTAAAACCACAATATAAATTGAGCATTTAAAATAATACAAAACAATGACCATAAAACACTCAATTCTTTCCTCTCACTTAATAAAATTAACACTTTCCATTTTTTACTTTTCTCTCCTCTTCTTTTCATTTTCTGCTCATCTTCTCTTCCTTCCTTTTCTTTTCTATTTTTTCTTCTTTTCCTCTCTTTTTTATTTTTCTTCTTTTTTTACTATATTTTTATTTATGAGTCTAAAATAAGGAAATCAAGAGAAGAGAAATATAAAGGATAAGTACAAATCTCCATAACCATACCCATTCCTAATGCAATAGCTAACTATATGTTATGATTCCCCTACACTTATTCCTTAAATCCAATTATACCCATTCAAATGCTGAACTTGCCTTATGTTAGGTAGATCGAAGAGGATAAATAATCAAGGTGAAGGCTCATATTTGGGTTTAAAGAAAGAAAAGGTTTCATGTTAAGCTCAAGGGGGTTCACTAGAGGTACCATCATGGTGGCCTTTTAAGCAAAACGGGTAAGTAAATCCTAATTGCCTTCATCATTTCAACATTTGCATAAGATTGTGTGATCTTAACTAGTATTTGTAAGCAAGTTCTAGAGTTCCTTAATCATGAAAGAACACTCTCAAGAAAGAATTACAGAATTTGGTGTTTAATATTTTAAAAAAGCTCAAAATCTTACCAAATGAAAGGTTTTATTCAGCTATCACAACAAACTAATGTCCTTTCATCCAAAATCCAAGTCAATTAGTCTAAGAATTCAAGTATACTCATTCACTTATATTATGCATTGGTAATCTAGATTGAGTTCATTTAATAATCATGCATTTCTAACTACTAAATAGGAAAACAAACACACAAGACACAAATAATCATTTTTTTCTTTTTTTAAACTAATATTCCGAGGCACTTGAACATCACTTTGCCCTCGATGTGATAAGAAAATGAAAGATGGATCTAAGAGGCAAAAGAACAAAAGCAAGGACAAAAATGAAAATGAAAGGAAATTAAAAAAACAACCAGTAAAAAGGGAAAGGATAGAAACACAATACTAAGATGGGGTTGGAGCCTGTTCGAAGTGAGCATTCAAATTGGACATGAAGGTTTGGATCTCTACCCACTTGCTTCAATATTGTAGAGCCTGTCATTTGTTCATCGTTCAAATGCTATCAATTGATTTATCAGTGATTGATACTCTATGAAAGTAATTGAAGAAGTCTGATGCATATATTGGGGTGATGGAACATTATCTTCTTGTTGTGTAGCTTCCATTTCTGCAACTCGAGCTTGCTTGCTGCTCGAAGCTTCCCCCGTGTCATCATGGATAAGAACATAGCGATCGCCTTGTCGCCTGATATCTTTTATCGACACCAAAGATTTCAAGTCGAGAGTCGAGTTGCCCAAAACTAATTTCATGGTTGTTCTCTCAGTTAGCAAGCTAAGATGTTTTGCAATTTGGGGTCACAAATGCCCAACTACTGTTTTACCTGCACTAGATTGAACCACTTCATTTAAATGCAAACTTACTAACTACCGGCATTAAAGGGCCTGGTATGTACCATACACCATAAAATAAATAATTTAGCTTTATTAATTACCCCATTTCTATCTCCTTTATCGAATAGTGTAAAATTTAAAAATTGATGGAGTTAGAGAAGGGCAGGGTCCAGATAGCAAATGATTTAGATTGACTGGAGGAAAACACTTTCCTAGAATTGGTCACTTGGGACTAAAATTTGCTAGCCACAAAATCATCAGGATATTAATAGAAATCACTATTTGGAAAGCCAAAAAACTCTAATGTCATCACTTTCACCAAATCATTCTAAAGTGGTTAGAAACTCTAATGTCAATTCCACGTACAAATTTTTCCTAAATTTAGAAAATTATTCCCAGCCTGTAACTCGTGGACTCGATCAAATATTCCTAATTCAATAAGTGATTGAGAATCTAAAAATCTATTCAAAATTATTTGACAATCCTTAAGAAAGGCATACCTTTGCTAGTGCTCTTTAGTTTGAAAGTTGAGGGACGAGATACTTGAATTTGGCTTTTGTGGTGGAGACGAGGGAACTCTGAATTGTTTCATTCTTAGAGGCACATTTGGTTGCGTCAATATAGACGACGTTTTTTCTCCTGCTAGGTTGGTGTGGTGGACGCACGAGCGTACATTATGCCGAGGGAGGTGACGCACAGGTGTGCGACATTGAGTGGAACGGTGAAAAAGGCGGCACAGTTGTGTGTTGGTCAAGGTATGGGGGCACGGGTGTTCACCTATAGGTGTGTGGTTCGAGAGAGTGCGAGGGCATGTGGTGTGGTAGGGTGCGGGGGCGTGCGTGGTGGTGATTTAGGTGAAGAATGTTGCATGGGCATGGGTTGGGCAAGCACGAGCGTATGTTAACGAGGGGTGTGGCTGGCTAAGTGTGAGGGCATGCCATTGCGTGGCATCTACGGGTGGAGACTGGGTGAGGAGTGGTGGTTGTGGGTGGAGAAGAAGCCGAATGAGATATGTATATAAGGAAAAGGAAAAGGAAAAGATAAGATAAATGAGGAGGGGGTTATTTAAAAGGTTTGATAGGCTGGGGAGTCACGGGATTGGGGAGTGGCACTCCGCAATCACACACATGTGACTTCACTAGACTTTACAGGAAGCTATTGAAATAAACAATTTAGTCCCTCAAAGATTAAGCAGTTCTATCTTCACTTGCAATCCTAAAGTTATCTTCAAGTGGGTTGGGTAAGTGCCACAAACTTGTATGAAGTGCATTACTTGCTTTCCAAATGTTTAATAGCCTTGAATGTATGATATTGCCAAAGATTGGAACTTTCTTCTGTCATATCATGAATTTGTCTTCCTCTTGAGTACTCTACTCTTTTTCCGGTCAAGAGCTTACATGGTTACACATAATACAAACCACATGAAAGTGATTGTGGAATTGTAAATGTAAATATTCCAACAAATGGTGTTGAAATTGGTGGTTCTTTTGGAGGTGAATAGGTTACAGGGGGTGGCCGTGAAGTAGGAAGTGATTATTGGAAGTAGTACATGCGACGCTACACCTAGTAAAGACGATTTCTACATCTAATTAGCTTCATTGGTCGATTTGCATATATTCTGACATTTCTAGCTCTCACATCTCTAGACTGCAGAGAGAAATATTTGTTTGTTGATATTGCCATTTTAATTCTTAATTTCTTGGTTGATCTTTTTTACAGTACAATCAATTATGGGAGTGAATTGTAGTTGGCACAAGGAATCAATTTTGGCTAATAAACACAGCTTAAGGTGATGAATATCTTCATTTTACAATTAACTCTACTATACTTTCCCACTAAGCAATGCTCTTTTGCATTAATATATGTTTCTTGCTTGTGGGTTTCAAAGCTTTATGCATCCTTGGCTTTAACGTGAAGGGTCTCCAAACTTTGATTTGGAGCTTTCATCTGAAATCTTTTATGCTTGAAGCTAGCTTTTCCTTGAATAAAAGTCAGTTGCACAAAATTCACTAAAGCATAAGAATAACGAATTTTAACTTTCATTTTGACTATTGTCTCAGTCTCTTAATATGAATGAGAATAAGTTGTTTTCTTCAACTCTGAATTAATTTATGCATTAAACTTATCTTGATTTGAGATTGACATATCAATATGAGATTGTTCAAGAACAAAGTTACGTGGCTAACAGGTAATTATATGTACCCGAAGGGTTATTTAGTACTAATATGATTATTGTTGATGATTTTAAGTCAGCTTTTGCATAACAGCTGCAACATTAAATAACTTAAATTATTGGAGTTGAAGTTGTTTTCTATGGAGTAGTTCACCTTATTTAATGTTAATCATTGAAGTTAATTAGTCTTGACTTATAAAATTATTATTCTTCTGAGTAAGACAAATAATAGATATGAATCATATGACATTTTGCAGCAACATTGACTTATGTTGTTGAAAGATGCCTGTAAATATGAGAATCATCTTTATCCACTAAACACATTCCTCACATCTTTAACAATGATGAAACACAAGAAAAGATTGGGAACTTTATCAAGAAGAAAAAAAGAAAAAAAGAAAACAACGGAAAAGAGAAAGACAAGCTTCTAGTGAACTAGATAATAATAACAAGAAGTGTTAAAATACCAAAATAGAGAGCATAAGATACAATAAAGATAAAGAGGGCACTCCACTTTCCAACTTATTTTGGTATTCCAAATATAAGCAAAAAAAATCATCCCTATCCACTAAACACATTGCAAAACTATTTGCATTACTAGGTGTTTGTATATAAGATGCAGACATCATAAGATACACATTGATTTCTTAACGCATCAAAAGGAGGGGTGGATGGCTACTGAAGTTAGGATATGGAGGAAAGAACCTGTCTAAGGTAATTAAAAAATCATTCATTAAAGCAAATATCAAATTCTATATAGGGAAATTATAGAACTATGCCTCTGTTTGCTTAGAAAAATGAGAAGATCGAATATTCACTTTTCTTGGTGAACTAAACCACTACAATTTCCTTTAATCGCAGAGTAAACTTGCAAAAGAGATATGGCCAAACATTTAACCCATTGATATTTTTGAAGCTACAACCACAATGTGATTAAATGAAGGCAAAATTGTATCACATCATCTTTGGAAGATTAAGGAGATGCCTAGATAAAAGATTAAGGAGATTCCCAAATAAAAGATACATAGATCTTTGAAGTAAATTACCATTATCAAGAATAACTTGAAACCAAATGATACATCCCTCATCTGCCTGTTTAACCCTTTCAAATTTTCATATCCTACTTTACATGGGTCCATACATCGATGCTTGTCAATCTTGTTCTTCTCCTCCAACATATTAATTTCATAATACTTCTTCCTTGGAGGCAGGGGACGATGTTAAGTATCCTAAGCAAGTCACGGTTGTAAATTAACTTGCATGATCGTGTAAGTGCAAGTTGAGATACTCTTAAAAGCTTCAATATGGTAATTTTATATTGGTTTTGGATCAATAGTGATGGTGACTACATAGAGAGGCAATATTTTTGATAAATTGAAATTAGGAACACCATAAAGATTCCATGGAATTGATAAAACAAACTCAGTAATATAGAAGAAGAATGACAGCTGTTCATGAGAGTTGATACACGTTTATATAAAGCGAGTTTGTGGAAACAACAAATGATATTGAAAAGCAAAAAGAAAAAGCTGCACTATATTATCAATTTAAGAGATTACAATTGAACTTCATAAAGAATTCATTGAAATACATTCTAAAGCTCCAGAAGCTACCCTTGGAAAAGTAAACATCCATGTCGTAAGAAGAATGTTACTTAGTTATGATATGGAGAAAATCTACATGGAGGGACTATTTTTCTCAGTGACGACCTTGAGAACACTAAGAAATTTATAATATCAACTTTCACATTATCACACAATTTCAAACTTATATCTCTTAATCTCCTATAGTTTACAGTTTTGTGCCGCTTGAGTCACCCTTTTGTTATCACATTTAGGTAACCTTCCAAGTCCAGTTGCATCAATCCCATGCATTTTTTTGAAATCATTGCCAATGCTTCGTCATTCATTCCTAGTCCCTTTTCTTGCAATATCTCCAATTTAGGAATTTCAAAGTTTAAATCAATATTCTTTATCCCCAGACATCCTTACATTTTCTCTGTCATTCTCTGATCCCTTCTTCTATGATAGAATGACAGAAGGTAATATCACATAATGTATTTATCACTCAAGTTGTTTAACTCAATAATGAACTCGTTCGTAAAAGTCACATACTTTGATGTGATTGAGATTCGGGAATCTAGGTATTACAAGGTGTAGGAAGGGGGGGAAGAGAGACGAGACAGTGAGAGGGGTTCCAATTGGCGATGGTCTTCTAGGGATTTGAATATCAGTGAAAGTGAAAGAATTAATCTGGGCTTCTTTAGTGTTCAAAAGAAAGAGAATGTCTGAAAATTTTTGGTTTTGTACAAATGAAGATGAAGACGAGGAGGACGTCGACTGGGGTCGGCTTGGCTCATAAGCCACGAATTTTGGAAGATTAACAGAGTTTGTAAAATTTAAGAAGAAACGACAACGTTTTTTAGATTGGACAGAATTAGACAGAGTAAGGTTAGACAGAAGATTCCTGTCTCTAGTAAAAGTCATGTTCTCTTGTTTAGAAAAAAAAGTAAAAGATCTAACAATGAATGAAATGGATTTTTTGACAACAAAGGTTTTATTCCTTGACAGGTTGAATTGGAGATAACTCTTACGTGAAATTTCCAACGAAAAAAAGGAGAGTTAGTAGTAAACTCATATCAGTACTATTAGATAGCCTAACTAACTACGCACCTTTTATCCTATCTGGTCTGCCAGTATCGCAATCTTATTTTCTGTTTTTAATCTAATTCTACTTACGAAGAGAGCAAAGAGGTGGTTATAACAAATTGTGATCCACACATCATAGCGTAAAAATGAATGTAATTTAACCTTTTCTTTGAATTCAAAAGAAGAGAAAATTATTGTCGATTCTTTTTATTGATCTTATCTCTTTGATGTACCTATCTGCTTAATGATAATGTAATTGAGCAAAGCAAACGTGATCCTCAAAGTAAGCTCAGTACGAGAGACGATTGTCATATTGATGGCGACTAATTTGTCTCGGGTTTCCACTGCCCATGCATTATCTTATAAGATCTTTAGACCAAGCTGCCCCTTGCCCATAGGAAAATTTCAGGCACCACCGTAGCGTACCTGGAGACAAAAGGGAGAAGATATGGGACCTTTTGGCATTGAGGATATTCATGTCCTGTAGCTTAGAGACATAGATCCTTTTGGATTTGCAAGAACCAATGACAACTACCTATGTTTGGACACATTCTATATTACTCTACACCTTACACGATAATTTTCATGATGTCCCTATCTAAGTTTCGGCCCCTCAACGCGTACAGGAATGATTGTTAAGCCACATACGTAGCTCGCCTCGTGATCATGGAAAACTCTTGCCCTTTTGGTTTATTTTCGCTCCTTAATTCTCTCTATCACTGTACACTTGCATGGATAATATCATCTTCTGATGATAATATAGACAAGGAAGCTTTAAATGCTTCCTTCGCACTGTTGGCAAGTTATTTGATTGGAGCCCTACTGGAATTTTTTGTGTCAAAGTGGCTAAAAGTCTTTATAATTGTGTACCTTTTCCACTTACTAATTACTGTAACTGTATGTCCAGAAATGATGACATCAATAACATGAACTCTAGGCTTTTCTGTTTGAGAAATAGAAAGCATAATTAGAAAAAAAAATCAACACATAGGGATGCAGCACGTTTGCAGAGAGTCATGTATCCGGAGTTTTGAGAAAAGGAGAGCTAGTCAACAACAAATCGTACTTGTTCGAACAACAACTATACAAGCAAGAACTACCAAGGAAAAATTTTAGTGATTAAGTCAAAAGATTTCGTATCGAGTAAAACTCAAATGACGAAAGTTATTCATTAAACTTTCCAATATCCATTGGAAAAGAAAAACAATAACCCACTACAGTAACTTGACTTTGATACTTGTTCCTTATTAAATTGATAATCCGAGATAGCTTTAATTAACTTGATGACAATTTCCTGTCAAACTTGATAAGAATTGAAATTGGGGTGAAGGATATATGATCAACTTTAATGGATTATAACTATGATGAAGGGCATATAGTTGTGCTTGATCAAAGAACGGCTCATTGCTTAGATGTAGTGGGGTTTTAGTGGGATTATGTGAAGGGGTGGTGGGATGCTGTACGCTGATCTTTGTCTGCACAAGCATTGAATGCCTTTTGGCTATATGCCCGCCTCGCGATTCTAATTCATGGTTCATCATCGATCAGGACTAGTCCCTGTTAAAATATTCCTTTCTTGACCACTCACTTCGTTTTTCACGGGATCTCAATGTGAAAGTTACACATCTAGCCAGAGTTATACGATCACCATACAACAATATAGCTCATTTGAATAAAAGCGAGTATAAAGAAATACCTGAATATCAGACATCAGAAACTAAGTCGAATTAAAGTTTCCAATTAGTTAGGGAAGTGCCACTGAACTTAGCTAAAATATTCTTTGCAAAGATAATTTCTCTTATTCAAGAAATGATAGATTTATAAATATGAAAAGAATGTTTCCGACTATTCTTAAAATTTTTTCATTGTTCCTTTTGGCCTAAATGGACTATAAATAATAGTCGAGGGAGAAGTAACCTATGGTAATTTTTTCAAGATTGAAATAATTCAGACCAATAACCAATTTGATCGTATCCTTCCAAGATGAGAGTGGCAAATTGATGTTGGACAAAAAGAAGATCGAAGTTCATATATATATTGAGTGAGAAGCGAAAATGAAAAAAATACAAGCATACAATTGGAGATTAAGAAAGTAGAGCTTGTCTAGCATCTTCATATTCTCCTTAATTACCAATCATGGAATGAAACTTATATAATACGTAACGATACCATAAATATGTACTCTGGATTGAACGTGAAAAGGCAAAAAATATAGAAATGCGTAAATACCTAATTTTTGGTTCTAAAACTTTAAACGAGCTTTTCGAAACTGAAACGATGCCGAATCCATCACCGAGACGCGGGCTAGGTCTTTTTATAGTTTTATCAAAACATAAGCTCTCTTAACGAATCAGAGATTCCTTATGCTTACGATTGATATGATCAACTGCAGGAGATCATAACCTATTTATATAGCTTTCATATCAGGCTTTCTTATCACAAGGCCTATATGGACTAGGTCCACACTAAAAGGAATCCATTTTTCACCCGAATTTCGACCTATTGATTTAGATCATTTATTAGGCCATTTTATTATCTTTATCTAGATCAAATTACGTAACTTAACTGATAATTTATTTAAAAACCAAATTATAATTAATAACTGTCCACTATATGGAAAATTGACAAAATTGCCCTTAGGGGCAAAAATGTCTTACAATCTCCCCTTTGGATAATTATTAATTGCAGTTTCGACTCAACTTTAAAAACAGTTTGAAAACTCGATTAAGATACATTGCTGTATTAGTCGACTATGTTTAAAAACAAAACATTTGATCTAAAGATAATAAAAGTCTGGCATTCTGTCTAGTAAGGCTTTCGATACCAAAAAGTATCAAATGCATGTGCCATGTGTGACACAGATCCAATATAATCACGAATATCTAATACCTCACTAACATGAATAGAAAAATGGAGTGTGGCAAACTACAATGATACCTTTATGATATAATATATATCATCTTCGTTTATAGGTATCGATTTCTCCAACTTTATACTAAACCGCATTATTAAACTGCATCAGAGAAATCCCGTTTCCTCTCACCGAATGTTAAACAACATTAGAGAAAACTTGTTTCCTCTCACCATATGCTAAACAGCATTAGAGAAAACCTTTATGTTCTCTAACTGAATGCTAAACAACATTAGAGAACCTTTATGAGATTAGAAACTTATATCCCCCTATGTCATGTCAAACTTTAAGGATATATCCGTATAAAACTATATGTGTCTAATGACATAGGCTCAAGGTCAATCTGTATATATGCCCAATGACCTTTAAAATGCTTAAGATCAACACAAATCTTAAGGATTCCATTCGTATTATGACAATGTATGACAACACGTATTACTAAGGGTAATCGATGATCATCTTTATGGAAGAACCATCATACTGTCATAATACATCAAAACATACAAATGTACGTGGAGCAAATATAACGATCTTTTAACCAACAATGTCTAAGGACTTTAAAAAACCCATACTATATACTTGTGTTTCAAACACAAGTGGGAAAAGTCCTTTAGTTAAAGAATCGATTTATAGTTCCTCAGTCTTTAAATGCTCCAAACCTTAACATCACCTTTTCGTATCAACTACTTCATGATCAAGAATTTGATCTCAAAATGCTAAAACCCTTTGATATTCAATGTTGTTGTTAAACAACACAAAAGCTTGATTATCAAATTACAACTGAATGAATTTAACCACTGAATCAACCACAGACAACTCAAAAATCAAAATTTTGAGTTAAACCATCTATGAAGTAGCCCCATAACATGCACTTTGCATGCATAGTCGAGGAAGCCACCTGTGTCTATTTGACACACTCTTCCACAACATTTACCATCTGCAACCTTAAAACTATAAACTTAAGTGAACTTTCGATCATCCGGACACATAGCTAAATTTAAATCTTAATTCCCTACGAGGTTTAGTCTGTTGACTTTTCTATATATCAACATATAATCCTTGATTCCCTTTAATTATCTTAACACTTGTTTGACTGGATTTCAATGGTCTACATTTGGGTTAACCAGGTACTGACCAAACAATCAAACAGTAAATGCAATGTCCTGCCTAGTACATAGCCGAGCATACATCAGGCTATCAGCCGTACTAGAATATGAAACATTCCTCATAACCTCTCTTTTTAACTTTATTCTTTGGTCACTATGTCAAAGATTATCTCTTACTATGAGAGATAGGTGTTACGACAAGTTTACTGTTAATTGTATTAAACCTTTGTAACATCTATTCTTAATGTATGCACTCTGTGAGAGGTATGATGAGTGTTAAGATCTGTTCCAGTAAATCTGAATACCTAGGACAAAAAATGCTATGTCAAGGCCCTTTATGTCAAATTTCTTAACCAAAAGTTGCTTAACCTTATACAACACGGTCAAGTAATTTGAAGAGAGCAGTATATTATTCTCATGCAGTAATGGAAAGATAAATTTGCTCCGCCTGACCTTATAGTATAAGCATCCTTTTAACTTTATTTTCCATAAAGCTAAAAGAGGTCATAACCTCATCAATTGTAAGGTTTCACTTTTGGGAGGTTTGATGTAAATCACATATTGATTTGCATAATATGCAAACTATGTCAGTTCTATCTGGATCCTGAAATCCTTCAGGTTGTACCATGTAGACCACTTTATAAAGGTCTTTATTCAAGAAAGTGATTTTGACATCCATCTAATGTAACTCTTTATCATCATGAGCTATAATTGCCATAATCACTCAAAATGTATCCTACGAGGATACGAGAGAAAATCAATATTTCTCCTTGAGTGAACCATCAAGCAATTGAGTTAGTTCATACACCGTTGAAATTTATCCTGAAATCTTTTAGGTTTTAAACTTTATTTACAAATGACAGTTTTGCAGTTCTGTTGCAAAATCAACTAGCCCCTTGACCTTACTATGCTTTATGACTTGTATCTCATCAGTCATTACAACCTACTACAATTTTACTGCGGGTACAGAAACAACTTCTGTAAAAATAACTAGATTCTTATCATGTCTAATATTATAGTCCTGTTCACCTAATAGACTATGTAATCAGATGGGATAACAAGTCATCTCAATTTGGTGGATTTACACAATTACATTAGATCTTGTACCCCTAGGAATCTCTGTGTGTACAGGTATGGGTTCTTGTTTCTGTACAGGCACAGTACAAAGACCTAAATCCATCGGATCTATTGTATAAGTGGCAGATACATAATAACTGTAGTATCCATCTTGTTATCATTCTAAGGGTCAAGGGGCCCACCATCATTTTAGACATCATATTCTAGAAACTTAACTATTTGCGTTTCCACTATTATGTTCCCTCCTTCTCTGCAGCAAGATCTGTAGCCTCTAGAGTGGTTAGGATATCTCACTAAATAGCAATGAACAATATGAGCATGCAATTTTTCTTTATAAGGATTATACCACCTCGGTAAGGCAGCCCTATACACAAATGTGTGTAAGGCTAAGTTTTCACACTTGTAGATAATTAGGTAGATCAGTCTTATTCTACATTGATTTCTTCAAGTCCTTTAGGGTGCTTTTATGCCTTTCGACAACGCACCATTTTGCTCAAGACTACCAATGTAGTGAATCAAGTCACTATGCCAACTGATTCTATATATCTGGCAAACGGACCTTTTCAAGTTCTGAAAACACCATGTTCACCTTAATATTCTCTTCCATGGTCAGATCTGGCATTCTAAATCAATTTTCTCAATTGTTTCTCAACCTTTAATCTTTAAGCAAGAATACATAACTGTAATGGGAATAATCATTCTGAAATTACACAGTGCAACTGTATAAGGTCTTTTGATATCCTTATGTATCAGACTTAACAAGTCAGAACCATGAGTTGACTTTGATACCCTTATTAGTCAACTTGCCCCTGCAATAGTCAACACATGGTTCCAGATCATTATAATCTAGAATTGAGAGAATGCTTTCCTTAATCAATCTGTTAACTCTAGCTCCAGAAATGTGGCATAAACTTTTATGCCACACCAAGTATGACGTTTCATTCATCAGGGTCCTTCATTTCATAACTTGTTCAGTAAGATACGAAGAAGCATATACCTAATTCAGGGTAAGACACATTCTATACAAGCCATATGATAAGAAAGTTGTAGCATTATGTTTTACATTAAACACAACTGTACAACAGAAACATTAAATACAAAACGTCAACTTCCTGTGTCCAAAATTGATCCAAAGATCATATATAAAATGTGTCATGTAAGAAACCAAAATGAATCTTGCAACAAGATTCAATATATACATTTCCCATAGATATTACTTCCACTTCTTCATTGCTGTCAGCCATCAGTTCCTCCCTTTCTTTGACAAGCCAAGAAGTTATCTGATAGTCACAGTCTTTCCCTCTAGGCCTTATACTACTGGCTTCTTTATATTCCTAGGGTCTTCACCAGCATTGGATTGACCAGTATTAGCATGTGGAGAAAATTCAGTCTTTCTACCTTTGATCTTAGTGTGCTTTATCTTTGCCTTACCTTTAGTTGCATTAAGGGCTGTAGGAGTAACAAACTTAAGTTTCTCCTCCTCAGTAACGGAACTGGCAATCAAAGTATTGAAGTCTCATTCCCTATCCTGCAAATAATATGTCTTCACCAGATTACCTAATTCTGGAGAGATTATATTCAGAGTCTGGTCAACTATGAAGATATCAGTAAGAGGAATGTGTAACATCTTCAGTCTACCATGAAGATGGATCATTCTTAATATGTACTCCTTACTCCCCCTTTTATCGTACACTACAAGAAAATTCAGAATTTGCGTCGGAATATTACCGACGACGTAAATTCCGTCGCAATTTACCGACGGACAGAAATAAATCCGTCGCTGACAACAAACATTTACCGACCGCTACCCATCCGTCGGCAATATCGACGGGGAAAATTCGACCCAGATTCTGCGACAGACAATAGCGACGGACCATGTCTAGGCGACGGTAAAAAACGCGGGAACAGTTCCCGCAATTTGATTGCTTCGCCTTTTACCGACGGTACACTGTCCGTTGGTAAAACTACCGACGCCATGTATATATTCCGTCGGGGGCTTGTTGATTGGATAAACTTTCCGACGGTATAAATTTTATTATATACCGTCGGTAGATAACATAAATTTTATAATTTTACCGACGGAATAGCGCAAGCCGTCGGTAAATGTTCGAGGCGATACCAACGGCAACAATTCTCCGTCGGTAACGGTCAGCAGAAAACCTAATGTCCGACGGATTACATTGTGTTCCGTCGGTAGTTGAGTATCTTCCGGAGCGTTCCTGCCTCTCTTTTACCGACGGAGACTATTTGTCGTCGGCATCTGACGTAAGTTACCGACGGAACGTTGTTATTCCGTCGGTAGATGTTCAGGCCATACCGACGGTGAAATGGCACCGTCGGCAACTGTCGGCCAAAAACCTATTTTACCGACGGAGTACATTGTGTGCCGTCGGTATTTGAGTTTCTTTCCGGATAGTTGTTGCCGCTCTTTTACCGACGGATATTCTTTTCCGTCGGTAACTGTCGGCAATACCGCCCATTTACCGACGGAAATTTTTGTTCCGTCGGTAAATGGGCGTCTATATATCGCGCCCGCACCCCCCCTTTCCTTCTCACTCGCATCTCAGCTCTCATCTTTGGCTTTCTGAGTTTTCCGACTCGTCATATCGAGGTAAACTCTCTTATAAGTTTATTATTTTTATTAAAATAGCTTGTTTTTAAGTTTTAAACGTAGATATTTAGTCATAGAATAAGATTATGCATATTG
>JAOTAY010000190.1:11812796-11824373 GCA_025629805.1 Erythroxylum baracoense | reverse complement strand
AATCAATCTCTCAACCCTAGCTCTAGAAATGTGGCTTAAACTTTTATGTCACACCATGTATGACTTTTCATTCATCAGGGTCCTTCATTTCATAACTTGTTCAGCAAGATGCGAAAAAGCATATGTCTAATTCGGGGTAAGACACACTCTGTACAAACCATATGAAAAAAAAAGTTGTACCATTATGTTTTGCATTAAACACAACTGTATAACAGAAGTATTAAATACAAAACATCAAATTTTTTGTCCAAATTGATCCAAAGATCATATATAAAATGTGTCGTGTAAAAACCTAAATGAACCTTGCTACAAGATTCAGTACATAAATCCCCTATAGATATTACTTCCTTCTAGGCCTTATACTACTGGCTTCTTTATGTCTCCAGGACTTTACCAGCACTGATTGATCAACATCAGTATGCGGAGAAGATTCAGTCTTTCTACGTTTAATCTTAGTGTGCTTCATCTTTTCCTTCCATTTTGTTGCTTCAAGGGTAGTAGGAGTAACCAGCTTGAGTTTCTCCTTCTCAGCAACCCAATGGGCAATCAAGGCATTGAAGTCACATTCCTCATCCTGCGAAGAATATGTCTTCACCAGATTACTCAACTCTGAAGGGAGTGTTTTCATAGTCTGGTGACTTATGAAGACATTAGGAAAAAATGTCTAACATCTTCGTTCTCCTATGAAGATAAATCATTCTTGATATGTGCTTCTTACTCCCCCTTTTTCCGTACTCCTCATGGAGAATAATTCTTTATTCAAGGCACTTGTCTTAACACTAGATGAGACTGCGTACTTCTAGGAGACATTTCTAAGAAATTACTATGCTATGTCTGTGTCTGGAAGTTCACTAAACAAATGGTTAGGTACGGATCCCTTAATGGTCATTAGACACAATCTGTCAGACCGATCCTAGGCTTCGTGGGCTGCTTTATGAGCTTTCGAGCTCCTGGATGTAGGTGGAGATGGCCTGTATATCTGTATGGCCATATCAACCTAAGATATTTCCATAGCATTCAATACATCCTCAGTTCTCTTCTATGTATTGAAATCGGTCAGGGTTTCAAAGGTGACACTGATTTTATTGATCGAAAAGGTGACTCTTTAGCAACTTTGATTAGATCAGCACAAATGTAGGATAATAGCAATACTGAAAGCCATTAAATAATATCTTTCCTAAAAATCCGATCACACATATTATTAAATACCTTTAGGCTGAATACATAATATATGCAATTAGACTTCCACATAAAAACTGATCAGAGTACGAACCATCAACTCTCACGACACTACCACCTTTGGGTAAATAGATCATTTAAGCAATGACTTTCTTCTATCTAATGTCTTTATGATCATCTCAAAACATTATGTAAGGCTAACACCTTTGGGTAGGATAACCAAACATAAAGCCAGAGATATCCCCTAACATGTAAGTAGAACAATCCAAATTAATGACTTGAAAGGCCACTTTAGTGACTACATTCTCATCAGTATCCTAGAAAGTCCACTAACACAAGGGATGCAACTTTATGTTATCCTCACATTTTTTATGGGCATATGATATGTGACAATGTAACTTCAATAAATGCAAAACCTGAATGTATAGTCTCATTGTCACACGCCCGTGCTGAAGACATTCTCTGAAAACTTTATTTAAAACTTTCGTTAAAGAAAAATCTCAGTAGAGTGACTATCGTGCATTACTTAATATCGAACAGACCGCCCGAGATACAAGAATCTCATATATCTCCCTTATAGCAAGTTCATTGCACAAAAATTCACTCAAAAATGGCTTTAGAATGTCTCAATTCTTTTTTCGATTAATTATCATGCTATCTCGAACCCTAAATATGAGACCCGAGACATGAAAATTTGAATTATCTACCTTATATGATGTTCAAAGCATGAAAATTCACTCAAAATCGGATTCAACACACCTTAATTCCTTTTTCTAGAGTTAAACTTTAATTTATTACTAATGTAATAAATCCAGAAAAATGAAAGAATTCACTTTATAACTTTCTCGGACCCAAAAATTGACCCAAAACACCCTGGGGCCCTTATGGGAAATATGAAATTTTTGTGTTTTTTTTATTCACTGTAGCAGATGTCCGTACGCTGCTGACGTCAGTGTGTTGACGTCACTCCCCGTGTCAGTCGCGCGCCTGCGAGGATGGCGCATGCTAGTCACGCGTCAGGGACTCGTCTGGTGAGTGTTGTGCACGCGTGTGTCACGTACAGGCACGCCCACCTATGTTGACATGCATTTCGCCTATATGTGGCCACGGATGCATGCGCCTTACATGTCGCCACGTTAGTTTCACTGTGCACTGTCGGGCGCGTGCACATGCGCCTGATGGTGCGTGGATCCTCGCCTAAAAAAGATGATTTTTGACAAGTTTTGGGATGATTTTCCAGCTTCTCGGGCTTGTTTTTAACCCGTTTCTTAAGGCTAAACATATGTACACTACTTTCATGCAATAAAAAGTAAGAAAAAATCGAGAAACAGAAGCTAACTCTTCGAAAACCTTATGGAGAGAAAAACCAAAAAATCTCTATTTTTAACCACCCGATCACGACATCGCTCTGATACCGTGTGTAATATGTAACGTTATGTTAGTTACGTACCTTGGATTGAACGTGGAAGGGAAAAAAAGGAGAAATGCATAAATACCCAATTTTCAGTTCTGAAACTTCAAATGAGCTTTTTGAAACCGAAACAATCTTGAATCTACCATCATTTTCACAGGAATCCATCACCGAGACGCGGGCTAGGTTTTTCTACAGTTTTCTCAAAATATAAACTCTCTTAACGGGTCAGAGATTCCTTATGCTTACGATTGATATGATCAACTGCAGGAGACCATAACCTATTGATATAGCTTGCATATCGGGCTTCCCATTACAAGGTCGATATGGACCAGGTCCACACTAAAAGAGATCCATTTTTGACCTGGACTTCGACCCATTGATTTAGATAATTTATTGGGCCACTTTATTATCTTTATCTGGATCAATTACATAACTTAAACGATAATTTATTTAAAAACCAAATTACAATTAATAAATGTCCACTATATGGGAAATTGACAAAATTGCCCTTAACAATTTATATTTGAATGCTGGTGAAAAGGAAGATAGAATTCGATTGTTAGAGTTAGGTTAATTAGTATCATTAAAATTTTCCAATTAACTTATTCTTTGATATGGAGGGAAAGATTTTTTATTGTGGTGCTTAAAGGTATAGACCTTTCTAAAATCCCTAAATATGGGTGTGATGAGTTTGATGATATGTTTACGTAATAAAGGTCGTTACCAACTATATATAGTCTAAATGAATATGTCTTATTTATAATGATTAACAATTCAAATTGTTATAATTAGTAATACTTTATTGAGAAATTTGATGGAGCTAAATTGAGTCCTTTCTCTTATTTTAAGAGTCAAACTTCCTTCCATCATATTTGCTCTTTTATTTTTTTTAGTAAATTCTAATACTCTTCCTGATAAAAGAAAATAAGAAGAATAATACACATATATACTTACAATAACAAATGTTATAGCATTTATAATTGTCAAATGGTTTCCTAATTTGTTCCTACAAAGGAGTACAATCTTTAGAGGTGAGCTTTTTTTAGAAGAAAAGAATCCCAATTTCTTTAAAAGGGAGGCAACCTCTTTTGAATCCTGTAACTTTCGAGAATGTAAGCAGTAAATGGTTGATACAAATAGAAAATTTTGCATAAGTTCATTTATTTATTCAAGAGCTAAGCAATTGTATTGAGCTCATTAATGAAAGTAGAAATTGAGATAAAATAGGAGAAGATCTTCCATAAATGAGAGGTTAAATAATTTTTTCTTGGAACATCTAAAGTGAGATTTGAAGTTGTTAGAATTTGATATTTACTTCTTTAGGATATTAAGCAAAACCTCATGTCTAAGCACAAATAAATAAGCTAAACGGAGATCCCCTTGAAGCACTCCTAATAGTTTAGTGTGTTCCTTGTTGACCAACACTAAATAAGAGATCGTAGTGATACACTACTCAATCAAATAAATGAATTCATCTAAAAAGCCAAATGCTTTGAGAGTGTAAAGTATAAAGTCCTATTTAAGATTGTTAAATGCCTTTGAAAAATCAAGTTTAACAAAGCATGTTTTTATGTCAGAATTTTTGTGATAATCCTTGAGTATTTCTTAAGCGATCAATAAGTTATCACCAATGTTATGATCCAAGATGAAGGCAGTCTGGGAACAACTCACCATTGAAGGTAGTGTTTTTTTTAATTCTCTCGGTTAGTACTTTTGAAATAAGTTTATAAATTGTGCCACAGTATGAAATGAGCTTTAATTCATTACGAGAAGATGCATTTGAAATTTTGGAATCAGATGAGTAAAGGTACATTATATATCTTTCACAATAGACCACAAACTTGTTAAATTTGAATAGGCTCTTTCTTATTCGAATGTTCTCTCCAATTTTTACCTTAAAAAGATTGTGGTTCGACACATTAGGGGATTCAAAAGAGACTCAATATTTTTTAAAAAATACAACTAATTGAATTTTACTAGTGCTCTAAATAATTTTCTCTTAACCATAACCCGTCTATTGATTACTCTGTAGTAAAAGATTGTTATCATTGTGGAGATCTTTAATAGATCAAATAGTGAGACAATAATTAGCTTTAATCCCACATATTCGGCACTCCTAATTTTTTAATGGACAAGTGAGTTTTAACATCTCTAAATATCTTCCACATATTAGAACATTTGCCATTAAGTGCCAAGCAAAAGGATCAAATTGGACATGATATTTTTTTATCAAAATTTAATTTAAACTCAAACACTTAGGCATGTTAAAAACCCTAATATTTCACAAATATTTAATTTAATTCCTAATTTAATTTCTTTTTTAGTCCTCCATTACAAAAATTATATCTATTATTTTTATGGATTTCTTGCTAGATGTGTATCCTATGTGAGAAGTGGAATTCAAAAAATTAAAAAACAATCCTTCTCTCCTCTCTCTCTCTCTCTCTCTTCAACTTTTTATTTCTTCTCTCATTACAAGAATTATGTCTATTGTTTACATTTTCTCTTTACATTTTAGAATTTGTAGTGAAAAATAAGTATATCGCTATCGTAGCTTAGTGAAGCAATACCATAGAAAAAATATTTTGCATGCTTTCTCAAAGACTATTAACCACGTTTATTTTAACTAAGAATTATTTTTTGTAGTCAAAATAATTTTAATGAATAGGCTACATGTATATTCCGTATCTAAAGATTATTATCTATATTTGTTTTAACTATGGATTATTTTTGTAGCCAAAATAATTTTAGTGAATGAGCTAAGTTTTTTTTGTAGCTAAAAACTATTGGTTATGTTTTCACAAAGAAAGTAAAATCTGTAAGTTATAGAACACTCACATCAATAAGACAGGAGTTGAAAAGATCGAAAAACTATAAAAGAAGAAATATAGCGTCCAATAAGGGCAAGAAGAGATACGCTAGATGAAATTAGGACGAGCTTACCAGAATAACATAAACCTTACTATAAGATTAGATTGAAAAGATCTTGCCTTGAAGAACCAATAAAAAATGGAAAATCGAGAGTGACTAAAGAGAAAATTTAAGGTAAATTTTCATTGTTTGTAACATAATTTGGTAATAATTTTCTAGTGAAATTATTGTACTCCATGATACTGCTGAGAAGAAAGCACCACTATATTTAAGACCATGCATATAAAAGAATAAAATGCCTAGTCAAAACTTTCATTTATACTTTAATCTATAAGGAGCAAGCAAACTCTGGCATAATAATGATGTTGTATCAAGTATAATATACTAAAAAATAAATTTGGACAAGGTCAATCAAAAACACAAGAAACATTAAGTTTTTTATGTGAAAAAGCCCTTTGAATTAAGGGTAAAAACTATGAGATCCCTGATCCATTCTAAGAACTCCATTATAGTAAAAGATTTATACAAAATGCTCTCTAAAGTAGTCATATCACAAGTGTCAAAAAAAGAGAAACAAAGGATAAAGGTAATAATGATAAATAAGGAAGAAAAAGAGAAATCGACTAAATTTGAACTACTATTTACAAAATGAGAATAACAACTATAGTCCTCTAAATAAGATTCTTATCATTCAAATTATAAAGTAACATCTCACGAACTCCAAGCTCAAATTTGAGCTTGATCCAATTGTGGATGACTCCAAATGGACAAAAAACTAAAACCGGTTTAAACAAATTCTACTATAGTCTTTCTTCTTTTCTCATCTCCTTATCCTATCATCATTGTCATGTTCACAACTATTCCAACTTTTTCATAGTAAAAAGGGTGATTCCAAAGATCAATAACAGGTTCCTAAAAATGATGAACTAAGTACATTTTTACTCATAGGAATGAAAGAAATCTTAACCTAACAATTCTCCTTTTATTGACTATATGGAGAAGATCACATCCTGAAGTTTAAGAAACATATGTGTAAACTTCTCTCTTAGAAAAAAATGGTTATCATATCAAACCGTTGTCATCTATATAAATTTTATGTAGCTCAAGCAATTTAGTCCAAAGCATCTCTAATTCAATGTTATCTAATAACAATATATTTTAATTGATTATGAAATATGGAATTCTTGACAAGTTGCATAACATATTAACCATCATAACGTAACACATACCTCTTTGCACAAAGCTAAGCTCTTTCACAAATCTCTTCATCTAGAATATCTCTTTACAGGCTTTAATAGTAACAATAAACTCTGCTTCTACAACATAGATTGCTAAGATACAACTCTTCTTGCAGAGGTAATCAAATAGCCCAGATTAAACTTCCTTGTATCAATATTTCCTGCTATGTCTGGATCTATGTTTGTAGAAAGAATAGGTTCCTATATTCTAAAACATAAACTTTAGAAGAGCACTAAGATACCTTCAAATATGCTTTATTACATTCTAATGTTTTGTTATCATCTTAGAAATAAAATCACTGCTAACATTATCAAGTCTTATATAAATCATTTAAATTACTAATAACTAACATAAAAGAACTATTTCATATCTTCTTTCTTTTGTACTATAAAGAATTGAGTTTTGCATAATTTAGAGTGCATAACAAGAGGCATACTACTAAAAGATGAACTCAAATCTTACTTCAACATTGTAATCTTAATAGAATTTTGACTAATAATAAACATGACATCAATATAAATTATAAAATTAAAAAGTCATCACTAGAGATTATAAATTATTTTCTTATATCATAATCAATCTTCTTATATCACTACTTTGGTGTTTGTTTGAAATTATACAAACAATTCCTTAATGTACAAACATATTCTTCTTTTCCCTTGATTTTGGATCCCTATGGATTCTTTATATAAATTTTCTCATCTAAATTAGCATAGAGAAAAGTAGACTTCACGTCTATATGCCTAACCTTTAAGTAAAGGCATGTTGCTAAACCCAAGATATAAATCGGATGGATGACATCTTCAAAACTAGAGAAAAGATTTCATTAAAATCAACTTCATTCTGTTGGATAAAGACTTTGAAAATGAATCTAGCTTTATATTATAGAATTAAAGTGCCATCATCATGCTTCACTTTGAAAATCTATCGGTTCTTCCAAATTTTTTGGTCCTTAGGTAGCTTAACCAAATCAAAGTGTGATTATCATGCAATGCTTTCATATCATCCTTTATAGCTTCAAATAATTTCTACTTCTGCTTAATTATATATTGTTTCCTTATATCTTTTATGTTCTCCCTCATTAATGACATATACATACTCCCTAAGACAGTAATGTAATAAAGACTTTCTCTCTTTAATAAATCTTTTGAAAGAAGTTTTTGGAGCTTATATAGTTATTACCTTTGCATTTGTTAGTTGTGAACATCCATAACATCATGTACTAGAGTACCCAAAGTGTCTAAACCCTTTTGATTATTCTACACTGGATCACCACTTTCATTATCATCTTATATCTTAAAATGCTAAAAACCAAACTCAATTGCATTTGGTGCATCATTAAAAGAAAATTGATTTAAATTAACCAAGTTATTGCTTTAAGAATAAATTATTTAAGTCTTCTCAATATCCTCAGCAGTTTTGTCCTCAAAGAACACCACATCATGACTTCTAACAAATTTACTCTTTACAGGAACATACAAATAGTAGCCAAACTTATCTTAACCATAACCAATGAAGATGCACTATTTGGTCCTAACATCCAATTTTGACTTCTTATCTTTAGGAATATGCACAAATACTTTACATCTAAATATGCACAAATACTTTACATCTAAAGACTCTCAAGTGATTATAGGAACCATCTTTTCCAACTAAACTTTATTAGGGATGCCACCATCTAAGGCAATAGTAGGAGCTAAATTGAGAATATTAGCAACTATACAAAGTGCTTCTACTAAAAACAGGAACTTGCTAGCATTGAGTAAGTCAATTTAACTCTCTCCAACAAAGTTCCATTCATCATCTTTGCCAAACTATTAGTTAGGGAGTCTTGGAAGGATTTTTCTGATGTCTAATACCCTACTATCTATAATAGTTACTAAAAGTACATAATATTTACCACTACTTGACTACATTTGCATTCCAATTTCTTACTTGTTTATTTTTAAACTAAGGCTTGAAATTATTTGAAAATTTCAAGAACCTAATCTTTGGTCTTCAAAAATAAATCTAAAGTTTCTTAAAATGATCATCAATAAAGGTGAAAAATAAAGTATACCACTATGTGATCTCACCAAAGGACCACAATTGTTAGAGTGTACAAGCTCTAATAAATTTGATTTTTTAAAAGGATGATAACTTTAAAAAGAAACTCTTATTTGTTCCCAGCCAAATAATGAACACGCTTTTCCATCCTTGCTTCCTTAATCCCAAAAATTTTTTTCTTAGCCAATTAATTAATCCTCTTTGCTCTTATATGACTTCATCTTCTCTACTATAATTTTAGTGACGTACTCTCCATCGTATTCATCAAGTCATGATAAATAAAACATTGCATCATATATAAGTTAGAGGACTTATTACCTTAGGCCACAACCAATGAAACATTAGTAAGTTTATGTGATCTATCATTGAATGTATTGCAATAACCATCATCATTAAGCTTTCCTATAGAGATTATGGGATAATCAATCCTAAAGTGCACAACCTTTTGAGATTTTTTAAATTTAGTTCCTTAGCTTTTAAATTTTTCAGTTAAGTAACCAACCCTTTAAAAGCTTAACAATTCAAATCAAAAAGTTAATTTTACTTATATGACTAATAGATGGACATTCATATGGCATTTATTAGATATGCCACATCATCATAAAAAATCTTTTGAACTAAATGGTTTTAAAAAGTTGGTCACTTAATTGAAAAATTTAAAAGCTTAGATATTGAATTGAAAAAATCTTAAAAGGTTAGGCACTTTTGAATATGTTATCCTAGAGATTAAATTCAAGTACATATTCATGTGTATGCTTAACATGTTTAAGAACTAACTTTGGACCATTATTAGTCTTCAAGCAAATTATTCTCATGTTAACCACCATAATCTTGCCATCATATTGCCTATCTTTAATACTCCAAAATCACTAAGATTATAATAAGCGAAGAAATTCTTCCTTAGTATGATAAGATATGAAGCATCAATATCTATAACCCATCTAGTCTTATGGCGCACTAAGTTAATGACATTCTCATCATAAGCAACAAGAAGATCACCATCAATAATATTTACAATATGGTTCATTGTTACCATCCTTCTTTTTCTATCTCATCTCCTTTTTTCCAATTGAAATAGTGCTTCTTTATGTAACTTGCTTTACTATAATGATCATAAACAAAGTTCTTGTACTTTTACCTTGATTTGCTTCTACTTTTCTCTTTTTATCCTTCTAACCTTTGAATTTACTCCTCCCTTATCTTTGGTGAATAAAACATCTGACTATGACGAGGATAAAGATGAGCCTAAGATCTTGTTCTTAATTCTTCATTTAAAACACTATTTTTAACATATTCAATAATCATCACACTAATAAAAGCATAACATGTCAAAGAAACATAATTTTTTTCCAATAATCTAGGGAAATATTGAGCAACTAAAGCCTTTATATCTCATCATCAAACTTTATACCCATTTTATACTTCTGATCAAGGACACCCCATAAATCATTTAAATGATTGAAAGTAGGAATTCTCTCATTTTAACTCAAATTAATCAATTACTTAAGTAAGAATAACTTATTATTACCTATCTTCGAAGTATAAAGTGCCTCGAACTTATTCTATAAAGTTCTAGCATTTGTCATATTAATAATGCGATTAAGAATATTGTTTTCTAACCATTTCCTAATATAGCCACTAATTTGTTGATTTTGAAATTCTTAATCCTCATTTACTATAGATTATGGCTTACAAGTAGCAAACACGGAGAAATGCATCTTTTTTCACAAATAAAAGATTTTTCATCTTACCTCTTTTACTTATGGTAATTTTTACCATTTAAACACATAACATTTTTAATATTTTCTTCTCCATTATTTAAATAGAATTATTAAAAACATTCAGCCACAATTTTTGATACTACAATATTGGGAAGAAAGCATCAATATATATAAGATCAAAACATATAAGGAAATAAAATACTCAATACAACTTCCTTTTCTACATAAATATATGAGGAGCAAGCAAAATCTAGCAATTAATGATGTTGTAATATGTATAATATGCTAAAAATAAATATAACTAAGGCAGGTCACATACAAAATAGACACTAATACTTTACATGTAAACCCCTTCCAATAAAAGGAAACCTAGTTCATTAACAGAACTACACTATACACAAATATCCTTACAAAATGCTCACCAAATTGGTCATAAAACAAGTGTTAAACAAGGAGAAACAAAGGATAAAGTGTTTGTAATAAATAAGGAAGAAAAGAAGAGAAATCACCTAAAATTGAACACCTGTTCACAGGGTAAAAATAGTAACTATAGTCCACCAAACAAGATCTACACCTTTTAGATTATACAATAACATCTTAGGAACTCCTATACTAAATTTGAGCTCGAGCCAATGGTGAATATCTTTAGATTGAAAGAAAAACTAAAAGTGGTTTAAAAAATTTTGGTACACTATTTTTTCTATTTCCCTTTTCCGCCAATTGCCTCACGCTTAATATTAGTCCACCTTTTAGAAATTAAAAAAATGAGTCAAAGGACTTTTCTATACTGACCTACGGGTCGTAACATTAGTCAAAATAAAATAACTAGACTGCTACTATAGCAGTGGTGAGTCTAGGTCGATTCTACAGAGAGTTTGTGATAAGTTTATGAAATGAAATTAACTGGTGTTTATGTTTAACAGGGGTTTGGATTTTGAAATAAGAAAATAAAATAAAACTAGACTAATAAAAACAAATTAAAGAAAACATGCAAAAAAATGATAAAAATGGGGAATTTGATAGGGACCGGTTCTTTGGTTCAATCTCGGCCTACACCCTAATTAAGCATATTTCATTGATTTGTTGTTCTCAAACCTCTCCTAGAAA
>JAOTAY010000190.1:11802629-11812696 GCA_025629805.1 Erythroxylum baracoense | reverse complement strand
TGACCTAAGTTCTTCAACTTGTCTTTCCATGTTATCTTTTTATTCATGGTTGCCCTCCATCTTGCTTTACCTATTCCAACTCTTAGAATCAGCTCACCCCTATCTACATCAATAATTGATCGGGCAGTGGCCAAAAATTGTCGCTCGAGGATAATTGGGATTTCAGCATCTTCTTGTAAGTCTAGTATGAAAAAGTCTATGGGAAAGGTAAACTTTTCCACTACACATCTTGTATGATACTCTTCGGACGATGAACTGACATCTCTACCGTTTTTACCAATATTTTGGTGGGTGCTATCTCTTTGAACCCCAACTTCTGATATAAGGAATATGGCATCATGTTTATGCTAGCTCCCAAATCGGCGAATGCTCTCTCTACTTTGACACCCTTAATAATGCAAGGGGTATAAAAATCCCCTGGATCCTTCTTCTTTGGAGGCATCGTAAATTTCTTTTCTTCCTCCAACTCTTTTTCCACCTTTCTCCTTATTGATTCCATTAGTGTAAGTCATGCTTCTAGTTGCTTAGTCATGTCTACAACTTCATTCAGCTCAACTTCTTTAGATTTCTTCATAGCTTTGATCGGGAATGGAATCGGGGTTTGGTACTGATAGGCGCATCGTAACGTTATTCAAAATAAAATAACTAGACTACTACTGTAGTACTGGTGAGTCTAGGTCGATCCCACAGGGAGTATTCGGTTAGCTTATGAAATGAAATTAATTGATGTTTAGGTAATTGGGGTTTTGAATTTAATAAGAAAATAAAATAAAATAAAATAAACCTAATGAAAAAAATTAAATAAAACATGCAAAAAATGATAAAATTGGGGAATTCGATGGGGATCTGATTTTTTGGTTCAATCTCGACCTACATCCTAATTAAGCATAATTTATTGATTTGTTGTTTTTTTATCTCTCTTAGCAATTATCGGTCATAGATTAACAACAAGCTCTGTTAATCTCGATTTTTTCTTAGATCCTAGCTAATTATGAAGCGTTCATTGATTAACCATAGCTATTGGAAAACTTAGAATAAGCTCTCTAAGTTTATCCAGACAACCACCTTACGAATCAGAAAAATAGACCAATCTAAGTAATAATCACACAAGTTTAGATTATTTAACCTATGTTATGTTAATTCTAATGATTTGAAACCAGTAGTTGCTACACATGAATCTGGAATACAACGATTATGTATTGTATTCGATTCTAGCAATGGGCTTTCAAGAAAAATGATTCAATAGAGCATTAAAATCATCACCATTCAAATACCCAATCAATCCACACAAGATAACATAATTAATTTCTAATAAGAGAAAGAAATAACCAAACAATAAAAAAATGCTTAATACGGGTCATCGGCGTCGATGTCATCTCTAAACCGGTGTCGGGACGTCTAGCCCTCCATGGGTCTATCCCAAGAAAATGCTTTAGCTCCTACGACTAACCCTTGCTGAAACCTCCTTTGGCTCTCTTCTCACTGCTACAAGCTACTTTCTCTCTACTAATCATTGATTTGACAAATAAAGATTAAGGTCCATCTCCACTATTCACGTATCACTCTCTCCTGCAGCTCTCTTCTGTTTTCACTCACTCCACTCTTTGTCCTCTTCTGTCGCCAGCCCTTTCCAATATTCCATGATTTGACGAATTAATTCCTTGGACCACGCTACTGTTCATCTAACTTTCACTTAACCTTGCAGCTCTCTTTTGTGTGTTTTGAGCAAAACGCACCCAATATTTGCGTAACGTCTACGTTTCACAGACATTGTCTGCGTGAAATGCAGACGTTGTCTGCGTTTCACAAACATTTGCTCCTGCATTATGCACTGCGTTTTATTCTCCTTGCTCCTCCTTGATGTGATGTCATTTTGGCATGCCTTCTCCACCAGCTGCATGTAGTTTCAGGCTTCATCTTTTTCTAACGGCCACCTTTAATTCTTCTTCTTTGTATTTTTTTCTTGTCTTTTAATTTTCTTCTTCTTGCTTCATAAAGACAAGTAAAAATTAATCTTCGAAAAACAACCTAAATGTAGTGCTTTCGACTCACTTTAATTTCTTTGCTTCCAAATTGCACCTAAAATCATATATGAATTAAAGTGAGTATCTTAAGCATTTTCGTATCATTAATCGCTAAGTGTAAATGATTAAATATCTTAACAATTAAACACATATAATATACACAAAACAAAGACGACTTAAGCTAATGGATACAACCAAGATGGACTCTTTTTTAGGTAAAAACTGTATTTTTAAACCTAATATTTTTCCAAAGTACATGTTAAACTTTAAAATTTTGGAGAGTTTAAATAAATCTTATCATTTAAATCCTAAATAAACAAAAATACTGACATAGTTATGTCCCCATTTGTTATTTGTTGTATTAGTGTTAACATGACATAAATTTATTATTGTCTATTAGTAATATGGGTATCATTATATCATATGACATATACCTGGATTAATGAGATATTTTAATTAATTGAGCTAGAGGTAGAGAAGAGATGGATAATCAAAGACACATTCCATATTTAATAAAAAATGAGTCAGGTTAATGAAGATTATATTATCTACATAAAAATAACATCGTTTGTACTATCTTCACTCTTTTAAATCTCCATGTAGTAAAAGATGATCATTTGTTTTCTAGTCTAGACAAAGAACTAGCAAGACAACCAATATGAGAGTTTCCTATTTCCATCAGAAAAGGAAAAAAATTCATTAATCAACCCTCCACTGAACCATAACTTTCTCTCATGTCTTCCATATCCCAAAAAAAACTAAGTAAAATTAGGTTATTTCTCAATTTTTATATTAAATAATATAACTTATAGAACTTCTTATAAAAGAAGGAAAGAAATAATAATATAAACAAAGAAACATAGATTGACTACTAAGACAATGACCTCAAAAAGACAAATAATCTTAAACTAATCAATCAACGAACGTTGCAACATTTGCCTCTTCCGCTTAAAAATAGACTTCCAAAAGCTCTATCACCATCACCACCCCTCCTTGAGTTTCAACTCCTGAACATCCATAACCTCCATTGCTTCCCACCACTTATTGGCTTGCTCTTAGTGCTACTTTTTCCAATCTTATTGATCATTTTCTCTCTCTCTTCTCTTTTCTTCCAAATTTGCTTATATAGAATTAGGCAAAGACATGGGTAGTTTTAAGGTTTTGTGTGTATTTATTTTTCCTTGGACAAGCAAGAGACGAGAAGAGGAAGGGATAAGCTAATGTTATCAAAAGAAAGGGTTTATAGTTTTGATTAGGAAGATTTTCTTAAGGCATCGATGGAGGTTGTAGGAAAAGGTTGTGAGCAGCATTGTATAAGGTAGTGCTTGAGGAAGAAACCAATGTGGTTGTTAAGAGGCTAAAGGCAAATATCTAATCTTTAAGGTGTCTCCACGATGAAGATGATAACGAAAAGATGAGGATTAATAATCAATTTAAGAATTTCCTAGTTATTGGGGTTTTATTAATTAATAAACAGGTTAATTAGGGTTAAGTTAGATTATTTAGGTTAAATTGGACTAAGCTAGATAACTTAGGTTAATTTAAGTTTGGATAATAGAACCCACATGACTAATAAAAATAATAAATTTATGTCATACTAGCATTGATGTGGCACATAACGGATGAAAACATAACTTTGTTAATATTTTTATTTGAGATTTAAGTTAAACGTTTTGTAAATGATAGAGTTTATTTTGGACATTTTATTTAATTAAAATATATAATATGAGAAATTCATTTAATTGAAGAAAAAATTACATTTTGTTAATAAAAAGAGATTTTTAATGAATAAATATGTAAAACGTACATAAAATGATAAAATGAATAACATGAAACTAAATTCATTTATGAAGGATAAGAAATGAAAAAAATTATATATAATATGAGAAATTAATTTAGTTGATGATACAAATTACAATTGATTAATAAAAAAGAGACTTTTAATGGATGAATAATAAAACATACATAAAATAATAAAATGAATAAGATAAATTTCTAATTTTTTACATATCAATTATTAATATGTATAAAAAACTATACATAAATTTTTAAGTGAAAAAAGTTTAGTTACTATTACTAATATGTATAGTACCTTAATGTAATACGATATTTTGAATTAGAAAAAGAATGTTTTATTTTCAAGTTTGGGGGTTTTGTCTTAATTGAAAATTGCTCAAATTGAGAAAAAAATCAAATAAGTTCATATTTTTCCTTTAATTAAATAGAAATCTTGAAATTATGAGAAATGCATTTAATTGATGAGAAATACAAAATTCATTTAATTGATGAAATAATTAAAAAAAGATTATTCAAATTTTTTAGTGATAAATTTTACAAAAATTCAAGATGAAATTATAAAATAATGTTGGAATCTGGGACTGGGAGACTGAAGAGTGGAGATTGGAGATTAGAGAGCAATAAGACAATAGATATTGTTTAAACTTGACAATTTGAAAAAAACACAATTAAAATAATTATATCTTCAATTATAAAAACTAATGCAATAACATGAAAAATAAGTAATTCTCGTAACAAATATTAAAGCTAACAAACTTGGAATGCAAGAAAGGGGATAGTAGCTAATCGTTGTAGTCAGAATCATCAATAGTTTATATCACTTTATCTCCATGTAGAAACATTATGTTTAGTACTATAATATTAAAATTAAAGGAATATTATTCACTTGCTAATAATTAATAAAAACTTAAATATACCTTCATCATCAAATATTTTATCAAAATATTTTTCAGTTGACTGAGTATGAGTATGACTAGTTACCTCTACATCAGTACTTGTGACAGCATTAATATACAACTTAAAAAAACAATATAAGGTAAAATAATAAAAATAGACGAAATTGATATATCATAAAGAAAAGAGTTTACCCTCAATATCTTCATTATCTAACCAATCTCAGGCCCACGTAAAGGTTTTCACAGTATGAGGATGAAGTCAAACACGATGAATACTAATAAGGCTATTACAAGTATTAAAAGCATATTCTGAAGTCAGTAGATGAAGGAATTGCTAATAGGTATCTTGTATTTACTTATATGATCAAAAAATCATTTCCACAATTCTTCCATCATGATAATACATAGAATTACATATCTTCAATTTCAACCACACAATCTTTTGTTAAATATTTGTCAAACTCCATCATGTTATCATTTCTATAATTCTTCCACCATCATAATACATTGAATTACATATCTTCAATTTCAACCACACAATCTTTTGTTAAATATTTATCAAACTCCATCATATTATACGAAGTCCTAACCTTTTTTTCCATGAATTTTATAAATGAAAGTAATAAAATGCTCTTAGAAGATGATCCTGAACATGAACATAAAGTTAGAGTTAAACAGAATGAACTACAGCGATCCCGATCCTGAATTTTGTCCAATTTGAGTTGATAATCATTAAACAAATCATAATAGAATTATTTAATGATTTCAACATGCTCTTAAGCCCAATTACCATAAAACATGTTATATATACAGTTATCCCCCTCCATCTTGTATCTTGAGTCTAACACAGATATGACTGCAACATTATGTCTAACCATATACCCATAAGAATTCAACTTCTTAGTCATCTACTTTGCCATAACTTGGATCACTTCATTGGAATCAAACATCTAACCAAATAAAGCTTTTCTAATCTCACACATATTACTAAAGCAATTGTGTGAAGTTGTATATTTTATTCCTGAGAACGATTCAGTCACAATATGAAATAATTCCAACTTTACACAAAGTTCTCTAGCCAACTGTTATTGGTGTTTTTGTAGGCAGACCAGTATACTAAGAATCTGTTTTTCTCGGTCTTGTAAATATCTCAACATATTTGATTAATTACTGACTAAAAAATCTTGAAGTTGAGTTCGATCTAGTTAGATAATCCAAAACTAACTTCTTCGTCCTTGGAATGCTTAACAGTCATGCAATTTCTTCAAAATTTTAAACTTTTTATGTATTGCACTCTAATACATTACACTGCCCTAAATAGAATCTACTGCTTCCTTTATCATCTTTAACTCGTCCTTCACAATCAAATTTAGAATATGTGTGAAACAATATATATGAAACAACCTTCCACCAATTAACAAGCTCCCATCTTATTCTTGACCTTTTCAATCATAGCATCATTCATGCTATAATTTTTTTTATTTGTTATGGTGGATAATTTGGGGTTGATATTCTAATCTATCAAATAGTTGACCAACACAGTTGCCAATCTTTTTCTTGTATACAATGTTAGCACATAAATAAACCTACCATTAAAAAATATGACCAAATATCAATCATTATATAATCAAAAAATAAATGATAACAATATTAAAGAATATAAATTACCTCAGAAGTTTACTGCCTAGAGTCTAGTCATTGACAATATAATATGTGGTCACTGTCATATAACCTGTATTTTAGTTATATACTATCTACATATATATTGGGATTGTAACTCATCCTTCAATATTCAACAACATTATCAAAATCTCTTTCTTCTTATCTTCGTATATCTTTAGAATATCCTTCCTTCTTTATCGTATTCCAAGTTAGGATCTTGAAGATTGGTTATAGTAAGTTGAGCAACATCCTAAATATTTTCATATCGATTATAGATATCTATATTCATCAATAATTACCATAGAAGCAACCAAAAACCTTGATCTGTTGTTGTCATAAGCCGTAGCAGTCATTTCATTCTTCGCTCTCATTTTATTACACGAATACATATGTCTCTTTAAATGAAGATATTCTACCTTTTGAACTCTCAACCAACATCTTGTGACAATATTTACATTTAGCTTTCTTTACTCTGTCTATTAATCTATTCTTATTAAAGTGAAATCACTTTTCAAAGGACCTGGACTTCTATCTTCATTTGGTATGGGATTAGAAGTTTCCAGATGTATACTCTTAGGTATTGGATTACAACTCTCCGTTCAAAGAATATGCTCATCCATTTGAAACAATCGACATATAACTGTATATGTTATTCATAATTATAATTGATAATTCATAAAACATGGGGGGAGATACATTTTTAAGATCTAGCACAATATAATTCTAGCAATATAAATAGTTATGCAAATTAAGATGTCACTCAACTATAATTTATGTCCTATAAGAAACTTTAAGATAAACTTTAGGATAAAGAAATTCCGTTGTTTTCTTAATTTCTTAAGTCTTTATTTTGTGTTTTGTTTAAATTCTCTTTGTTTTGTTATTTTTCGAATTAATTTAAATTATTTTGGTTATTCCACTTATTAATAGGACATTGTTATATTGGGTCACATTTAACAATTTATCTTAAAACACCATCTCTCCCTTCTCGCTATAGGAGCTGAGGGGATAGAAATTGTCATGCCATGGATCAAGTGTAAATTGAAGTTATCAACATTGCGATTGTTCGCCATTTCACATCTCTGTCATAAGCTAAGTGCTCTCATATGATTGTTTCATGTAAATAGTTCCCAAATGACAACTTTAAAACCAATAATTACCATAGGTGATAAGTTGTTAGAACAAAAAATGCATTTCCAATATCTCATGTGTTGCTTTTCACTAGCTAGCAATTCAAATTTTCACATAGGTGGTCTTCATATGCAGTAAACAACATCCTCATATTATTTAGGATGGATCACCATATTTTTATATTTTAGATGCAACATGAAAGCAATAAAAGCACCCGTCATGTGTAAGCATCTAAATCGATAAAACAAATTAACAAATATTTATAAATTGAACTATACAACGAATATAATAATTTCTAATTATACATTGAGAAATGATGTCATAAAACACAAGCAAAGCACCTTAGAAAACCTAATTCTAGAGTTAAAAAAGCTACTTTCTATTAAAAATGGGGGCGGAGGGTAGCCGAGGGCGATAAGGCAGAGGGCGGTGAAGTGGTAGGGTGACAGGGCATGGACACTCAGACAATGACCAAGGCATTGAGGCAGAACTGGAGAAGAAGATGAAACCAAGTGACATAGAGGTAGGAAGGAGAGATAGAGAGGGACGAAGGGGAAAAAAGCATTTGTTAACTTAACCTAGAGTAAAATGATATCGTTTTGCATGTAGTTTTACTATAAGATAAAATTTGAAAAATAAGGGTAAAATGACTTCGTCTTGCTCTTAGGGAAAAACTAGATCGTTTTTGTTAGATTATAATATACAGAGCAAAACGACATCGCTTCACTTTTCACATATGTTAGCCAAAGGCCTGACAATATCAAAATTTTAGAGTTGAACCAAGCTCAACCCCAACTCTCATCCCTACTTGAGAAAGGCAATATTGGCCCACATAAATAGTTTTGTTAGGATGGCTTGCATCCAAAAGTGAAAGACAACTAAAGCAGATTCATCAGTCAAATTTGATCCTTTTCTATAATGAGAAAGAGAACAAACAATGTCAAACATACTCATAAAGAACTATGAATAACAGCCACTGGAAACCTTCAGCATTCAGTGATATCATCAGCAAAAGCATTTACTGAAAATTAGGCTAGGATTCGATCCCGACCGTAGCAGAATAATCATGAAACTTTTTCACATTTTTGATTTCCCAAAAAGCAAGATCTCTTTAATTCTATAAAATGATTAATACATGAATCATAACAAAGCATGAATTGTAATTTGTACCTTATTCCAAAGCTTGATTTTTGTCTTATCGTATCCCTCGAATCGTTTCTGAAACCGATCCATCTCAACCACCGTAGCCACATAAGTATTTGATGTCTAACTGTATTCATAGAATGGGTAAGAGAGCTTTGTAACTCTTACAGAGATGGTTAAGCAAAAAGTGCTAACTCCATAGAGCTTAAGTCTATTTATAATAAAATTTGGGCATTTTAGTAATTTAATTGAAATTAAATTCTAATTTCAATTAAACTTTAATTAGAATTACAAATAATTTTAATTAAATACCAATTATGCCTAAATTAGATTTAATATCTCATATTGATCCTTATTTATTAAATATCTCACATTTAATCATAAAGTTTCTCAAACTTTACAATTAAGTCCAACTTAATTAAGGGGCTGTTTGTTTCTCATTTCTTTTAACATTTTTTGTTGCCGTTTTTGTAAAAAAGGAAACAAGTCAATACAATGTTTGTTTAAGTCTCTTGCCATTTTTTATTTCTTAAAATTTAAAAATCGTAACAGTTTTAAAAAAACAAGAAAATAACATTTTTCTATATTTTGGCAACACATTTTTTTGAATAAAAAAACAATAAATCATCTTTAGCAAACTCATAACTATTAAGATCGAAAACAACTGTCATAGCTATTCAACATTCTCTGACTTCTTGTCTTCGTCTTGGCCTCACAAGTTTCTTCCTTCTTATCTTTTCCATTTTGAATGGATTTGGAAGAAGATAATGCTTATCGTTTGTACCCATTTGACACTAGAGTGTTTTTTGTTACATTGTTGCGTCATTTTTATTGTTTATTCTTGCATTTTTATCTCTTTTGGCTATGTTACTTCTGGAATCTGCTGCATGGCGTGCTGTTATTACGCCTGCATTTTTCTCTCTGCCTCTACGGTGCATCTTTGGGCTATTGTTGGTTCTCCTCTACGTTGTCGTTTTTTTCACTGTTCACTGGCATTTTGGACTCTTCCTTCTTATCTACCTCGTTGTGATTTTTTCTCCTAAGTTTGGACTGTTGGTGGGTTGTGTCTCCACTACTATGCGCTTTATTCCTTTTCCAAGTTGTTATCCCCCTTTCTGCACTGTCATTTTCCTTTAAATTGCATTTTGCTTCCATCTGTTGTGTGAAAGTATGCCTACTGGGTATATCAAAGCTAAGTTATTAGTTTCCAGACTTCTTAATGTGTTTTTTCTTCAATCCAACAAATGCAATTAATCAAGAAGGGAACTTGTGTTTGATATAGTAAGAGAGAGTGATTCGAATTATCCAATTATGTCAAGTTTTAATTTTATTACATGTAATTAAATAGCAAATTTTTTATTATATAAATATGCATATATTTTATTTCTAATTAATTTAAAAACACAATATATTA
>JAOTAY010000190.1:11783168-11798349 GCA_025629805.1 Erythroxylum baracoense | reverse complement strand
AAACTAATTAATTCTAATTTTAGAAACTACTTTTCTAAAATTAATTAGGAATCAATATAATTATTAATCTTAATCAAGTTATGAAAATAATTATCTTAATTTTAGAATTGAATTTTGATAATTAATTTAATTTAATAATTCAACTCTTTGAAAAATTAAACTAAATTCCAAAGTAATCCGAATAAATTAACCTTTGAAAACATTTTTCAAAATAATTAGAAGACACTTTTCTAAATTTATTAGGGATTTAAACTAATTTAATCAAAATTAAGTCTTAAAATATATTTAAAAGAATTTCAAAAATGTGTGGCACATGCAATGCACGCGTCCAAAGCGTTTGACGTGGACGCGCTGAGTAGACACATGCCTCATCGTTTTCCAGAAGTAGTTATCTGGATTTTATGCACCGTGCTCCTTGTTTTCTTCTCCTCCGTCGTGCTGTCACCTCCAACTTGCCAGCCATAATGCCCAGACGAAGCCTCCTCTTTCTGGAAGCTTCACCACCACCATTGGATGCTTATCTTTTGTTTAAGGGCGTTAAATGCCCTCAACAATTGTGGCGACTCCATTGGTTCTTCGCTGAACCAGTGGTGAGAACTGGTTCTTCGTTGATGGTTGAACCAACGACGTTCATCGCTAATTTCAACCCACCAGATGTAGAAGCAACACTCAAGCATAAAATTCCAATTCCAAGAAAGATCAAACAGAAGCAATTCCAAAACCATAAATGCAGGCAGCAAATGCGCACAAGGAGAGACAATTCCAAAATGCACACAAGGGCAACAGATGCAGGCAATGAGTTTCTCAAACCACCCAAGGGGACATGCTCAATTTATTATCCAGAATCCACATTCAAAAACGCACAGAGCTTCTTGATTTCAGCCTCAACAATTTAATGCATACAACACCCAAATCACGTCCACACGCGGCACAGCAAACGCCACCCAAAAAGAAGTATAAATTCACCCAAAAAAATTAACAGTTGTCGTGGTTCTCGATCATTGCAAACTAGAAAAACAACCAATTTATTCTTCCAGATTCTGGGTTTCACAGAACACTCAAACACAACCAGAACAATTTTGGTTTAATTTCAATTCCAATTGTCTATCAATAACAACCAAACAATTTAATCAAATAATAGAATTAAAGGTTTCTCTAATACCACTGTTGAAAAATCAGGTCGGGATTCAATCCTGACCGTAGTGAAATAATCACGAAATTTTTTCGCATTTTTGATTTCTCAAAAAACAAAATCTCTTTAATTTTATAAAATGATTAATACATAAATCATAACAAAGCATGAATTGTAATTCGTACCTTATTTTAAAGCTTGACCTTTGTCTTGTCGTATCCTTCGAATTGTTTCCGAAACCGATCCATCTCAACTACCGTAGCTACACAAGTGTCTGACATCTAACGGTATCCATAGAATGGGTTGAGAGAACTCTATAACTCTTACAAAAAGGGTTAAGCAAGAAGTGCTAGCACCATAGAGCTTAATTAAACCTATTTATAATAAACTTTGAATGTTTTAGTAATTTAATTAAAATTAAATTCTAATTTAATTAAGCTTAATTAGAATTACAAATAATTCTAGTTAAATACCAATTATGCCTAAATAAGATTTAATATCTCATATTGAGCCTTATTTATTAAATATCTCATATTTAATTATAAAGTTTTCTCAAACTTTACAATCAAGTTCAACTTAATTAAATTAACTTTGCTCTCTTCAACTCATTCTATATGTGAGACCTATAAGGTTCCCAAATATGTTGGCAATGATTATAAATTCTAATTCTAATTCATAATTAGAATTAGATAAATTAAAACTCCTTTTAATTCATCTTTAATTGGCCAATTAAACAATTTATAATCATAGATCAAGATTGACGTTTAGCAATGCGTCATGAACCACCCAAATATTTATGAATGTTATAGTGGTTTTGACTAACCTTTCTGTGAATAATTTTTCATATAATTCAATAATTTCATTATAAAATATTCTAATTAGAGATAGAGTATGAAATTAATGTCTACTTTATTTTAAGTCCAAACATATTAGTTTTCTGCCATTAGCTATCGATTCAATTAATAACATTTGTAAACTATTTACAAAACGTCATTCTACCTTAGTAAAGGATTTTTCGAATCAATACTAATCGAGAACAATGAAACATTCTCCCTAATTACTTTAGGATAATGAATTCTATCTTGATCACTCAACTACCTCCATATAGTCCATTGTACATCCAGTGACTACCGATTAAATAACCTATGATTAAATAGATTATAAGTAATATCAAAATATAGCAATTCCCATACAAGATAACTTTGGTAATTTCAAATCAAATGATCACTTATATTATCACAATGAGAATTCCATAGACATACAAATAATATTCCAAATGAATTTCTCATATCGGGTATGTTCGGTGAATTTGTTCTCTAATAAGCACCAACATATTTGTTTAAGTATCTCTATGCTTTAGCCTATGAGATCGACTACTTTCTTCATAAAGAAAAACAACGTGTGCTAGTCTTTTGTGTTCTATTAATTTCTAATCTTAATAGAATAATGATTAGGAACAATTTGGGAATAATATGTAAATATATATAATATGAATCTCATAATTATAATCTTATTATAATTTCATTTGTAATGTATAGTTATCCCATGGACTTTATTATATATATCTAAACATGTATAAGATAAAAAAAACCTTTAAATAATTGTCACTAAGCTACAATCAAAAGGATTGGTTGTAAAGTATAAACCTACATTTACATCGTAGTCTCCTTGTATACTAAATCTCTTGGCCTGTACTCACCTTCCGATGTACTATCAACTGTTTATGAAAATATGTAACTTGGCTTCACTAAATTATAGCTGATCTATGGATCAATGTATGATAAGTTTGAGTGGTATTTGTGGCTTTGCTATTATACATGATTTACGGTAACTAGGGCTACGAGGGTAAACTGTTCTGCAGATAGGGTTTGACATATGAGGCTGAGCAGAGCAGCAATCCCAGACTACACATTTCGGTTTTTTTTTGTCTCTTTATGACTTGTTTTCTTTGGGTTCACGTGAATTCGACTCATATTATTTTACATATATAGAACACTTAACATTATATACGATTGTTTGTGAGAGCTTGCCAGTCTCCACTGTTCTTTAAAATACTTTTAGCCATTTGATCCACAGCTCTACGACTTCTTTTTGCCTCCAAAACTTTCTCTTATTTCCTTTGATCAGTTCCTCTATTATTTTTCTTCTTTCACGACCCTTCTTGACAAGAACAACACTCTGCTGGATTTTATCTCTCCATCTTTTATCTTTAGGTCCCAATCCTTCCATGACTCCAACTCACAATTCTTCTTTTTCTCCTTTCCCGATGGACCTTAATGGAGATCAACCCCAACAGCTTTTCAGCGCCAATCATGCTACAGAAGCTGCCTCTTCATCTTCTTCATCGGTTTTATACCCTAGTTTCATTTATCCACATGGTGAAGAAGGAAGTCATTTTGACAGGGAATCACAGCACTTAAAACATGAACAAGAGGTATGCTTTTTTTTTTTTTTTGGTTCTTTAGATCGCTTTTCTTTACCCTGAAAAAGAGTATGTTCAGTTGGATTCAGGATAACCATGATAATCTTTCTGAAATGCGTAGAAAGTTACAGGGCTTAATATCTTATGATTTGATCACTGTTTTAATTCCTTGATCTTGTAGGCTAATAATATATTTGCATCACACGGCCGATCATGTGATCTTCCAACACTGAAGCATAATGAGAATCGAAATATTATAAAATTCTCTCTTTCGAAGAATGAAGATAAAGAAGAATATCTAAGCGATAACAGTTCATCAGTTAAGTGGATGTCTTCAAAGATGAGGTTGATGAAGAAGATGACGACCTCGCATCAGACAGTCCAAGATACACCTGAAACCCCTAGGAGAAAATTTGGAGATCATACGGAAAGATTATCCTTACTCCCAAGTACTGAAAATAACAGCAGCAACAATGCAATTAGGGTTTGTGCTGATTGTAGCACCACTAAGACCCCTCTTTGGAGGAGTGGTCCTAGAGGTCCCAAGGTATGTCAGAGTTACCCTTCTTTCTTCTAGAGTGATCCTTATCTCATTTAGTGGTCGCATTCCAGTGATGTCTCGTTCTCTATCACTTGTGATGCAGTCTCTATGTAACGCGTGTGGGATTCGGCAGAGGAAGGCGAGGCGAGCCATGGCTGCGGGAGCTAATTGCACAGTTTTTGCAGCTAAAAGTTCAGCCGTAAAAACTAAGGTGCAACACAAGGAGAGTAAAACGAGCAATAGTCACCTTCCGTTAAAGAAAAGGTGCAAGTTTACCTCACAAATTGGGGCTTCCAAGAAGCTTTGCTTCGAGGACCTGACGATCATCTTGAGCAAACATTCAGCGTTTCACCGAGTTTTCCCTCAAGATGAGAGGGAAGCAGCTATTCTATTAATGGCTCTATCGCGTGGCCTTGTTCGTGGTTGATCACTTTAATATTTTTTTCTGAATGATTCTCTCCCTTCAGTTTATTACAGTGGAGCTATTTAGAGATCAGATGATAGAACATATTATGAGAGATCTTGCGAGTGAGAAACCATATTAGATTTCAGTAAGAATATAGAAGTAGTTGTGTGATAATAATGATGGATTTGAACAGATCGATAACCAGACCTTGTTCCTCAACTTCCTGCTTTCAATACATTATATAGATCAAGATTCAATAATGAAATTGTTTTGCTCTATCTCTCTCACCTATATTCTTATGTGAAAATCTACTTACAAGTGTTTTATAAACGAAAATACAGTAATCATATGTATCTTAGTTATCTTAGACAAATCACTTAATTCTTTTAAGGTTTAAGAATGAAAGGTGCTACAGGACATAAAGAGTCACGAGACAAAGACTGTACAGAGAAGGGAAGGCCAGCGAGAACGTCCTTTATCCATCATTGAGTGGTCAATAGGAATTATCAATAGGATGGTCTTAATTGAGATTTGAGTGGTTCAGAGACAACGTTAAGAGTTGGCTGGAGAGTTTTAAAAATCTGGGAAATACAGGATCTTGTGCTGTAGTCTCTTTATTCTGACTTGCCCATAATCAATAACGGTGATTGGCACGAGCTTCAGGGCTACAGCTTTTTCACTAGGCATCTGAAACATCACCTGGAGGTTGCTACGTTTTGTTGCAGGCGTTGTCTGCGGCTAAATCTGCCATGAATAGTCATGACGGGATTGTGAGATACGATGACACGAAGTGGAGACCCATCCATAAATTATTACAGTTTGAGGCAAAACTTGTTTAATGGAATTCTTTGATTAGTTAAAGAAGAAAAAAAAAGTATTTTCTTCCGAACAATTTAACTTTTGAGATTGAGTTAATATTTTCTCATGCTAGGTCTGAGAAATTGCTAAATCATAGTATTAGTTACCATATTAGTATAGAAATCCTACATATTTCTATCAATTATTGAAGTTGCGGATGTGGTGATAACATCCTTAATCTATATTTGAGGATTTGATTCACAAAAGGAGATGTAGGAAATCGATAGAAATTTATGCATTCTTTCAAATTTTTGTGGATCACATAAATTTGCTAAGGAATAAATAAATTTAGCGACTTTCATCTATATTGCAAATTTAATCAGGTTACTAGTACCTTAAACTTGATGATCTAGTAATTAGGGTGGAGCATATAAACTCTAAAGGGTACATATTAGTATATATCTTACAATCAATCGGTTAGTTGTATATTTTGAGATATAATTAATTAAAGGTACTATTTATCTTCATGTATTTTGTTAATTATATTTGATATTTTAATACTAAAGGTAAAATTCTTGAAATAATTATTGCACAATTATGATATTCAATTTACATTTGTATATTATTCCTAAATTATTTTGTTGTAATATCACTAAAATAGGATATCAATAGAACAACAAAGTAGCATACAGTATTTTTTTCTTATGAAAAAAGTAATTGATCTCATAAATTAAAGCATGAAGATATTTAAATAAACATGTAAGTGCTTATGAGATAGTAAGTTCTTTGAACTAGCTTGATGATGAGGATCCCAAATAGAATATTACTTATATCTTTGTGAATTTTTCGTTATGATGGTTATATAATTGATCCTTATACTTAAAATTACCAAAGCATCTTATGTAGAAATTACTATATTATGATGATTATGACCTATTCTATTTAGAACCACTTAGTTGATAGTATTTTGATATAATATGAATCATACGGAGATAATTGAGTAAGTTAACAAAAGACTCGTCACTCTAAAGTAATTAGGGAGAATGTTTCAACATTATTAATTAGTAGTGATTTAACGAATTATCTTACTAGAGTAAATTAAAATTTAAAAGCTGTTTACAAATATCGATTATAAATTAATTAACATGATTGAATTTAAAAGAAAAAATATTAAATCCTCACTTTATATCCAATTGGAACACTGAGTTACGAAATGATTAAATTATGCATCATAACTATGTATAGACAAGTTAAGTCAAATCAGTTTGATAATCTTAATATTTAAATGGTCCTAACATAATGCTAGATGTTAATCTTGATCTATATTTAAAAATTGTTTAATTAGAGAATCAACGATAAATTAGAAGGGTTTAATTAAGTTTTAATTATAATTAAATTTAGACTTTAAATATAGTTAGAAAGCTTAATTTTGATAAGAAAAAACTCCTTCATCTTTCTCTATAAATAGGAGGAAGGCATAAGGGTGCTAGCATTCTTGCCTTCTCCTCTTCAGAGTTGAATTTTTTTGCTCTGTAGATATCATTATACGTTGGACACGTAGATAACTTATGGTTTACATTTCAAGAAGAAAATTTTATGCAAGAATCCAAGTTAGTTACATTTCAACCCTTTTATTTTTGATTTGTACTTTTCAAATTGTTCAATTAAAGAGATTCAACTAAGAAATTGAAAATTTTAATTTTCTATTGTGCCGATGATCGGATCACAATTAGTTTTTAACAATAGTATATGACCCACTTTTAATTATTTAACTTGATTAAAGTTGCTTAATTGTTATTGATTTGATAAAATTAAGGTTTAAAATTTATTGATGCAAAAGTTATATAACTTTGGTATTATCTCATATACCTTATCTTTTTTATGAATTTACCCAATAATGATTAGGTATTAAAATTTAAAATTTTTTAAGTGAACAAAATTATCTACGGCCCAAAGTTTTATTTTGAAAAATTCAATGCTTGTCTTTCCCCTTTTGTTTCTTGAAAACAATATAAATATTGTCATTCTTTCAAATTTGTAAAACCTTTATTGAAGTTCCTATATTTATTAATCTAGCTTACACATTAGGATTTTTTGGAAATTGCACGCTTTATTCTGGTTATGAAAAACTCAAATATATGTGTCCTATGGTTTTAAGGTTTCCTTAAAAACTAAGCATGCCTCAATCATGCTTGGAACAATTTGAAAATTGCATAGCCCTTTAGGTTGGTGTTTTAGAAAAGCAATTTGTAGATTGTCAGTGATTTCTTTTCTACTTTTATAATTTGATTGAATATGATTATTGTGTTCATTATTTCTTGAAGTTATTGGACTCAATTCGTTTAGGGTAATTAGTTGAATATTTAGATGTTTCGTTTTAAATCTGGAATGGTGTGTGTTTTGAGGATATGGGCTTGTGATTTTATTATACTTGATGGATCTTTACCAGTAGCTTACATCATCACTACGTACTCTTCCATAACTAATAGTGACAGATCACCCTAGGAGGTAGGGTCGTTTATAATATTTTATAAGTCCTAAGCAAAGTAAAAAACAGGCCTTTATTTTACTTTTTTTTTGTTCTCTATGAAGATCAAGAGTGAGCCCTCGTAAAGAACAAAAAGAGACAAAATAAGAACCCTTTTGTAACCCTTTTATTGTTCTTTATGAGGGTCAAAAGTAAGCCCTTGACCTTCATAAAAAACAAATTGTCTATTTTGTTTTTCATGATAGTAGGCCCTGGGTAGGTGCCCTATCCTTGCCTGGGACTAGGCCTGCTATGAATAGAAGAATTGGTCTAGGTATGGTGAATAGGTGATGAAGACGCCCAATCAGTAAGGTTGATATATTAGTGACATGAAATGTGATTGTGAAGGTTGATCAACACTGATAACAAAATTAGAGGTGTCAGTTGATGGAACACAAGTAGAAGAGATAGAGGGAGTCTATCAAATCTTCTGTTCTACTTACTCTGTTCCAACTCTATTCTATTAAATCTCATCCATATATTTATGTGGGGTCCACACAAATATGTGGATGAGATTTAATAGAACATGATAGGAAAACCATAATTAGTACAGAAGATCTAATCCTTAGAGGAGACAGCGATGAAAATCAGAAACTCTAACTTTTGAAAAACGATGAGATACATGCCCAAAGAAGATTGTGTAGAGTGACGTGTGATGCACGCTAAGACATTGACTACGTGTCAGATAGTCCCCATTTAATTTTTAATTTTAATTTTGTGTGTTTTAAGCTTTATTTTTAATTGAATTAGTTTAATTGAGATTAATTAGTTTACATCCTAATAAATGTACAAAAGATATGTTCTAATTGTTTAAAATTATGTTTTCAAAAAGATTAACTTTGTTAGGAATATTAGAGTTGGATTATTAAATTAAAGTAGTTATCAAATCAATAATTAAATTCAAATAAAGGTTTTTTATGAGTTATCTTTCATAACTAGATTATGATAAATAAATTAATATAATGAGATTATATTAACAAAGATGAGATCTTAATTTTAAAATTAAATTAATTATTTTTAATAGATTGATATTAATAATTAAAATGATTCCTAATTAATATTTTAGAAAATTGTTTCCTAGAAATTTAATTAATTAATTGTCAATTAGATTGAAATTAGTAATTAATTAATCTCCTTTAAAACTAAAAAATGTTTTCTTAATTAATTAAGAAAGGTTTTTCTTAATTAAACTTATTTATTTCAATTTAATTGAAATAAGATAAGCTTATTATCTCAAAGGATTGTTATTCTATTTTATTTAGAAATTATTCATCTATTTTGAATAATAAGTTTCTTGATTATAGTTTTCTTGAATAAATTTGAAAAATACTATTAAGAAAATGATCCTTCTATGACATTTTAGAAAATAATTTTATAATTTATTAAATAATTATTGTCTAATTAATTAAAAATAATCTATAAAATAATATAATTGACTTTATTAATTCAGTTTAAAATATTTTATTTAATTTTGAAAGTTGTTTATTATTGACAATAGAAAATAGTTTTCTAATTGAAGAAAAGTTATTTCTAATTAGAGCAGAAATAGTTTCTAATTGGATTAGAATGTGTTACTTATAAATTTTTGAAAATGAATTTTTTTATAAATTATAATAAGTAAGAAGAATATGTTATTGAAAACTGTTTTCAATTGAAATCATTAATGAAGTTAAGATAATTGGAAATAATTTTCAATTAAATTTGAAAAATGTTTTCAAATCAAAATGAATTTCTGTTTGAAATAGGATTTTAATTTATTTAGAAATTAATGGTATAATCTAATTTAATTATTCAAATAATTAAAAATATTAATCTCCATAATTAGAATCAAACAATATTTTATGCTTATAATTTGAATGTACGTATATGAGAAATTACATATTTAAAATGTGTGACATTTTACATTTAGTGTGTATTTGATAGACCATAAAAGAATTACATTTCTCATCAAAATATTAAGTGTATGTTAATAATGTGATAGTTGTCTTTTATTATTTAAGAATAAAATCAAAGTTCTTTTATTATAATGCTTATTGAGCAAACTCAAGACCCTTTTAACTTGAATACGTTTTATCTTAAATTATTGGGACCTATTTAACTAAATTTGTATGATTTGAATGAGTAGAGTCATGACCATATAAATTTAGGCAGATTTAGGAATAATATATAAGATATATTCTACTAAAGAATTATCATTTAATAGATCTAGAAGTCACATGATATGTGATTGAATAGGTTGTTATCTAGTTAATTTAAGTTTAGTTAATTTGTTGAGTAATCTTAAGATCAACTAAATTTAAATGGGATCTCATCTCAGTAAAGAGATTAGAGCAATATTTTCGAATAGTAGTGATGGTTATTATTCCGAATAAAATAATTGAAGTAACTAAATAAATGATTAAAGTTATAATTTTATTTGGTTGTCATGAAATATAGCTAATTATTTGCTTTCCTATATTTATATTGTTCTGATTAGAAATTACTTTTGTTTAGTATAGTTGATACTAAGTTTTAGTGAACCAAAATTCTTGGACATATGTTAGGTTTGAAAAGGGTTTAGTTTTCAAAGTTAGAAAGAAAAATTCTATGTCTATTATGCAATTTTTATATTAATCTATTTTGAGGATTTAGTGATAAAATTTTAGAGATATGTCAGAATCAAATAGATGATAAAATGTAATGACATTTTGAGTTGACTAATATCTTATAAACTTTAATAGCAACATGTAAGATGTAATTTAAAACCATGATAGCACGATGCAAGAGATTACAGAGTAAAGCTAAAAGGTATGATAACTTGATGAAATTATTTCACTTAATTTAGATTACTAAAAGCATAAACTTAGAGTACAATCAAAGACATTGGCTTAGATATGATAATAATTATCATTAAAAGGGAAAATAATTGCATGACTTTTCTTGCCAATGCATGATATGATAGAAATTATATATTATAAATCATATATTTCTAATTCATGCTTTTAAGTATTTGATACTGAGTTTAGATTCAACATTATTACAAAATTCACGTCATGATAAGAAATTTATTATTGAGAAAAAGAAATTGATCTAATTGTATACTAATAGTTTGTATGTGTTGAATCAAAGAATATTTATGTTTAATGTAAGTGGTAAGAATGAAATGATAAATAATTGAGATTATCCTTCTTTCTTATGTTATTTAAATCAACACAATGATAATAATAAGGTTACATACAAGATATAATGATAATAATGAGGTTTCATAAGAAATATATTGTTGAGAAAAAGTAATTGATCTAATTTTATACTAATAGTTTGTATGTGTTGAACCAAAGAATATTTATGTTTAATTTAAGTGGTAAGAATGAAATGATAAATAATTGAGATTATCCTTCTTTCTTATGTTAGTTAAATCAACATAATGATAATAATAAGGTTACATACAAGATATAATGATAATAATGAGGTCAACATAATGATAATAATAAGGTTACATACAAGATATAATGATAATAATGAGGTTATATATATATGTATATAATGATGTGTTGGATGCTATTCATAAAAAGATGAATACTTGTGTTTCATTATATTTACCAATGACTTTATATGATAGGATCATGTGTATTAAATAAAATTTTGATTTAAGATTTTGAAAAGTTCAAAATATTTAAATTTGAGTGAAAATTAAGCATTAAGAATGTTAAAATACCTCGATGAGATTGATATGGTAAGATATAAACTTTTTGGCTTATCTATGGGGAATGAGATTTTTTTTAATGAATACCCCCACAACTAAATTCCATAATTGTATGACTTTATATCAGGAGGAATGTAACATGAGATATTGTATGATGTAATATTTGTTTCTAGGGATGTCAATAGGTCAGGCCGGGCCCAGGTAGCCCTCGGCCGGGCCCGGCCCAGCCTAAAAAATAGCAGGCCGGGATAGCCCGGCCCGTCTATATTTTTTTAATATTAAAAATTACAAAACGGCGCCATTTTAGACAAAACAACGCCGTTTTGTCGGGCCGCGGGCTGGGCCGAGCTGGCCCGTGGCCTACACTGGCCGACTATGGTCGGCCCGCGGCCCTTGGCAGGCCCATGGCCCGCCAAACCCAGGCTAAAAACGGGCCGGACCGGGATTGACATCCCTATTTGTTTCTTCTACATCTATACTAACACATCTACTTAACTTAGATAATTCTAATTAAATCAATTAGCAAAGTTTCATATTGGATATGAAATGATAAGACTTTGAAAGAGTCAATGTTAATGATTTTAGGATGTGATGTTTAGTTGAAGCATGTATTATCTAATAAGTTTATAACTAAATCGCATAATTGAAGGTTATGAGATATCCAAAAGGTTAGATATAATCTTACAAATTCTAATGGCCAAAATGTTTGTTACAATGAATATTTATAGAAAATAATTCTCAAGACAAGTAGTGAGAGTTAGATGAAATGTGAAGAAGTTCAAATCTTATAATAGTACATCATATTGGAAATTTATTAATATATTAGATGCATAGTCAAAAAGTTACAAAATATTAAAGGATTCACTTTTATAATGAATTCAAAGTGTTTGTTTTGGAGATAATTACATATTTTTTTATGTCTACAAGAAGGTTAATGGGAGTATAGTTATACTTTTTAGAGATATATTGCATATAGAGAACAAAAATTCATATTTTCAATTGTTAAAGATATGATTATCCAAAAATAACTCTTATTGGATATGAAAAGGTAATAACTTAATTATGAAAATTTAGATATATAGAGATAAATATAAAAGTTGTTTATATATTAGGCATCTAATAAGTTATACATAAAAAAGCAATTAAAAAATTAATTTAGACTTAGTTGTAATATTTGAGAAACTTTAGAGATCAAATATGAGATATTTGATTTTCATTAAAATAAAATTATAATTACAATTAGAGTTAGAATATAATTATAATTAGGAGGTTTAAATTTGATGAGAAAGAATTTTTTTTTAAAATAGGAGGAAGGTATGAGGAAGCTAGCACTTATGCCTTCTTTTCTCAAAAGTTGAGTTTTTATTTTCTTTATTATGTGAATACCGTTAAATGTTAGTTACCTAAACAACTTATGGTTGACAGATCCAGAAGAAATATTTATGTAGAAATCAAAATTAGGTACATTTCAACCGTTTCATTAATAATTTGTATTTTTCAAATTATTCAATTAAAAGACATGATCAAGAAAATGTAAAAATTATTTTTTCATTGTGTCCTTATCTGGATCACGATTAGCTTCCCAAAAATATGGGCAGAAGTCTAAGTAACCTAAAAAATAACATTTATCTATTTATGAAATACATAATAATAAAATGAATTATACCTCTTCACTTGAGGTATGATTTACTATTTACATTTCTTAATATATTCTTTTAAATTGCATATTATTGTTTGTGTTTCTACTTTCTAATAAAGATTATTTTTGGTAAACATTAGGTGATTGAGTATTAATCCTTAACGACTCCATGCTAAAGGATGTGTTGCTTTTGAGGAATTATTTTTGCCCCCTATTTATAAGTCAAGTTTCAATGGTATGTGCCTAACCACTCAACTTTGTAAAATATTTTAATTAAAATTTTATTATTCTCTCTTATATTTTGCTGCATGTATAGATGTACAATATATAACTAATATTCTAATAATAGGGTAAAAGGCATAAAGTTCTCTTATAATTTAACTAACTTTTAAAAACTTCTTAATTTTTATGATGTAATATTTATTTCTTTTGATTATACTAATACAACAACTTACTTTAGACAATTTTAATTAAATGAATTAATAAGGTCTCATATTAGTTATGAAATGGTAAGACTTTGAAAGAGTCAATGTTTATGATTTTAGGATATGATGTTTAGTTGAAGCATGTATTATCCAATAAGATTAGAACTAAATCGAATAATAGGCAATTATAAGATATTCAAAAAGTTGGATATAATCTTACAAATCCTAATGAACAAAATGTTTGTTACAATGAATATTTTTCAAAAAGTTGGATAAAATCTTACAATCCTAATGAAAAAAATGTTTGTTACAATGAATATTTATTAAAAAAATGATGCTCAAGATAAGTAGTAGGAGTAGGATAAAGTTTGAAAAAGTTCAAATTTCATAACAGTACATCCAATTGGAAATTATGCTTTTATTAGTATATTAGTTGTAGAGTCAAAAAGTTACAAGATATTTAAAGATTCACTTTTGTAATAAATTCACTACAAGAAAATAACAAATTATCGATGGAATATTATTGACGGTAGGATTTCCCTAGCTAATTAGCGACGGAAAGAGACATTCCGTCGGTAAAGTGGACTGGTTTACCGACGGACTTGACATTCGTCGGTAAACGTGGAGGGTAAAAACCTACAAGTTTTATGTCATAATATCACGACGGAATACGTAATTCCGTCACAAAATAACGCAGCAATAGCTCACATGAGATTTGGTGAAATTGAATACCGACAGGGAATATATCTTGTCGGTAAATCACTATAAGAAAATATATGATAGCAATGGAATAGTACGATGGACAACACTTCATCTGTACTTACCAACCGAAACTGCTTATCCGTCGCTGAATCTATCTTGAAAATTTTCATTTTGCGACAGATTAAATTTGCATCATAAAGGTGGATCGAAAACATTCGTGTAAATTTTTCGACGGCATATAGCGACAAAAATTATGCAACCATTGCCAAATCAGGAGAGAAATCAACTTTACCGATGGACAATATTCTGTCGGAAGAATGTACGAGTTGTAGATTATGTACCGACGGTACTTGGATTCTGTCGTTAAATTATAAGTAATCATTTTAAAACGAAAACAACGTTTAGTTCGGGGGTTAAAGGACCCCCAAACCTTTCTTTTTCCTTTCTCCTCTGCTTCTTCGTTTTTCTCTCCGTCGCCGTCCTCTCCCAGCATCGTACATCTCCTCTACTTGCCACGCCGTACTCTCCTCTCCTTGCTGCACAGGCCTGTTGTGTGTCTCCCCTCCTAATCGTCGAGCATCTCCTCTCGTTGCCGCGTCGTGCATCCCTCCTCACCGTGGCCATCAATCGCCGTTTGGCTTCTCCTCTCCGTCGACTGTGTTGATTTCTACCGTCTGTCACTGTCTGACTTCTCCTCTCTGTCAACGGTGTTGATTTAGGTATATATATTATATTTTCGTAACTAGCAGATTTAGGGTATATGTATATGCAATATTTAGGTATATTTAATGATTGGGTTAATTAGCTGAATATGTTGATTGGGTTAGCTAAATGTATAATTCATGTATTTTTTGTGCTATATATGCATATATAATTAAAGGATAATGTACGGATTATATGCTAGGGA
>JAOTAY010000190.1:11761736-11779238 GCA_025629805.1 Erythroxylum baracoense | reverse complement strand
GAGAATTAACCTCCTGGGATACGATAGGATGAGTCAAAAACCAATGCATGCCCTTTTGCTTAATTAGGCTATGTTTAATTGAAGGTTTTATAATAGAATAAAATGGAATAGAATATTATTTCATCGTTTGGGAGAAGGTTTTGTAATGGAATGGAATAAAATAGAATGAGATGAAAGATGAAGGTTTTATATTACATTTCATTTCATCCTAAACAGTAAAAATGAAAAACTTTCAATTTGAGGAGTTTAGGATATAATGTAAAATGATAAACAAATTTATACTTTATTACATTATAAATCCTTCATTCAAACAACATTTCAGTATATTACATTATGAACCTTTTTATTCTTCCCAAATAATAATTTTTTAATATTACATTCATTTACGTTCCATTCCATTATAAATAATTCTATTCTACTCTATTCTATTCTATTTTATTAAAGACTTTACATCTAACCAAACATAGCCTTAGAGCACCTGAGTTCATATCCAATTGCAAAAATTGGTATAGGTTAGAGCCATTTTGCAACTGAGCTAGTTGAACAAGGCCATTAATATATGTATATCTATTACAATACATATCTGATGATATTACCATCAATCTTGATAGTTTAGCCCTCCAACTTGAGTTCAGTTTCTTCATTGTTCCATAGGTAAATTAATTGCAAATCATTTTTTAAACTATATTATTCGAGAAAAATCAGCTTAACTAGAGAGGCATACTTTATGAGTTTGGTTTCATGTTCACTGATAAACTTGCTTGTAAAATTTATTTATACGCTTATTTTGTATTGACTATCATGTTACTGGAAAATAAAAGTCTCAAATGCTTTCATAACTCCTTTGTTGAGTTTACATGTTGACGCATGTTAGTATTATTTGGTTCCAGGAATATCCGTAACTTGAAGATGGAGACAACCTTATACAGAAGAAGTTAGATAGAGGCTTGGCTAATCAGTTATGGTTCACCAAATTCCCAAGCTGTTACATTCACTTCAGTAACCCAACTCTCTCTGACCACTCAACTCTTATAATCATTTAATGTCAAAAAGAGTTACCTTTCTGTTTCGGTTCAACAACCTCCTAGTTGGACTTGCTGAATTCGACTTGTGTATTATGAAAGCATTATGTACACCAATTCAAGGAACCAAACAATACATACTTGCAAGGAAACTCTCACTCATCAAGCAAGAAATGCAAGTACTTTTCAAAAACAACATCCGAAACACTCATTATCTATTAAATACTGCACAAGGTGCTCTGGAGAGAATCCAATTACAACTTCAAGATGATCCCCAATCTCCATCATTGCTCGAGCAGGAAAGAACAACCATTCAATACCTCTCAAGTGCTCTTCATTATAATTACTCCTTATTGAGACAAAGGTCAAGGGTCGAGTGGTTGAAAGAGGGGGACAGAAACACTACTTACCTCCACAGAAAAGTCATCTCCAGGAAAAATCGCAACATAATCATCTCTTTGCTACATAACAACCAAGAATTAACTTCTCAACCTTCATTACTATATGGTGCCTATGATTATTTTTCTCAACTTTTGACAGCCCCTTTACAAGCCACTTCTTTTCAGAACCTTCTGAGTGAAATTATGCAATGTCAAATTACTACTATTGAAGCTGAATGGTTAACACAACCTGTTTCCAATTAGAAAGTTAAGAATGTCTTGAAAACATTAAACCCCTACAAAGCCCCTGGTCTAAATGGATTCAATCCATTATTCTATAACGAGGCCTAGCTCCTAATCAAGCCTACGATGATAACTTTTGTTCTTGAATTCTTCAATAATGGGAAGTTATTGACAGAGTTTAACAGTACCTTCATAACCCTAGTGCCTAAACCTGGGAAGCATAATACTTTCTCTGACTTTTGACCAATCTTGCAATATAGTGTACAAACTCATCTAAAAGGTGTTAGCTCCAAGATTGAAAAAATTCCTAGCAAATTAAATAGACTTATCTCAAGGGACATTCATCCCTGGACGGGTCATGGGAGACAACATTCTCCTTATACAAGAACTCATTAAACCTTATGGCTCTCGAAGAGGCAGGAAGAATTGCTTCCTCAAAGTAGACCTAAGGAAGACTTTTGATAGTGTTGACTGGCAATTCCTATTAAACACACTTCTAACCTTGAACTTGCCACACACCTTCATCAAGTGGATTTCTAAATGTGTCACCACTCCTTTCTTTAAAATCCTGGTGAATGGGCAGCCTAGCGAGCATTTCAAGAGCTCCAAAGGACTTTGATAAGGTGACTTCCTATCTCCATATCTTTTCACGCTTGTAATGGAGGTTTTTAATAAAACTTTAACGGCAGTTATTGCACGTACCAAAGCTTTTAAATACCACTCTAAATGTAAAGGTATGAGAAATACCACTCTAAGCTTCGCAAATGATCTTATTTTGCTTTCAAAGGCAGACCATACTTCAATTTCCACGTTGATAAAAGCACTCAAAATTTGCAACAAACTCTTTGGTTTGGAGGTTGACTCTACCAAAAGTAGCTTCTTCTTATCCAAATCTGCATTGGGGTTTGAAGCACATCTCCACTCTATAAGTGGTTTTAGATTTCAGCCTCTCCCAGTGATCTACTTCATTATACCTCTTTCAAACTCTACTCATACAGCTACTGATTTTTCTTTATTGGTCGAATCAAACACAAAATTGCTAATTAAAGCTCTAAAACTTTAGCAATTGCTGGGAGATTACAACTTATATCATCTGTTTTGAACTCGACAAATTTCTTTTGGATTGCTCATTTAGTTTTTTCCAGGGAAGTCATTAAACTATAGAGAAGCTCTGTAATAACTTTCTCTGGCATGGTTAGGAGGATTATGGTAGGAAAACCCGCATACAATGGAAGCACATATATTTACCAAAAGAAAAAGGGGGACTTGGCATCATATCTCTGCAGTTGATGAATACAATCATGTTAGCCAAAAGATTTTAAAGGTTGAAGATGGATAAGCAAACATTATGGTGTAAATGGATACATAGTATTTTCTTAAAAGGCCGAAGCATTTGGAATATAAAGTGTAAACTCACCTTCTCATCCACTTGGAGGGCCATCCTAAGAACAAGGGAGCTTATCCATCATAAATTTCATACCATTCTTGGTGATGGCAAGACAACTCATTTTTGGTTTGATAGTTGGTTGTCTTGTGGTCCATTATACAATTTGTCGAGTATAGATAGTCTCAGAGAAGTTCAACATCTAGAGATAACAATGGAGGAGGCTCTAAACGATCGAAACATATTCAATTATCACACAATCCTCGCTTCCATCTACTTTGAATTACTCCAAACCAATCTATATGAAGAGGTAGATAGACTTATTTGTCAGCACTTCAGGAATGGATCCTTTAGTTGTAAATCTTGCAGGGATTTCCTCCAGAGGCAACATAACTTTCTTCCTTGGGCTCGAGTGGTATAGGTTAAATATTACCACCCAAGAGCTGCATTTACCTTATGGCTTGCTATGAAAACACGATTGCCAATTGTGGATAAATGAAGACTTTTCTCTACATACCAATAGATGCATACTTTGTAAGTGGGCAGAGGAAATCCATGAACACCTGTTTTTCTACTGTGAGTTTGTAATCTTAGCTGGATACTGATTATGCACAAATGCTATGTGATGAATGTAACTGATAATTGGACCTTTTTTATGGCTTGGTGTGATCATTTTGTGCTACATGATGACCCTGCCCATTGGAGCTTCTGTATAGCAATCTCTTTGCTTGTTAAAGCTATTTGGGATGAGAGGAACCTTCGTATTTTTTAGGATAGAAGCACTACTCAAATACAATTACAAAACAATTTATACTGGCAAATTAGACGAAACATCAGCTTACACAAACTCACTTCTCCAAACACATGCATATTGGATTGAAACGTGGGATATCTAGACCTGCTTAAATCTTGCCATCAACTCTCTTCATATTGTCTTTTTAATTTTTGCTAACATCTTTATAATGCTTTCTATAGATTGTATAAATATTTGATTGCCTTTTAGGCTTAATTCATTACATTTTCTCAAAAAAAAAAAAATTTGGCTCTATAATGTTCCAAAAGCTAGTCATTATTTGATTGTCAAGTTGTTTTTAATTTTTATAACTCGATGACTTAATATCAAGAGTTGGATCCGAAAGATGCTCATATTTACTTAGGTCCCGAGATATATAATAACCGCTATCTTCCAAACAACATAATTCGATTTATTCAATTTTCGATTTATGATTTGTTGAACCATAATAGGTGGTTATTTGTCAATATTTTCAATTTTAAAGTCACTCATGGTGCAACCGATATAGAAAGACATTAACAACGAGACGAACTTTAAATATCAACAACTTGTGCAACAATGAACGAGGGACTACAATTACGAAGGAATCAGTAATGATGGTTAAAAACCCAGTTCCCAGTAATTAAAGGTAGAAAAACACGTCACCCACTATGGTTAAATACAAACCTAATTTCCAGCAATTAAAAGCAAAAAAACACATCACTAACAGGTTTCTAGGGTTGGTACGACTCAGTCCATGACAGTAGGGTCAACAGAGCATCACTGAAAGGTGACGTGTGGGCTACACGGACTGGTTGAACAGCAGCTGCCGACGGTGCATGGTGCACTCGTCGGTGTTGCCTCTTCATCTTTCTTGGTCGCTCGTGGCTACTTGAGACATGATTAGAAAACCTGCTCTGATATTATGCTGGAATGAAGAAAAAGGGATGGGAAGAGCTTGCTGAAATCAGCAGCTGTCACTCCCTTTATATTCTAGATTTCATATAAGGTAGGTTAAAATTATAATCGCAATCAAATCAAATCATAATTTCTAAAGATACTGAATCATATCATAATTATATTTTATTCTCGGATCGTAAAAATTGGCAAAATGTTGCCTTCAAAGTGATATTGGAGACTTTTTTTTTCTGCTTTATCCTATCTTGAAAAGCTTTTGTTGTGTAAATGAGGAATTTCCAAGATCGCATTCAAAGCAATTAATGGAGAATGTGAAAAGATTAGCTTTCCTATGTGAAGGGAGAACATTTAACTAATGTTAACATGTTGCATAATTAGAGGACAGATCTCTCACATTTGACAATAGCAGGGTGATTTGGAACCCCAATCATCAAGTCACCACGATGAAAGGTCCGGAGGAACGACAAATGATGATGAAGACCAGCAGATGGCATCTGAAGAAGATGACGAGGGCAATATTCAGGCTAGAAACGCCAGTAGCAGGCAAAATGAGGAGCTATATTCGGCAGCAGACGGTATACTTAATCCGAAGATCAAAAGAGCAGAGAAGAAAAGAATGAAAAAGCAGCTAAAGTAGATGCAATGGATGATGACTATGGCTTCAAAGTTGATTATGTCAAAAAGGGTAATCCAATACCTACTGAGGTGCCTGTCTGGTATCAAATTTGACGATGAGTGATAGGAGGCACAGACTAATGCAGTGTCAGGAAGTTTTGGTCGAAGCAACAACGTATTATGTAAGCAAAATTTTATGAAATTTTATATAGCCACAATATTCATTCTTTCTGCACCCTTTGTCTTGAAGAACTTTCTGCAACTATTTAACCAAAAAATCACAATTTTGTACAGCGAGGGAGAAATTTTAATGGTATTATAGTGAACGTAAATTCCAAACAATCAAGTAATATCCATCTCAAGTTTTGAGGCAAGTAAACCATAGTGCATTATGATGTACACAATTTCATTAAGCTCAGTAACGAGTCTAGTCATCGGATCATCGTGTTTATTCTCACAAAAGAAATCTTTGGGCACCACCTCGTCAAATTTAACTGGTTTTATAACTTAGCTACACAAGTAGTGCTGCGAATTCAATCGGTTTTTAACACTCTTCCCATGTCTAGCTTGTTAACGATGTGAAATGGCTCTCGGTTACCATACCATGAGAGCAGTTGATTGAAGACAAATTGTATGTTAAAAAGGAAACCCACTTTTGGAGTTCTGTTTATGTTCGTTTCTTGCAGTTCGAAGATTGCGTGCTGCCGAGGGAGGACCTGGAAGAAATAATTTTACGAAAGAAGACAAGACAAGACAAATATGAAATCCGGTTAACTAACAGGTGGCTAAAAAGATACAGTCAAGTATGCTGTGACCCCACGATCTAAATTTCATCGAAGTCTAACCACATCCACACTTTTCATGCAATCCCAGGCCAGTTCTCAACTGCACTCAGAAACCCACTTCTTTCTATCTCAAACAATCTGTTTGTTCGTATCTGCATATTCACAACGGAACCATCTTTTCTAGTGTATTAAGTCCTTAGAATAGACCTCCTGGGTACTTTCTGCCAACTTTCTCTTTAAAGTTCTCGCCCTTGGGATGCCAGGAACCATCCAAATTTCAGGTATGTAAATACTGTGAAATCGTTCTATCCTAGCTATAGTTCGGAATGGGCGGTTGTTGGTATGTGCTGATTTTGAAAAATATTAATCAAGTACAGTCCTAGAATTCTCGGGTCCTCAACTATCATCACCTCGTTCAGGAACATCAGTGAAGAGTAAGCAATCCCCAGTTACTTGTTGTTTATATCAATATAATTTCGGTGGAAGAAATAAATGGTTACTGGAAATCCCTTCATCATGCAGTTTCCTTGGGGAAAAGAGAATTTGAAACTAGGGACAAGGGAGACTTCTCTTTGTAATGACTCGTGTGCTTTACCTTTTCTTTCTCTTTAATGCTAATAACAAGAGAGTCTGGACTAAACGTTGGAGTTAACAATTTTCGTGCAGTCCATTGACAACTCTGCGCGAGAATTTGGTTGTTTTGATTCAGGATGCTGAGGGAAATGAAATATCGCGTACAGGTTTACCATTATTTTCCATATTTTATGTAAACTAACCGGGTACACTTGATTTCTTCCAATTTGAAGCCTTGATTAAGTGTTTGTGTAATGGGGGTAGATGTTGAGTCCAGGTCAGTGATTGAGAAGGGCACTTGGGACGATATATTTTCCCTTGAAGGAGGTTGGAAGGTACATATGTCTTTGAAGTTTGTCCTCAACGAAGAAGATCGCCAGCGTGTCCGCGCCATGGTGCATTTCTATTTTATTTTTCCAAAATCTTTATTCCGTTTTAAGTTCATTCGATATATCATGAATTGATTTTAAAGATAAACAGAATCAGCAATTGTCAGGGTTATGTTTGATGAGTTTATAAAGCTTGTAAATGAAATTTCATTCTGGAAGATGCGTGTTTACTGGAGTAAAGTATTTAGTTGCTCCAACAAAATATAATATTTCCCTTATACTGTTGTAAGAAGTAATGTTGAATGCAGAGACAATCAGCATTAATAAAGAAGCATAATGAACTTCTCAACAATAATTTAAGAAGTCCAGAACATGCTAGCCCTGTTCATAGCAATGCAGAGTCACCTTTGCTGTGCAGCTTTGAGGTCTCAGGTGTGATGCTTCCTAACTCAATCAATGTCATTGTGATAGGCTAACTAAATATCAAACAAGCTTGAGATCATGAATCATGTGTCCTTGTGCCTAGCTTGTCTAAAAGACATTTTCTTGACAGATTCGCCAAGAAGCTGCCTTAATGAAGTCTTAGCCGCTCAAGCTGATTCAGGGTCCACCAGCGATTCTGCTCTCTTTAGGAAGGGAAAATCTGGTTCTGAAGACATGCAAGGAACTCATCATGATGAAATTCAAATGGACCCAGTTAAGGATCAGTTAATAATTGCATGTGTGAGTTTTTTTCATTCCTTAAACCAGTAGGATAAAAAGGACACTTATAGACGACGTAATGACAATCCACATGCTTTAGAATGTTACAGATAGATTTGGAGACGATTCTTCCAACAAAACTATGTCAGGAAGGTCCAATGTCTATCTAAAGGAAGTAAACAGATGGAATGTAGCTAAGAAGACTGAAACTGGGACACCATCAATTGACGTCCTTCAGAAAGCCACTTTCCCAGAAGAAGCTCTTTCGCTGGAAACTTCTGGATCTGTGCTTCCTGCAGAAACCAAAGTTACGGCAGAATCGAAGGGAAATGGAGCTTATAAGTTTGAGAAGCAAGGGCCACAAGAGAAAACTCTTAGCAATGTAAGAAACATGATCAGTGCCTTCGAAAGTAGTATGAATCAGGTACATTTATCTAGTGCTTCAAATAAACTTCCTCTTCCTTAAGAATTGTATTCTAATATATAATCCACGGAACTATGAAACAGGAGATAAAATCCAAAGTGAGACCAGCGCCAACAAGATCTCAATTGAGCAAGAATAAAGTGGAAGTTCCTGTGGAGAGTTCTCACTTGACTGAATGCAAGACGAAAAATATTGTAAAAGAACCGCCAATTTCCAGGAGCATCAGGAATCTGATTCACACTGCAGATGTTCAACAATTCCGAGCAAATATTAGAAAAAGAGAAGAGGAAAGTACTTATGTTAGACCTTTTGCTGAGACTGGATCATCTTTCAAGAACGGGAACCTAGAATTTATGCATAAAGAAGTTGATAGACACAAAGATGAATCATCTTCTGAAGTTTTGATCAGAAAATCCACAAGTGAAGGAGCTTCTGTTTCAGGAAGAATAAGAAATCCATGTGGTAACTTGCTTCTTAGGGAAAAGATTGCAAAAGGAGTTCAACCAAAAGTTTCTAAAGATCCAAGTATGGATGGAATTTCAGGAGAAAAGTGCTATGCTTTTGAGAACTCTGGTAGCTGGATATTCCCAGATGAGGGAAGGCGATTGTGTATCACTGCTGGTGGAAAACAAATATTGAATCTAATGGGAGATTTGAGGGGTGAAACAAACAATCAACTAGAAAAGATAGATTCTTCTGTACCAGAGCTTATGAAAAAGGTATTGCCTTTTCAGATTGAGGATCTAAAGTTTTTTCTCTGGCCGTTATCCAGTCTATCAGTTTGGAATGACGGTCCTTCTTATATGTGTGAAAATTTAGAAGATTTAAGCTGTATCATTCTCCAACTAGTAGATTAATATACACCAGCAATGGATGATGCATGATGCTATTGCTATTTTGGTGGACATGCACACCTTATATAGTTTTATATCTATAATGATACTGTTTTTATATTGCGGCCATAGCGCAGTGGAAGCTATATCATATATGCTACAATTTGCATTCCTGTTAGACAGAGACCACAAATGATTGGAAATGGATAAAGTCAACATTTCTCTCACTTTCCAGTCGAAGGAGGCTAACGACACTTGTAATTTTCTTCTGAACTAATTTAGTTTTTCTTTTATGCTATGTATTTCAGCATGGTGAGTGTGATAACACTGGTGCTGAAGCAGAACATAGGGGAGAGGCTTCTAAAAGCTTACCAAAATCAAACTTGGAGGGTTCCGTGGATGCTGAAGCTGCCTTAGGACCTTTAGGACAGGTTAAATCTTTTCTCCTCCTAATTTAATTGGTATCTTAGGAATCTAAAACATCGACACTGAAAACCTGAGAATTGATCAATTTCAGCTATGATGCAAATGAGAAGCAGCTTCACATGTATTTCGACTCTAACATTCACATTATGCTCAATACAGAAATGTATTAAATTTCTTCACTGTCTACAAAAGATTCTACAGTAGTGAAGTTTGATGAGGGTGTATGTGGTTGCCTCTGTTGAGAGAGTGTCTTTAGCATTTATTTGTATTTCACCTCCTAAGCATTTCAATTTACAATAAAAACTGCAATTTTATGATTCTTATTGATTCATCTCCAATTAAAGGTGATAGATACTTATTGTTCATATGGATTGAGCCTCATATCATAAATTTATTGGTTCCACTACAGAATTTTTTGTTCAGGGCTGAACCACCCCTAAGCTACCAGTTTGGATTGCAATTCCAAAAAAAATGATGATAAGAAGAGTATAGTAATGCTCTCTGATAACTATTATTGTTTATCTGTTTCTCTAAAGGTGATGAGAGTTGCAATCATGGTTGGGTTTGCAACACTTGTTCTCTTTACCAGACAAAGAAAGACAGGTATTCCATCTTTGACCATATGCAATTTATTATTTTGATTATTCCCTTATGTTGTCCTCAACTTGGCTCGAAAACTCTTAGGAAATGGTCCAAATAATGACTGAAAGCTTTCTAGTTTAAAAATAAAATTGGTGAATTTCTTCAACGAAACTCACAGATCCAATCCCAGCACAACTTCAGATCATTATTATGTCCTAAACTACATCGATCGAAGACTTCCATTACTGGAAAATGAAGAATATGAAGAAAGGCTATAATAGGTTGCTAGAATGCATACAGAACAAGTAGGTAAATTGTAAGTTCATATATGAAAGTGATATGGAGTGCTGATAAATTTCCTATTTGTGGACTTCTAGACGGATAGCTGAAAGAAGGGAACTACTTGTATCCAAGATTTGTTTGCCAAATATTTGCCGACAAGGCCTTTTCTGGTAGTCCATAGAATTCTTGACTTTATTATTTTTTTCTTCAAGTATTTTCTTGTTTATTACATCTGCTGTAAATTTGTTCAGATAGAGCCATTTTATTTCTCCTAAGTGTCAATGTTTTGTCACTTCCTTCGCCTATAATATCGCGGTTGTATACTTTGCCCGTCACTGCAAAAAGGTTGTGAATCAGAGGATGAATTTGTCTAGCCAAAGCCTTTCACCAGTGGCTTCACATTAATTACAGGGAGAAATATTGGAGAAAAGCTAAAAAAGGGTGTCTAAAAATGATAACTAACAAATTCTTTATCCTGTTGTGAGTTACAAAGTAAAATCAGTAAAAAATTGGTGTCTTGGACCTCGCTTGAAGCCGAGTATAAAATAGCAAAATGCATGGAGCATTTCGGAGTATAAAGAATTTGTTTCTAGGGAACATTTCAGAATTCGGGTGGATTCATGATCTGAATGATTTTTTTCTCTAAACTTGATGAAATTTTTATTTGAAGTATCAAGATACACTTGTAGCCTTAAGTTGGAAATTTTCACATTTGAGTGAAAGAAACTCATCACTTCGAATTCAATAGAATGAGCTATTTTGTGTTGCTAGGAATCAAATTCTGTTTAAGATTTTAATTTTTAGTTTAAAAGCGTATTTCAGACTATATTATTTTCATTATAACATACGTTTTAGAGCGTTAACTATAATATTTCAAAATATTTTTAATTAAAATATTAATATGTCATCGTTAACATGATATTTTTATTAATTAATATGTCATCATTAACATGATATTTTTATTATTCTTAAAATCAATTAATAAATTTCACTACCACGTGATATAATGGACTCAAGTAACTTATTTTAAAACTTTAAAATTTTTAATTAATTTAATTATTATGTATCTTAATTATATTAATCAAAATTTTGTTAGCCTTGGAGCATAGATTAGAGAAAATTGTGTTTGCAGGTCCTATTTGAGAATTGAAAGATTTGAGGCAAGAGGAGAATGTTAAAGACTACTGCGCTAAATTCAATCTCATATCTCATAGCCTTACCTAGTAAGCCTGTTTTAGAATAGTCTTAAACCTGAGTTTGCAGCAGGCATATGACTTAGCTACAAAAACATCTCAAAGGTTTGATAGAGTGGGTTGGAGTGAATTTAAAAGCTGGAGAGTGAGCAGTGGTAAAAAATATGGAGCAGGAATACTACCAAGACCTATAGAAGGAAACCAAATCAAAAGTGGTGAACAGAGACTGACAAAGACCACAAACTGTAAAAAGTTGGAGGAAAGGCAAGCCAAAGATCTGTGCTTTTGGTGTGAAGAGAAGTATAGTCTAGGCCTTCAAATATAAAGAGAGCACGCATATGTATATGGCAGAGAAGAGATGGAAGATGAGCAACCAGAGCTTGAGCAATTAGTAATTTCGTTACAGGCAATGGCTGGTACAACCTCCTCTAACCTCCAACAAATGAAGGTCGTAGGACAATATAAAGGAACTAACATTCATATATCGGTGGATGGGGGTAGTACATATAACTTCGTGGATAAAAAATTGATGAATGCCGATGAGAAAGGTATAGAAGAGATCGATCTATTGATGATTATAATGGGAGGAGGATTAAAGTTTGAATTCAATTAGAGATGCAAGGAGTTTACTTGGATAAGAGTTCACTACAGACGTGTGGTTATTGACATTGGAGTTAGCGATATGGTTTTGGGAGTGCAATCGTTGTCTACCCTCAATGATATACTCTTACAAACACTGGAGTTATGAGGTTTAATTTGAAGGGCAAAGCAACGGAGTTAAAGGGAGGAGTACGAGCGAGAATCACTGAAGTAAAAGGAGGAAATATGGAGAAATGCTTGGAATGGAAAGAGGTGATATATCAAATCATGTTATTACCACAAAATGTAGGAAATAAATAGGACAGACCTAGAACTGACACTTGATCCAATGAAATTGATTCAACCTACTGCATTATCAGAGCATCAGAAAGAGGAGTTACATCAGGTCCTACTGAAAAATGAGGATGTGTTTAAAGAACGTATAGTATTACCATCCACTGGAGAATGTGACCAAATAATCCAATTGAAACAGGGAGCAGAAGCGGTGAACTTAAAACCTTGTCGATATGTGTGTGAAAACAAGCCATATAGGAGCTAGTAGAAGAGATGCTTAAGCAAGGAATCATTCAAGAAAATGTAAGTTCTTTTGCTTCTCTTGTGATTCTAGTTAAGAAGAACGGTGGTATATAGAGGTTTTGTGTGTGTTATAGTTATAAAGCATTGAATAAATGTGCTATTAAAGATAAATTCCCAATAATATTAATTGGGAAATTGTTGGATGAACTTAATGGAGTTAAATATTTTAGTTAATTGGATTTAAGAGCTGGCTAGCATCAGATTAAGATGAATCCTAATGATGTTCTCAAAATAACATTCAAAACGCACGAAGGGCACTATGAATTCTTGGTGATGCCATTTGGATTGATGAATACTCTGGCAACTTTTCAGAGTTTGATGACTATAGTTTTCAAGAATTACTTGAGTAAATGAGTGCACTGATGTTGCCTATTCTCAATTTTGACAAGATTTTAGTCATTGAAGTCGATGCTTCTAAAGAAGGGATATGTGTAGTTCTTATGTAAGAAGGCCACCCATTGGGTATCTTAACAAAATTACGTCCTAAACATACATTCACTTATTCAAAATACGAGAAAGGTTGTTAGCCTTGGTATTAGTTATCAAATAGTAGTCTCATTATATTACTTGTTAAAAATTTATTTTGCAAACAGATCACATAAACCTGAGGTATTTGTTAGAGCAAAAGTTTATAAATCCATTTCAACAAATGTGGTTATCAAAGCACTTAGGATTTGATTTTTGATTAAACATAAAAAAGATAGGGATAATAAAGTGATAGATGCTCTCTTTGGCACTTCCAGTATTGAATTATATTCTTTGGTTAAGGCTGATATTCATACTGGTCTCTTGAATAGGAGATTAAGTTAGCAACGAGATAAATTTATGAAAGATACAATTTCTCAGTTACGACAGAATTATTAAAGCAAGTCTTTTTATAGCTAGATCAATAACACTTTGCAATGGAAGGGATGTTTGGTATGGGGCCTGATTTATAATTATGAAAGAACATCATTTCATTTTTTCATGATTTAGTTGAAGGAGGTCACCTAGGTGTATTTAGTACTTCCAAAAGATTTCAGTTATATTTATATTGGAGAAGAATGCAGAAAGATATTCATTATTATTATTGATGCATGTATGCCTTAGTATCTGCTGAAATTATGCTAATATGGTGTTGTCATGGCATGATGGTAAGACTAAAAATGTGAAAGATGGCTAAATTTGTGGAATTAAATCATGGTGGGCTACAAGATAGAGTATGGAAGCAGAAAAATGGGGTACATATGCAGAAATTGAAGGCATTGACCAAACTAGATAATGGGCATTTTCTATTAATGACTATTTTGTAGTTATGATTGGTTTGTGATCATGAAAACATGCGCTATTTTCTTAGATTGCAGTTATAATTTTTGTGTATTTAAGGACGTTTCAATTAAATGAAATCAAGATAGCATTGTCATCCATTTTTTCTTTGAGTTCCTATTGCTTCCATTTTTAGTAGTTTTGCCTTACTTAAGTTTTTAACTCCTACAAATTGGTATCAGAGTTATTTTTTTGAAGGACCGTGTGAGTTTGAGGGTACACTACACTCAAAAACCAAACCAAACCAAACCTGTTACAAACAAAACCATCAAGCCATGGATTTTGAGACACCTTTCATAGTTGTTGCTCCTATAGTGTTTAAGGGTGAGAATTATCAGGTATGGGCAGTTAGAATAGGGGCTTATCTTAATGCAAGTGATCTTTAGGAAGCTGTAGAGGAGGACTATGAGGTTCCTCCCTTGTCAAACAACTCAACTCTTGCTCAAATTAGGAATCACAAAGAAGGAAGGCAAAGGAAATCAAAGGCAAAGGCATGTCTATTTGTAGCTATCTCACCAGTAATCTTTACTAGAATTATGACAGTAAAGTCAGCAAAGGAATTCGGGACTTTCTCAAGCAAGAGTATGAAGACAATGTGGGAGTCAAAGGGATGCAAGTGCTGAATTTGATTAAGGAGTTTGAGATGCAAAGGATAAAGGAATCAAAAACTATGAAAGAGTATCCTGACAAATTCTCAACATTGTCAATAGGGAAAGATTGCTTGGAACTGAATTTTGTGATTCTAGAATTGTTCAAAAAGTTCTTGTGACTGTTCTAGAAAGATTTGAAGCAATAACTTCCTCTCTAGAGAATTCTAAAGACCTATCAAGTATCACTTTAGCAGAGTTGTTAAATGCATTATACGTTTAGGAGCAAAGAAGGCTCATGAGGTAAGAAGGCTCAATTAAGGGTGCTCTATAAGCTAAATTGTAGATCAATGAAGATGGGAAGTGGAAGAAAAAGAAAAGGGAAAAAGAACAATGCTAAACAAACTAAAATTGCTAATAACAATGGTAGTAATGGAGGAAATAACAAGTTAAGTTACACTCCATGTCAACACTGTGGAAAAAGGAGCCATCCACATTTAAAGTGTAGGAGAAAGCCTAATTTCAGATGCAACAAATGCAAACAACTTGGACACATTGAAAAAATTTATAGGAACAAAAATCAATAACAGACTGAGGCACAAGTTATAGACCAACAGGAAGAGGGGCAATTATTTATGGCGAACTACTTTGCCACTAGCAACTCAAGTGAGAGTTGGTTGATTAGTGGCTGCACCAATCATATGATAGATGATGAGGAGCTTTTCAAAGAGTTCGATAGGTTTGTTATCTCAAAAGTCAAAATTGGAAATGAAGAGTACATAATTGTCAAAGAAAAGGGAACAATTGTAATTAAGTGCTGTTCAAAAAGATAGGAATTGTTCAAGATAAAAATGAGGAACATGAGCTTTTCATTAGACCTAATAGAGGAGCAGGCTATCTTTCCTATCTCAGATAACACAATGAAGCTTTGACGCAAGAGAATGGGACACTTCAATCGTATTGCATTATTGTTGATGAAGAGAATGGAGCTTGTGCAAGGCCTGCCGCTACTAGATAAACACTTGTCAAATTGCAGTGCATGTCAATATGGTAAGCAAACCAGACAACCATTTTCACAGACTACTTGGAGAACATCAGAGAAGCTATAACTGATCTATACTAATCTTTGTGGACCTCAGCCTAAACCGTCATTAAAGGGAAGTAAATATTACATTGTCTTTATTGATGATCTAACTAGAATATGTTGGATTTACTTCCTAAGGTTCAAGTCAGAGGTTGTAGGAGTGTCTTGGAGGTTACAGGCTTGGATTAAGAACCAAAGTGGTTACATAATTTAAGTTTTGAAATCAGATAATAGGAAGGAGTACACATCATAATCATTTGATATATTTTGTGAAGAGGCTAGAATTGAGCAGTAGCTCATTGCTCCATACACTCCACAGTAAAATTGGGTGAGTGAGAGGAAGAATAGAATAATAATGGAGATGGTGCAATGCATTCTGCATGAGAAAAGGCTTTCTAAGAAATTTTGGGTAGATGTAGCTAACACAGTTGTGTTTTTACTAAATAGGCTTCCTACAAAGGCAATAAAGGGAAAAACTACATTTGAAGCATGGTATTGTTATAAACCTTCCCTACGAAACCTTAAAGTCTTTGTTTGCATATGTTTTACACATGTTCCTCAGGTGAAAATGTATAAGCTTGATAAGAGAGCATAACTTGACATCTTTATTGGCTACAGTAACACCTCTAAATCTTATAGAGTTTTTCAACTGCAAACTGGGAAGATTCTAGTAAGTAGAGATGTTCATTTTATAGAGGAAAAACAATGGTGCTTGGAAGGACAAGAAGGAAAGTAAATTTCCAACTCTTCATTAATGCAAGGTGAAGAGGTTGATAAACCTTCAATCAGAGGTACCATATTGTTTTCTGATGTATACCAAAGATGCAATGTTGCAGTGTTTAAGCCAGCAGAGTTTGATGAAGTTGAAAGGGATCTAAAGTGGATAGCTGCAATACAGGAGGAGTTGAATATGATTGAGAAGAATTAAACTTGGGAGCTCGTTGAAAGGCCTCAACATAGGAAGGTCATTAGAGTGAAGTGGGTTTTTATAACCAAATTAAATACAAATGGTTTTTATCAATAAGCACAAGGCCAGACTTGTGGTGAAGGGTTTACTTAGGTGTTTAGTGATGATTTATAAGAGACATTTCCTTCTGTTGTTCAACTTTACACCATCATAATTCTTCTTGCATTAGTGTTGATTAGAAAATAATTTCTAGTTTTACGCTAAAAAACCGCAAGTGTACTGGTTATGATTTGTAGTTAGAAAGCGGATATCGATCCCACAGAAATTGATGCCGAAACACCACGTAATTTAGATCAAACTTTGTTTAAGAAATGAAATTATGTAATAGAAATAATTTGAAAAATTAAACTAAAATTGAAAGACTAATAATGAACAATAAACAATACCAAAGTGCAGAAAATTAGAACTCAAGAATTTAAAGACTAGAGATTATTATTTCCTATTTTATCTCCCTCTTATTTTATTAATTGAATTATGTCTCACCTAAAATTTCTGAATGTATTAACTACCCTCTCTCAAGGTGTAATTAATTGTCTCTAATCAAATTAAATGGAATCAATTGAATGATCTCTCAACCTACCCAATCACTCCATCAATTTAACTAGTTATTAAACTATCCTATGGGTGATCAATCGAATTAGCTAAGATCTCTTCTAACTAGTCAATTAATGTAATGATTGCAAGTCTATAGGTTGTCAACTCTCGTTGTACAATCATAAACAAATAATCTTACTCACTCTCTCGATTTATTTTAAGATCGAAATAAAATCAACAATTATCAAAGACACTTTCATTCAATTCAATAAAATTGGAGTTTAATAAAAATAGTTCAAAAGTACTCCTTAAAACTAAATCAGCCAATCATGGTCTTCATAACATCATCAACACACAAATAATCCATCTTACAAAGATTAGAAGAA
>JAOTAY010000190.1:11747590-11761636 GCA_025629805.1 Erythroxylum baracoense | reverse complement strand
ATAAAGGTTGTAATATGGCTTAGGTAAGGTATGACAAAAAGAAGCTTTTTAGGTTAAGTAAATTGAAGGAAATCATACAAATTTATCTGCACAAGTTTTCAACTTAAATCATTCCAAAACTCATTTGATTCAAATAGCATCCCTTTCGATCACCCTTTTTTGTTCTTCTTCTTCTTTTTTATTTTTTAGTTTTTATTTTTTAAACCAGAACATCAAAGAGAATTTTTTTAATTCTTCTCTCCCATTCTATTAAAGAAAATAAAGAATCAAAACAATGCACCTTGAATAAACTAATTTACTTTTTATGGAAATAGTCAAAATCCTATGCAAATAATCTTTAAACAATTCCTTCAATTTAGAGGTTTAAAATCATTAAGGATATCAACAACAACAAAAGTAAAAGTGGCTTATAGCAACGTTATTAAGCAAGCAAAAAAAAGTTAAGGCTTAAATTGGTTATCTAGGGATAAAAATTAAGGTAGGCTTATTTAGGTTAAAAATTGTTATCCTAAATGCCCTTATCATAAAGATACATAAATTCATCAACAATGTCGTCTCAATATGTATTCAAAAGCAAGTTCTAATATAAACAAGCTATGTTTGATAACAAACAACAAAAAGATATGTACAAGCACAATTATGATGAATGCTTTTAGGCTCAAAGTTCATGTAGGTATCAAAAATGCATCAAATCTTACAGACTTTCATTCGGCAAAACTAATGAGGTATTTAAAATAATTTAACGAAAGCACTAATCATGCTTGTCTCACTCATGTATTATTTCTTAAACCAAATGTACCCTAACTTAAAGATTATTTATAAACAATAATCAAAAAATTATGAGGTTATCATGAGGAATAATTAATATATGAATCATATTATCATAGTATCATTAGTCCAAGCACAATTCACAACGTTCATCATAATATAAACACTCACTCCCCTACACCTAAATCATTCATTGGCCCAAATGTATGTATAAAATGCTCACATCTTATAAAAGTAATCAACAAAAATAAAGCATAAAATAGAAGACTTCCTTGAGTTGTGAGCATCTGAAAGGATATATAATATGGTGTGGGTGGACATGGAGGTATCACATGACACATAACAAAATTATCTCATTTGTTTCTTAATCTATCTCATCCTTTGGCTACTCAAACACACTTTCGATGGATAAACAGAAAACTAATCCAAAAAATAATGAAAACAACCTAATAATAAATAAAATTAAAATGAAAGTAAAGCAACTAAAAGTAATTAAGAAAAAGGAAGGAAATATAAATAGAAGATAAATAGAACATTAATACAATACTAGTTGGTGGTGGTGACTAAAGTAGTGTCTAGTGGTTGGCCGGGGCGGTTGCTATTATTGGGAAACAAGACTTAGGCTGGATGCTAAAAAAGAAAACAACCACATTAGGTTTCTTTTGTTTGTGTTTTTTAACTAAAAGATGTAAATTTATTTTCTTCAAAAAAAATTTTATTTAATTATATTTTATTTTTAAAAAATATATGTTTTTTTAAAACCAAACAGATTACTAATATGTATAAGGTGTGATCATGCCTTATGAAAGTTAGTATTTTGAAATTTTAGGGGTTTCATTCTAGAAAGCTAAATTGCATAAGGCATGATCTCACCTTATGAGATTTAGTATTCTGAAACTTTGAGTCTTTAATCCAAACAACTAAATTACATATGGCGTGATCACGCCTTATAAAATTTAGTATGTTGGAATTTTTAGATCTCTTTAGGCGAATAAACTAATTTCTCAAAAACAAGCAAATAAAACTATGTATAACTAAACAAAACTAATAAAACTATCATATTTTGGGTTGCCTCCCTAAAAACACAATTGTTTGTTTGATGTTGTTATGCTCGATGAGGCTTTTTCTTACCAAACTTCTGTATAATTGCAATTTTGTACTCCTTAAGTAATGCTAGTAGCCTTTCCTCTTGCCATGTAGTCAACCTTTTTTAGATGATCATAGGTAATGACTGCCCTTCACCCAAATAGGCATACTTTAGGTGACCAAGTAAGGTCTTCAATTCTATCTTCAGAGCCTACAAAATAGAAAGTAGAATTTTTGTGAGTTATAGTAAGTCAGTAGTCAAAGTTTCTAAATTTATTAACATTACTAATAATGATTCTATAGCTTCACAAGTTTCATCAACTTGTTCACCTCTAATTTAGCCTTATACTCCAACTCATCTTTGACACTTTCTTCTTTAAACATATCATGCACTAATGAGTCCGCAATATCCATACGATAAGTAGATTAAAAATCATTAGGGTACTTGATTGCTTCAAAAATATTGAACTTTACTATCTCTCCATCAAACTCAACAAAAAGAGTACCCTCATCCACCAATTTTTGTCTTAACCGTCTTCATAAGTGACCTAAATAACAAAATCGAAGCTAAATGTTCCACTATCTCCATCTATTTTCAAGATGTAAAAATCCACTAGAAATACCCAATCATTAACTTAGACTAAAACATCCTCTATAACTCCAATATTAAGCACATATGAATGATCAGTTAGTTGAATAATCATATTAGTTTCTTTCAAACGAATTCAGATTTACAGCTCAGTACATTAAGTATGGCATGACATTAATAAATGAACCTAAGTTTACCATGGCACACTCAATTTTCTTATTACCAATAATACACAGAAGTGTAAGCATAACTAGATCTTTACATTTTTCTAGTAATTTTCTGTTTATTATAGTTGATACATTCTTACCCAAAATTATTCTCTCCTTATCCTTCAACTTCCTTTTAGTTTTACACAATTCTTTCAAGAATTTTACATATTTTAGAACTTTCTTGATGGCTTCTAGAAATGGTATATTAATTTCCACCTTTTAAAAGGTTTTTAGGATCTCTCTTTCATTTTCCTCTTTTTTTGGTCTAGCCATCCTGTTAGGAAAAAGAGGCACACGTGCATTAATTTATATCAATAAAGATAAATAATCTTTTACCTTTACTGATTTTTAAGTTGGAAGTTTATCTTTCTTTTCTCTATCATCATTCTTTTCTACCTTCTTTGGTAAGGAAGATCCATATTGAATTTCTTTATCAGTTCTTAAAATCATTACACTAACATTCTCCTTAGGATTACCACCATTTAGGAAGGTCATTTTCCTGATGCTTGCGGTTCCAATTTACTTACAAAGGTGGCTAATTGATTGATTTGATTTCCTAAATTTTGAAGGTTTGCTCTTGTTTCCTATGAAATTATTGAGTGTTAGTAGTAATTGCCTTAACAATTTCATCTAAAGACATACATGAATTTGAAGATATTGAGGTTGAGTAGATGTAAGGGTTTTTATTAAAATTGTGAGATTGATATCGTTGTTGCCACCTTTGATTTCCATAGCTCAATTTTAGATGGTCCTTCCATCTTAGATTATAATGATTAGAATAGGGTCATACTTTTATTGAGGTTGACCAAGAAAGCCCCCTATTTGTTAGCTTCTTAAAAGGAGTCTTGTTGCAATGTAAGGCATATATCCATATGATGTCTAGAGAACAAGCATATTCTGCATATTCTACATATTCTACACACTCTTGTTGATTATAATTGACATACAGTCATTTGAAAAACTAGAGCAGATAAATCTAAAATTTTGTCCTTAAGGTTTGTGTTACTTGCCTTATTTATGTGCTTAACAACTTCATCCATCCTTATCCTAAACTATTAAGAAGTTTTGGCTATAATTGATATCAATTGTCTGTCCACTTCAGGTCTTATATTTACTAATATTCCTCCACTAGTTGCATTGACCTTACTTTGATCCATTAGCAATATTCCTTCATAAAAGTACCGAATCAAAAGTTAGTTAGGAATTTAATGGTGTAGGCAACTAGCACATAACTCTTTAAACCTTTCCTAATATTCATATAATTCTTCTCTAGTAAATTTTCTTATCCTGCACATCTCCTTTCTGATATTGGCTGCTTATGATGTAGGAAAGAACTTCTCTAGAAATATTCTTTTCATCTCATTCCATTTTTTCACTGAGCCAGGGGAAGATAATATAACCAATCCTTGGCTTTATCCCTTAATAAGAATGAAAAGGCCCTGAAATTAATTTGTTCTTCTGTCATCCCTTGTGGCTTCGTTCCAAAGAAGACAATATGAATACCTTCAAGTGTTTATACAGATCTTCACCTGCAAGATCACAAAAAATAGGGAGTAAGTGAATCAAACCAAAATTTAACTCAAAATCTACCTCAACATCTAGATATTGTATGCATAAGGGTTGTTGATTTAACTTTGGTGAAGCTAACACCCTCAATGTTCCAGTGTTAAGATTTGCCATCTTTTCTTCCACTTCTTAAAAATTAGTGTCTTTACAAATTTTTAGATCTATCTCAACTTTCACTCATTAAGGTGAATGACTGCTTCCTTGCTTAGATTCTTTTCTTGAATGACGAGTTGTATTTTCAATTTTGAGATTATATTGTAATTCACCTGTCTGAGAAGCTTTACTAGACAAGAAGTAAAATATAAAATAATGCAAAGAAACTATGAAACTAAAATAGTTCCTCGATAGTGGCTCCAAATTTTGGTTGGGTTGTCGAATCCCTCAAAATTAATTTTGATTTTCCAACTTTGTGTAGTAGTCAAGGAATGAAGTTGAGTCCTAAGAGAACTAAACATTAGTTTCTTAATTTCAATCAATAAAATAAAGTGGGGAGTTTTTGATTAGTTAACTAATTACCCAAAATTAACAAGGAATCTACATAAATAAACTGAATATAAAAAGGAGAAATACAAGATTACTAAACTCTAATTCAAGGGAAAGATCTTATCTAAATGTAACATTAATCATTGGTCTAAAAAGAATAACGGTCAAAATTTAAGCAATTAGTCTGAAACATATTAAGATAGTCATAATAAGTCTAAAATTTTCCTAAATTAATTAGTTCATAACCAACATCCAAACCAAAACTTACCATAAATTGATTGGGTATGATAGAATTCCAAATCAATTAAATGATAACATTGATATGTGTTTAAATGTTGATTCATTTGATATACTACACTTAGTGATTGATGCCTTAGAAATGTTTAGGATACTCACTTTAGCTCATATTTAATCTTAGGAACTTTTTGGAAGTAAAGAAGCTAAAATGACTTGAAAGCATATCATTAAAGCCATCTTCTCAATTTCCATATTCTATTAATTCATAGAGTATGAAGAAGAAGAAGATGTAAGAGAGAATTTCAAATTAAGAACAAAGAAAGGAGAAGTCTCACGACCAAACATTAGCTTGCATGGATGTGAGAAATCTATCACACCCATGCATCATCTCTCACAGCAGTGAGATATCTCTCACAGTCGTAAAAGGGCCATGCATAACCATGAGAGAGCCATGCATAACTATAAGAGGATTTCACAACCATGCAATGACCTTGCATGGTCATGAATTCTCACACCTGAGATTTAACTAGAGAAAGCCAAGTGTCTTGGCCAGGTGTCACTCAGTTTTAAACCTAAATTTTACTATATAAGGAAAAGAGAGTGATGACAGAAAGACATTCGGGACATAACCTAGCTGATAGTTTTCTCTCATTTTCTCTTGGAGGACTTCTTCGTTCTTCAACACTGACAGTGGCGATGGGAGGATGGCCGATGGTGAGAGCTTAAAGATGGAGATGGAAGGCTAACTTCTTAATGATTGTTCAACAGGGATATCAAAGTCAAGTCATGATTAAGCTATTTCATTCTTTTAACATTGTAATCTCTTTTCATATTGTTGTGTTGATTGAGTAGGGTTTTGGATAGATGATCTTAATACGTTATTTTGATTGTTCTATTTAGAACCTATTTCTATAATGTTGAATGTAATATGTAATTGTTACATTTGATGTTTGTTAGTAGCTAATGATCGTGAGTTGCTAGGAACAACATAATTTAGGTTAGATAATCTGAATGTGTGAGGTTACTACCTATATTGGTCATTTTCCATTTCATAACATTGTCGCCGAATTGAATCTAGAGATAGTATCCTAGGTTATTTAGTAGTTAGGCTTAATTAACAATCGTATCTTAAGTAAACACAACCTAAGAGAAAAATAGGATCAATAGAGTGTTCTATTACTCTTAGATCAATAGTCCAAAGGAAGGTGTAAAGACGTTAGAATGATGGAATAGCTTAATTGTGTTTAGGCCTAGATTGATCCTAGAACTGAAACTTACTCATACTTGACACTTTAATCATTTTCGATTGCTTATTTTAATTTATTTTAAATAGTTTCCTTTTATTTTATTTTCTAAATTGCTAAAAATCCAAAATCCCCCCTTTTATATTGTCCTTGCATTAATTAATTCCATTACAAAAATTAACCAAACATTCCCTATAGATTCGATCCTGACTCACCATAACTATAAATTTTAGTGTGCAAAGTCAAGTAAATTTTAAAGTGCACTCGACACGCGTTGTCAAATTTTGGCGCTGTTACGGGGGAGTATGGTAGTTTAATTTTAATATTTGATTTTAGTTGGTGTTTTGTGGATCTATTTGTTTATAATCATTCTTTTTGTTACTTGTTAATTTTTAATCGTTTGTTAGTGTTGGTGTATGGTAGTGACTAGATCTCATGACATCGAGAGAACATTACGGAGATTATGTAGGGAACGAAGATCAACTCTAGTAGATGAATTTGAATCCGAAGACATGATGGTGAATTTGAGAATGTTGAGGGAGTTGACTGCACCAGATTTAACTCAAAGACTATTATGCATAACATTTCTGAATTTTCTGAACATGTTGCCTTTGAGTTAAAATACGGATTGATTCATTTAACTTTCATGGTCTTGCAGGTGAGGATACACATAAGCATCTTAAGGAGTTTGATGTGGATTGTCTGAGCATGAAGCCTCCCAAGGTGACCAACAAGTAAATCATATTGAGAGCCTTCCTGTTCTCACTAAAAGATGCAGCAAAAGATTGGCTATTTGTTTGCCAGCGGGAAGCATAAATACTTGGTTAGAGATGAAGAGACTGATCTTAGAGAAATATTTTTCAGCCTCAAAGACGACAAGTACTCGAAAGGAGATATGTAGCATTAAGCAACATAACAGAGAGTCTCTTTATGAGTACTGGGAGCAGTTCAAAAAGTTACGTGCCAGTTGTCTATACCATAATATACAGGAGCAACTTCTCATCCAATATTTTATGAAGGATTGCTATAGATGGAGAGGAGTTTGGTTGATGCGGTGAGTGGTGGGCATTTTACTAGAAGACTCCTATTAAAGCCAGGGTTTTACTTGAGCAGATGGCTACTAACACCCAACAATTGGGCAATAATGTTCGACGAGTAAACAAGGTAAGCACTTCATCCAATGAACATCGTTTAGATGAACTAACATCTTTTACGAGTCTATCAACTAATAAGTGCCTGACACTGCAAGAGGGAAGTATGGAGTACGTGAATGCTACAGGAGGTAACTTCTCGAATTAATATAACCAGTATTCGTAGATGTATAACCCAAGTTGGAGGGATCACCCCAACTTGAGTTATGGAGGGAACAAGCAGTAAAATTACTTATATAATCGATTGCAGGGAGCATAAAAATTTCAACCAAGGGCACAAGGAGCATAAGGAGCCCCTTCTTCCAGTTTAGGTAATACTCTAGATGAATTTATCAAGGTTTCTACTACTTAGTCTTAGTTTCGACGAGATAAGAAGTATCTTCAACAAAGTATGCTATAACTTAATTAGATTGTATAGCAAATCCATCAAGAATCAAAAGCTAGCACACAAAATTTGGAAACCCAAATGGGTCAGATGGTAGTTGGTTCAATCGCCTAGAATTGCAAAGTGGAGGAAAATTATCATCCCAACCTGAGGTAAACCTAAAGAATGTCAGTGCTATAATCCTGAGGAGTGGAAAGGAGATTGAGGGTCTCAAGAGAACCTCACCAAGGATTACTACCAAGGAAGAGATCGAGAAGAAATTGGAGAAGGAAGAAAATACGTCATCATGTACGAAGGTAAATTTTGAAAGTCCCAATATTATTAAAACTAACCCTCTACCTTTTTCTAGCAGATTGATAAGACTGATATACCACTGCTCGAGGCCATCAAGCAATTACCAAGATACGCCAAATTCCTAAAAGAACTATATACACATAAGAGGAAACTCAAAGGTGATGAAAAAGTAATGATGGGTGAGATTGTGTCTACGATATTTAGAAATAGGATGCCTCTAAAATGTCGGGATCCAAGTATGTTTACCATTCCTTGCAAAATTGGGAATACTGTGATCAATAGAGTTATGTTAGATTTTCATGTTTCAATTAATGTGATGCCTCGTTTGATTTATGCTTCCATGAATTTGGGTCCTTTGAAAGAAACGATTGTGATAATACAATTGGATGACCACACTAATGCTTATTATGATGATGTGGTTGAGGATATTTAGTGCAAGTGAATAAATTAGTGTTTCTTGCAGATTTCTATGTTGTGGATATGAATGATGACACTTTATGTAATCCAATACCTATCTTGGTGGGGGAGATCATTTCTTAATAGGCTCAAACTAAGATAGATATTCGTGAGGGCACCCTCATGATAGAATTTGATGGGAAAGTGATTCATTTCAATATTTTTGATGCCATGAAACATCCTCTTAATGATCACTGTGTTTTTTTCGTTGATGTGATTGATCCTTTAGTACAGGAAATGTTTAAATTAAGTTTCAAGGATCATTTGGAAATGGTTTTGATTAAAGACATAGATGTAGAAGCCAACACTGATGTTAAGATAGGAGAAGAGATTATGGAAATGACGGCTGCTCTAGAATCATTGGAAAACTCTCTAAAAAGGCACGATTTGGCTTCTCTAAAACTATCTAAATCTCACCAAAAGTTGTTACTTTCTGATGTGTATGCACCAGAATTGGAATTAAAGCCACTCCCTACACATCTAAAGTATGCCTTTTTAGGAGATAAGCAAATGCTTCCAGTCAACATTTCGGTGAAGTTGACTTCAAATCAAGAGGAGAGGCTGGTTTGAATGCTAAGAGAGAAAAAGAGCCATCAGGTGGACTATCGTGGACTGCATTTGTTTAGAGGAGGATGCAAAATCCACAAGGCAAGCTCAATGTAGGACGAATCCTCCAATGATGGAAGTTGTGAAGAAGGAGGTGTTGAAGCTTCTTGATGATGGGGTGATTTACTATATCTCTAATAGTAAGTGGGTAATCCTGTCCAAGTGGTTCCAAAGAAATCTGGAATCACCATTATGACAAATCAAGAAGGTGAGTTGGTTCCCACCCGAGTGCAAACTAGGTAACGAGTGTGTATTGATTATAAGAAGTTGAATGCTTGAGAGATTAGTTGGTTATGATTATTATTGCTTTCAGATGACTTTTTAGGTTATCTTAAGATTCTGATCATACTGGAAGATTAGAAGAAGACTATATTCACATAACCGTTCGATACATTTGCTTATCGTAGGATGTCATTCGGATTATATAACACACCCGCCATGTTCCAAAGATATATGGTAAATATTTTTTGAATATATTGAGAAGATTATTGAGGTATTCATGGATGATTTTAGTGTATATATGGTACTGCCATCGTCTGTAACCAAATTAATACTAACTGTAGCAATGGAAAATGTAGTTAGTTAAGAGTTAAGATCGTTCCCACGAGGAACTTTAACGGTAAATGTTATATGAGTTGAAAACTAAAACAAATTGGGGGAGGGTTTGAATTAATGTAAATTTAAGAAATTAAAAATGGCAAAAATTGAAAATTAATAAAAATAATCATATATGTAAATTCAGTAAACAAACCTTGGTTTTGGGTCACCTACGTTATCAAACTAATATGGATCCTCAATATAAAACTCAGTCCATTAATAAACATTCATTGGGTAATGTTTTCTCTTAAGATTAAATGAATAGAAACATGTATTCTAAACATTTTTATTAGTCAACAACTTAGATACGATCATAAGTTTAATTAATTAATAGCTTTAAGAACTAAGAAACCAATGAACAAGACAACACACATACGACATGCATTTAATCAAGTTAAGCATCTTCTTAGAATTTTCAAACTCTAACGTAAAGATAGTAATCCTAATTGCCATTTAGGATTAGCAAGACTGAACATCAAGTCCTACTAATTTGGTTATAAATTAAACAAATCAATTCCTAGTTGTGCACCCCAAAAATCAATCAATTCAATCATGAAAATCAATTCGGAAGACACTTAATATTCATCAATGAAATAAACTTTAATGAAAAATCTCACACATAATAGATGATAACGTGGTTCCCTTCAACCAAGAAGATGAATTTAGCTACTCATAATAACGGTAAGAACCAACAGAAGAATATCAAAATACAAAGTCTCCATCCTTATTCTTTTTCCAGAAAAATATGAAAAGTCCTAAAAAAATAGAAAAAAACTATTGTATAAAAATGTAAGAACTAAAGAACTAAGACTCTAACGTGAACAGTGAATGTATTTAATGATTTTCAATCTCCTCCCTTTTTCCTTCTATCGTAATCTTCAACAGATACACTCCTAACATATTCAGGTCACAAATCCCCATCAATAAGGCAACAACTTGATTCCCAAAATCATGAAGATCTTAGGTGGATTGAATTTGATTTCAAATCAGATTCTTCAGATAATCTTTTTCCTTGCACGTGCCCATACTTAGTCAATTATTTTTCTACCAGCTAGGAATTCGAATTGTCTTTACTTTCCTTGCATCTTTTTTATCCAATTTCATCTTTGATGTGTTGAAAATCATCTAAGAATAATTAAGAAATAATTCCATTAATTTTAAATAATAATTTAACACATTAAAGATATTTACATCCAACATTAGCACAAAATGACAACTTAAAAATATAAATCTTCTTTTAATGAATGTCTTGAGAATCTTGCCATTATCTTGGAACGATGCATCAAAACTAACCTTGCGTTGAACTAGAAAAATGTCATTTTATGGTGGATCAAGGTATAGTTTTTGGCTATGTTATATCTACTAGGGGCATTGAAGTAGATAAATCTAAAGTTGATCTCATTTCTTCTTTACCTTATCCCTTTACTGTAAAGGAAGTAAGTTCTTTTCTTGGGCATGTAGGCTTTTATTGAAGGTTCATTAAGGACTTTTCAAAGATAGCCACACCACTATGCAAGCTTCTATAATAAGATGCCTCCTTTGAGTTCGACGAGAATTAAAAGGAAGCATTTAACAAACTTAAGGAGCTTTTGACATCCCCACCGGTGATTCAATTGTCAGATTGGAATCTCCCTTTCAAGATCATGTTTGATGCAAGCGATTATGCAATAAGGGCAATTTTAGGACAAAGAATGGGAAAAGTTTTACATGCCATCTACTATGCTTACAAGACTCTAAACCCAGCCCAATTGAATTATTCAACTACTGAAAAAGAAATCTTATTTGTGGTTTTTTCTTTGGAAAATATTTTGATCATATTTGCTTGGTGCTAAAGTGATTGTCAATTCTGACCATGTAGCTTTACGATGCTTGCTCACAAAGAAAGAAGCAAAATCGAGTCTGATCAGATGGATTCTCCTGCTTCAGGAATTTGACTTGGAGATTAGAGATAAGAAGGGGAAAGAAAATGTGGTGGCGGACCATTTCAGCCGTTCGATAAAAGAAGAAGATGATATCTCTCTGAGAGAAACCTTTCTGGATGAGCAATTATTTTCTGCCAATATGACACCACCTTGGTATGCAGATATTGTCAATTTTTTAGTTACTAACAAATTATCTGTTGGTTTGTCAAAGGCTCAGAGGGATAATCTATAGAGTGAAGCAAAGTATTACGTATGGGATGACCCATATCTTTGGAGGCACTGCATAGATCAAGTTATCAGGAGGTGTGTACTGAAAAATGAAACGTCATCAATATTAGCCTTATGCCATTTGTATGCATGCCGAGGACATTTTGGAGTGAAAAGAATGGCTTGTAAAGTTTTAGAGAGTGGCTTCTACTAGCCATCACTGTTCAAAGATGCATATACCTTCTGTAAATCCTGTAATAAATTCCAACGGTTAGGTAATCTGTCCTGTAAGGATCAATTGCCACAAACTACTTTGCTTTTCTGTGAAATTTTTGACATTTAGGGCATTGACTTCATGGGACCTTTCCCTCCATCTTTAGGCTTTACTTATATATTGCTTGCAGTAGATTATATTTCTAAATGGGTGGAAACCAAAGCCACCAGGACTAATGATGCAAAAGTTGTTGCAGATTTTGTTAAGGCTAACATTCCTTCTAGGTTTGGGATATCGAAAGCAATCATTAATGACAAAAGAACCTACTTTTTCAGCAGGGTGATGGAAGTGATGCCCAGAAAATATCACATTACACATAAAGTTTCCACTGCTTACCATCCCCGAACCAACAGGCAAGCTGAAGTCTTAAATCGAGAAATCAAGTTAATCCTGGAGAAAACTGTGCAGCCTAATAGGAAGGATTGGAGTGTAAGACTGGAAGATGCATTTTAGGCTTATAGGATGACTTACAAAACACCAGTTAGGATGTCACTATATAGGCTAGTGTTTGGAAAGCCATCTTATATTCTAGTGGAATTACAACATAAAGCATATTGGGCTATTGGAAGATACAACATGAATTTGGACAATGCTGGAGTGCATAGGAAGTTGCAACTTCAAGAGTTGGAAGAGATGAGGAATGAGTCATATCAAAATGCAGTGATATATAAGGAGAGGATGAAGGCTTTTTATGATAAGATGATTTCGAGGAAAATCTTCTTGGTGGCCAGAAAGTGTTATTATATCATTCTAAACTTAAACTATTTCTAGGTAGGTTATGTCCGCATTGGGTTGGCCCATTTGTTATCACTCATATCTTTCCTTTTGGTGCACTAGAGATACGGAGTCTCAAAACTGACAATACATTCAAAGTAAATGGTCATCGATTGAAGCCATATTATGAAGGCTAACAAACGGAGGGTTTAGAGGTGTTAATGTTAGAGGATGTGACTAGTGTCACTTGATGCACGCAGCTGGAGGTCGAGCCACCTACAATAAACAAAGGCGTTGCTTAGGAAGCAACTTAAGGGAAGTAAATTTCTGTTTCGTTTTCACAATTTCTATTTTTGTTAAATGCTTCATTTCTTGCGTTTGATGTTACATTAGGGAAAATGTAAGTTTTAAGTATGGGGGTGGGGATCTTAGTTTTTATGCTTGTTTTTAATCTTAATTGTTGCTTATGTGACTTCTTAGGCAATTTTCAAATTCAAACAAATAAATTAATTTTTTATTTTCTATTGCTTTTAAGACTATATAATCATATTTAGAGTGTGAATTGACTAGAAAATCCATGGCAACTTTAGCATGTAATTTTGCTCTTATGATTGGTTAATGTGCATTACTTTTAGAAGAGCAGTGACTAGTGATAGACAAAAACCAATGAGGTTTTGAGCCATATCATACTGACACATTCATATCAGTCTCACAATCTTTTGTTATGCTTGACCTTCATGGTATATACATTCTTACTTTGCATTTGTTTTCTATTCAAGACCACATTTTTATCACATGCATTTTTATGAAAATAATTAGGCATTCTTTGTTGATTATGAGTTATATTAGTCAAATAGCCTACCCATTTATATGAATTTTCCTTTTCCTTTGAGCTTTATTAGCCTTTTCTTTTGTATAAACCACATTACATGCACCTAACCAAATGCCCCGCCTAAGCCTTAAAGCTAGTGGAGCATTTCTTAATTCTTGATGACTGTGATTTTACAAAAACCTAAGTGTCAACGTATGCATACAGATGGGTTGGTTCTATTTGTTAAATTTCCATGTTATGAATCTTATGTTGATGTTATTGGGACCCCGCCCTTGCGAGTAATGTGCCCGACGTCTTAAGTGATATCTGGATGCGCATCCCACAAGGATGGCATGCCCACACCAGACAATCATTAAAAAGAACTCACTTTTCCTACTTCCGAATAGATTTTTGGAAAACTCAAATTGGAATTTCAATTGGACCTCT
>JAOTAY010000190.1:11732734-11747490 GCA_025629805.1 Erythroxylum baracoense | reverse complement strand
TCAAAATAAACTGAACACATGCTTATTTAGTAAGAAAAGGAATCAGGGCCCAAGAGATGGTGGATAGAGGTGGATGTGGACAACAGTAAGCAGAGGAGAATGGAGGGGGAGGCAGACCAGCAGGCAGGGTGAAGGGGGAGGCACGATGCAGGATGATGACAATGGGTGGTGATAGAGAGAGGTGAAAGAGAGAGTGGTGAGAGATAAAGAGAGGTGAGAGATTTACGGAGGCCCAAGGCGTTTGATTTTATTAAAAAATTTGCTATTAAATCCCTAAACTTTTCAAAATTAATGGTGCCACCTACTATTTTACCAGTATTTCAAATACTGACCGATACTAAAAGGATTATGAAGGATTGTTACTGATGGAGAGGAGTTTGATTGATGTAGTGAGCGGTGGGGCACTTTGCAAAAGGACTCCCCTCTTGGCCAGAATCCTACTTGAGCAGATGGCCGCTAACACGCAACAATTTGGCACTCGCAATGATGTTTGATAAGTAAACGAGATAAGTACTTCATCTATCGAACATCATTTAGACAAACTAACATCTTTTGTGAGACAAATTGCAGTTAGACAGGCGCAAGTAAAAGTATATGGAATATGCTCAAACACGAGCCATCCAACTGATGAGTGCCCAACATTACAAGAGGGAAGTATGGAGTACATGAATGCGGTAGGATGGAAATACAACTCGTTCTCATAGATGTATAACCCAGGTTAGAGGCATCACCCCAACTTAAGTTATAGAGGAAACTGATAGCAAAAGTTCTTCCAAAATCGACCGTAAAGAGCATAAGAATTTCAACCAAGGCAACAAGGAACACAGGGATCTTCTTCTTCCAATTTAGGTAAATCTTTAGAAGAACTTGTTAAGAATCTTGATACTAACAATCTATAATTTCAATAGGATATGAAACAACTATAACAAAGTATACAATAACTTAATCAGAGTGTACTGCAAATCCATCAAGAATCAAAAGCAAGCACACAAAATTTGGAAAACCAAATGGTCAGATGGTAATGAGGCTCAATCGCCTAGAATTACAAAGTGGAGGAAAATTGCCATCCCAACCTAAGGTAAACCTAAAAATGTTAGTGTTATCACCCTGAGGAGCGGAAAGGAGAATGAAGGTCCCAAGAGAACACTAACAAGGGTTGCTACTAAGGAAGAGATCGAGAAAGAATTGGGAAAGGAAGAAAATCTATCATCAAGTACGAAGGTAAATTTTGAAAGTTCTAACATTATTAAAACTAACCCTCCACCTTTTCTGAGCAGATTGATAAGACCAAACAAGGAGGAGAAAGACAAAGAAATAATGGAGACTTTCTAAAAAGTGGAAGTCAATATACCTTTGCTCGAGGCAATCAAGTAATTACCAGGGTACATTAAATTCCTCAAAGAACTGTGTACATATAAGAGGAAACTGAGGGGTGATGAGTAAGTGATGATGGGTGAGAATGTGTGGTAATTTGAAAGAAGATGCCTCCAAAATGCCAGGATCCAGATATGTTTACCATTCCTTACAAAATTAGTAATACTTTGATCAATAGAGCTATGTTGTATTTGGGTGCTTTTATTAATGTGATGCCTCGATCGGTTTATGCTTCTTTGAATTTTTGTTCATTGAAAGAAACGAGGGTAATCATATAACTGGCTGACTGCATTAATGCTTATCCTGATGGTGTGGTTGAGGATGTTTTAGTGCAGAAGAATAAGTTAGTGCTTCCTGCAGATTTCTATATTATGGATGTGAATGATGGCAGCTTATGTAATCCAATACCTATCTTGTTAGGGAGACCATTTCTTAATACGACTCAAACTAAGATAGATGTTTGTGAGGGAAACCTCATAATGGAATTTGATGGGGAGTGATTCATTTCAATATTTTTAATTCCATGAAACATCCTCCTAATGATCATTGTGCTTTTTTTATTATTGTGATTGATCCTTTGGTGTAGAAAATCTTTAAATTAAGTTGCAAGGATCATTTGGAAATAGTTTTAACTGAGGATATGGAAGTAGAATCCAAAACTGATGTTGAGATGGGAGACGAGTTTATGAAAATGTAACACCCCACTACCATAGAGTATACACCCGAACATCTAGAGGACATGTTAGAGCAATCTTATACACTTATATGGCATTATACAGAATAACACAATCCTTAAAAAATCAACTCCTCATTTCCTTTACTAACATAGTTTACACTGTAGTAATTTAAACAAATATTTACATCATCAAAAATATATGAGAGTTTACAACTTTTTCTACAAAAGTTCTACATGACATATGAAAACTACATAAAAACATTCCATTACTTCTTATATGTCTGCATTTGTGCTACACTACTATTTGATTTCCTACTTAATGCTTCAACCACTATATTAGCTTTACCTACATGATACTAAATTATGCAATTGTAATTCTTCAACAATTCCATCTATCGTCGTTGTCTCATATTCAATTCTTTATGACTCAATAAATACCTCAAACTTTTATGATCAGTGAATATTTGAAATGTCTCACCATACAAATTATGTCTCCAAATTATCAAAGCAAATACCACTACAACAAGTTCTAGATCATGAACTAAATAGTTAAACCCATGAGACCTTAACTATCTCGACGCATATACAATCACTTTGCCATACTACATCAGACCACATCCTAGTCCCTGGTGTGAAGCATCACTATATACCATATGTCCACCAGATCTAGATGGAATAGCTAACATCAATGTTGTGGTTAACTAATGCTTTAACTCCTCAAAACTCCTTTAGCATTCGTCAGTCCATCTGAATTGTATATTCTTCCTCAGAAGCTTTGTCAAAGGGGATGAGATCAGTGAAAACCCTTCGACAAACCTTCTGTAATAACTAGCTAGTCCAAAGAAACTCTGGATCTCAGTCATATGTCATGGAGCTTCCCACTTCATCATTGTCTCTACTTTCTTTGGATCAAATTGTATGCCCTGTCCAAACACTATATGACTATAGAATTCTTCTTGATCAAGCCAAAATTTAAACTTACTGAATTTGGCGTACAACTGTTTCTCTCTCATTATCTGTAGGACTAATCTCAAGTGTTCATAATGATCTTCTCTATTTTTAGAATATACCAAAATGTCATTGATGATCACAATCATAAAATGATCTAAATAAGGTTGGAATACCTCATCAAAGCCATAAATGTTGTTGAGCCATTCGTCAACCTAAAAGGCATCACCAAAAACTCAAAGTACACATATCTCGTTCTGAATGCACTCTTCGGTATATCAGCCTCAACTATTTTCAACTGATAATACCCGAACCTCAAATCAAGTTTAGTGAGCACCTGAGCTCCCTGTAATCGATTAAGCACATCAGCTATCCTCAGTAGAGGATACTTGTTCTTTATTGTCACTCGATTCAACTGCCTATAGTCAATACACAATCTCAGAGTCCTATACTTCTTCTTTACAAATAAGATTGGGGCTCCCCAAAGTGACACCCTTGGTCTGATGAAACTCTTATCTAATAACTCTTGTAACTGAGCCTTAAGTTCCTTAAGTTCTATAGGTGCCATCCTATTTGGAGTATTAGATATAAGAGCAGTACCTGAAACAAAGTCAATAACGAACTCTGTCTCCCTATCTAGGGGTAAATTAGATATATCAGTAGGAAACACATCCAGAAAATCCCTAACAAGAGGAATATCCTGTATTATCTGCTCAATATGGGTATCAACTACATAGGCTAGGTAAGTTTCACATCCACCTCGAATCAATCTTAAAGCACTCATTGATGAAATCAATCTGGCTGGCACTACTTGACTAACACCTCAAAAGATTACTCTATGTGATTAGGTGATTTAAGAATCACCTCCTTAATGTAGCATTTCATTACAGCCCTATATACAGTGAGCCAATCCATACCTAAGATAAGATTTATCTCATTTAACTGCAATGCAATCAGATCTGCTTCGAGATCTGCCTGATCAACTAGAATCATGCACTCCTTACACGCTTCTCCTATCACTGTAGTACTACCTATCGGTGTACTTAAACTATGGTTTATCATCTATATAAAAATAGAACACAACATCATCATTCATTATCATACATAAACCCTAATTCTTCTTATTTCAAGAACACTACACTAGCCTTTTCTTTAGCTTCAAAACTCATTAAAATTGTAACGTTGATTTTCAGGTACAAAAGAGGAGACCTAGCTATTAAGACAGTCTAGAAGAAGTCTTGTACCGTGTTTTTGAACTCAATAATGGCTCAAAGGTCTATCAATTGATACTGAGAAGTTAGATAGAGTATAGTCCTCATTTCATGTAGATCATGTTGTAAAGAGTAGTAAACTATAATATGTTTTTTGATATCACACATATATGGATTAAGTAGTGAAAGGCTACAGTGTAAACCATGTTTTATAAATGGAATGAGGAGTTTAATCTTTGAATATTTATGTTATTTATATATGATGCCATATAAAGTGAATGTGGCTACTCTAAAATGTTGCTTTTGTAGGGTATGTTCCTGAATGTCCTCGAGATGTTCAAGTATATGCCTCGTTGATGTGGTGTGTTACAAAAATTACAATCGCCTTGGACTTATTGGAAAGCTCTCCAAAAACTATGATTTAGCTTCTATACAACTATTTGGAGCTCGTCATAAGTTGTTATATTCTGGTGTGCAGGCATCAGAATTGGAATTGAAGCCACTCCCTTCACATATGAAGTATGACTATTTAGGAGATAAGTAGACTCTCCCATTTATCATTTCAACAGAGTTGACTTCAATTCAAAACGAGAGGTTGGTTTGAACGCTAAGAGAGCATAAGAAGGCCATCAAGTGGACTATCACAGATATCCAAGATAAGTCATTTTGTATGCATGCACCACATTTTGTTGGAGGAGGATGCAAAATCTATAAGGCAAGCTTAGAGTAGGCTGAATCCTCCAGTGATGGAAGTTCTGAAGAAAGAGGAATTGAAGCTTCTCAATACTGGGGTTATCTACCTGAATTCTGATAGCAAGTGGGTAAGTCCTAACTAAGTGGTTCCAAAGAAGTCTAGAATCGCCATTGTGAGAAACTAGGAAGGTGAGTTGGTTCCCACCCGATTGCATACTGGGTGGTTAGTATATACTAATTATAGAAAATTAAAGTCTGCTACTCGTAAAGACCACTTTCCCCTTCCTTTTATTGATCAAATGCTTAAGAGATTGGTTGGTTATGATTGTTGTTGCTTTTAGATGGCTTTTCAGGTTATCTTCAAATCTTGATCGCATCAAAAGATTATGGGAAGGCCACATTTACATGCCCATTTTGTACGTTTGCTTACCAAATGATGTCGTTCGAATTATGTAATGCACCCGCCATCTTCCTAAGGCATATGGTAAGCAGAACTGAAGCTGATCAAACATATTCTCCTCCTTTAAGAATTCGACTTGGAAATTAGAAATAAAAAGGGGGCAGAAAATATGGTGATAGACCATCTCAGCTGACTGATTAAAGAAGAAGATCGTATCCCCCTACGAGAAACCTTTCTAGATGAGTAATTATTTTCTACTGATGTAACACTACCATGGTATGCCGACATTATCAATTTTTTAATTAATAATGAATTACCTGTTGGTTTGTCAAAGGCTCAGAAGGATAAGCTACGGAGTTAAGTGAACTGTTATGAATGGGATGACCCATAACTTTGGAGGCACTGCGCCAATCAAGTTATTAGGAGGTGTGTACCAGAAAATGAATCATCATCAATTTTAGCCTTTTGTAATTCATATGCTTGTGGAAGACATTTTGGAGTGAAAAGGATAGCTTATAAAGTTTTGGAGAGTGGCTTTTACTGGCCAACACTTTTCAAAGATGCATATACCTTCTGTAAACCCTGTGATAGGATCAATTGTCATAAACTCCTTTACTTTTATATGAAAATTTTGAAGTTTAGGTATTGATTTTATAGGACGTTTCCCTCTGTCTTTTGGCTTTACTTATATATTGCTTGCGGTTGATTATGCTTCTAAATGGGTGGAAGCCAGTAGGACTAATTATGCAAGAATTTGTTAAGGCTAACATTCTTTCTAGGTTCAGGATACCGAAAGCCATCGTTAGCGATAGAGGAACCCACTTCTGCAGTAGGGTGATGGAAGCAATGTTCAGAAAATATCACATCATACAAAAAGTTTCTACTGCTTACCATCCCTAAACTAACGGGCAAGCTAAAGTCTCAAATTAAGAAATCACGTTAATCCTAGAGTAAATTGGAGCATAAGACTGGAAGATGCCCTATAGGCCTATAGGACAGCTTACAAAATGCCAATTGGGATGTGGCCATATACGATAGTGTTTGGGAAGCCATGTCATCTTCTAGTGGAATTATAACATAAGGAAAATTAGGCTATCAGAAGATGCAACATAAACTTAGATGATGTGGGAGTGCATTGCAAGTAGCAACTTCAAGAGTTAGAAGAGATGAGGAATGAGTCATATCAAAATGTAGCGATGTATAAGTAGTGGATAAAAGCTTTTTCATGATAAAACAATTTCTAGGAAAAGCTTTTTAGTGGGCCAAAAGGCTTTTCTATATCATTCCAAACACAAACTACTTCCAAGTAAGTTGCGCTCCTATTAGGTTAGGCCATTTGTTGTCACTCATGTCCTTCCTTTTGGTGCAGTGGAGATATAGAGCCTCAAAACTGATAAGAGGATTCAGAGGTGTTGATGCTAGAGGGTGTGACTGGTGTCACTTGAGGCACACTACTGAAGGTCGAGTCAATGACGTTAAATAAAATCGCTGCTTGGGAGGCAATCCAAAGGGAGTTAATTTCCATCTTTTACATTTTTGCATTTATTATTTTTGTTAACTATTCCATTTCTTACATTTAATTTTACATTGAGGACAATGTAAGTTTTAGGTACGGGGGTGGGGTATATTAGTTTTTATGCATGTTTTTTAGCTTAATTGTTTCTTATGTGACTTCTTAGGCAGTTTTTAAAATTAAACAAACAAAATAAAAAATTATCTTGTTTTCTACTGCTTTTAAGATTATTTAGTCATAATTACAGTGTGAATTGATCAGTAAAATCTATAGTAAAATTTGGCATTTACTTTTGCTCTTGTGATTTGTTAATATACATTATTCTGTGAAGAGTAATAACTAGTGGTACATACAAACCAGTGAGGCTTTGAGCTGTATTAGACTGACATATCTATATTAGTCTCACTGTTTTGTTTGTTATTTGTGACCTTCATGACATTTACATCCTTACTTTCGATTGATTTTCTATTCGAGACCATATTTTTATCACATACATTTTTATGAAAATGATTAGGCATTCTTTGTTAATTACGAGCTATATTAGCCAAATAGCCTAACCAACTATGTGAATTTTCCTTTGCTAACTAATAGGTGTGAGTTGCATCATGTTTTAGAGCTTAATTTGTTATGTATTAAGTGTTATTTTGAGTGTTTAGTATGTGTTTAGGTTAGAATTGTGTTAGTTTATGTGTTTAACTATTTTTATGGGTTAGTGTAAGTCTTTTAAGCTTAAATATTATGTTTTTTAGGTATCTTGATGTGTTTGTTAGTGTGTCACGTTCAACGTCAAAGAACGGAGAAGTTTCAGAGACTTTTGGGCAGAAACCACAACCTACGATCGTAGCACAATAGGTTACAATCATGACAGAAACTTGCACGTCTGTTTAATGTAGGCTATGGTCGTGGACAACATCAAACCTTTCTGTCACGATCATGGCCCAAATGCCATGATTTTAGGCTGTGGCAGAGTCTTCTATCACAATCATGGCACAATAGGCTACGATCGTGATAGAAACTTGCAATCTAGTCTACGATCGTGACCTAAGGGACACAATCGTGACAGAAGACTTTGCCATAGCTCACAATCCTGGCATTTAGGCCATGATCGTGGTAGAAAGGTTTGATGCTGGCCACGATCATGGCATGTAGGGCCACGAACATGGCCTACATTAGGTAGACAAGTAAACAAAAGAAAAAATCAAGTTTTGAGGGATTTTTTGAACTGTTTAAACCCCTAAAAAACCCTAGGGCTTACAAGGTATTTAAAGAACATGAAGAACAAAGGAGACGAGGTTTTTCATCAGCCATAATCCCAAAACCTTGGAGAGTTTTATCGAGAGATTGAGAAAGAAAAGAAGGAAGAGAGACATAGAGAATAAGCCTACGCAAAGTACTTCCCACAATAAGAGGTTTCCCACCATTGTTGCCTCCATCATCTGTTCCACTCATATGTTCTAATTTTGTATTCAATTTTATTGATGTATAGAATTGGGATAGCTATTGAGAATAGGATTGTTAAATGTTGAGATTTGTTTAAACTCACCTTTGGGATATTTTTTCTTTGATATTAATGAAATTTGATTGTTATGTTTTTATTGGATTATTTGTGATTTAATTTCTGCTCTTAATTCATTAACAAACTGAGAGGGTTAATTGACTGAAAATCATTTAATTGGTCTAATGAGAGTTAGGTAATTTAATAGATTAAGAATTGAATCAAATTGGTAAATTTCTATAACAAGAGATCTTACATAGGTTTTCAGTAGTTTATTGGACAACTTAAAATCTAATTTAGATTTGGGATAAATTGTGAATCTATAGGTTGCAATTTCTCATAATCTGATTAGGGTTAATAATTAGGGTTAATGATTATAACTCGAGAGAGAGTAATCAATCCTAGGATCGTTTAGAATTGGTAATCTAATGAATTCATAATCAATTAGGTTTTCATTAAAGTCGGATAAAAATCCCCTTTCTTTCAATTGGTAGTTTTTAGATTGTTTTGTGAATGGGTGTTGCAATTGCTATCTTATTTATATTTTCAAATTTGATTATTGGAATTAATTGTGTGATTGAAATATTTTCTTGTTTAGTTTTGTTCTTTTTAAATTATTGTTAATTGAGTTCAGCCTTAGATTTTAGGATTAGAATAAACCTCCTCGTGGGATCGACACCTTAGGTACTACACGAATGACCCGTGCATTTACAGAATATTGAGGTTTAAAAAATTAAAACTTTGTCATATCAAAACCTGTGAACAAGTTTTTGGTGCCATTGTTGGGGAGGTGAATAGTTTAGTTCTTTAATCTAAAGTTTTTTCATTATCTTTTGTTTTTTAATTAAAAAATAGTTAGGCTTAAAATAGAGCCAGATGAAGACATCTTGGATTGAGAATGAGACATCGGAATAGTTGAATGCTAAAAAGAGATGAAAAAGAATGATCATGGAGGATGTATATTATATGGAGCAAGGGACTCTTGTAGATTTCAATGAACTCCAATTTGGTTAGGAAAATCATCATCCTTATATGAACTCGTACACTTCGGGGTGGCAGAACCATCCTGACTTTTATTAGTCTAACAATGCAAGTACTCATATGGGACATCAAGACTTATTTGAATTTCAATATGATGAATCTAGTTCATGGGATTCCAACGTCGAAAAAATCATGGATAAGCTCACGGTTATAGAAGAGAACCAAAAGAGACTGGAAGAGAAGTTTAAGCAAGTAGCAGAAGATCATGCCTCTTTCATTCATAATCTAGAGGATCGAATAGGTCAGCTTTTCATGGAATTTTGTAAGCAAAGTGTGGAAAACTATTTACACAGCATAAATGTAAATTCAATAGTGCCATGTCAAGCTATCGCACTTAGGAATAGAGTAGAGCTAGAAGAACCTGTGAGAAATCAAGCTAAACCCAACCTTAGTGAAGACTAAGAAATCAGGATAGAGGATGAAGAAAAGAATGTCAACCCTTCCTTTTATTCATCAGTTCCTGACAGACATATGTGAAAATAAAAAAAATTTGGGTAGATGTCCATTAAGCGAGCCCTATTTTTGAGATTAATGATTACCAAGTGGCATTCAACATAAATGATGTATTTAAGAATCCAAAGGTTAGTAGCTCATTCAGGATAACTAATGTGTTCAAATCTTTTGAAGAACAAGAGGACGAAGAATAGATGACAATAGACGTCGAATTTGAAGAAAGTATGGAAGTCTCTGGCCGGAAAGCAGAAGAAGCATATTAAACGAAGGTGATTAAGGAAGAAGGAGAGCAATTCACCTTCATACAGGATAAACCATTGGATTCGATGGAGGATTCAGGGAGTTTCATTATTCCTTATTTTATTGACAGTTTGTTAATGAGAAGGACATTGATGAAATTAATTGGTTTTCTTAACTTTATCAATATTATTGTTTTGTTCATTTTACAATTTGAACCAATGTTGAATGAAAAAGGTGGAAGCAAGTCACTTATAATTGATCATAGATAAGTTTCCAAGGATAGAGCATCTAGCTACAAATGTTAAAAGAAGCGCTGCATAGGAGGCAACCCATGAAATTTATTTCCATTGATTTTTTTCTTTGTTAGAAAATTTGAATTTCGTAGTTAGGTTGTTCATCTTCAAATAAATTGGGAAGAAATAGGACTTCTGTAGAAATTGGATGATTAATTAAGTACTTCGATAGAAGGTGAAAAGACCACAAAATAATTGAGAAATGATTTCGATAAAATTATGGAAAGAACAGAAGAAGAAAAAATGAAGAATTGTTGGAAAACTGCAGGCCACGATCGTGGCTTGTGACCAGGCAAAAAAGGGGAACACACTTTTTTAAAGAAATTTTACCATTTTTACCCTCCAACTGCCTATATATTTATTTCTAACTTCACTTTTTCATTCACTTTCACTTTTACTTTATCTCTCTAGAATTGAAACCTATGAAAGCTCTCATATCTCTATACAAAATTTTCAAACCTCCAAATTTCTTCCAAACTTTACTTTTTCACAAGAAATATGTCACGTATTAAGCAATCAGCCAGACAGGAGCAATCATTGGGACGAAATCAAGTTGTGTGACATGGGAGTAGAAATAGAGCAGCAGACTTTGGAGCACCCTTCCCGATCTACACATAGGAGGAAGGTATTTGTTTCCAATCCCTAAATGCTAAACAAACAGTAGTTCCCAAATATTTTGATTTTGAAACGCTCGATAGGTTAGAATTGCACGAGAGGTAGAAAACATAGCTGAATAAATTCAATGGCCTAGATTTATACATTTCCAACTTCCTAGTTACTAGGAATTCACTTTGGAATTTTTCACTTCCCTTTCTTATGACCCTAGGAACCCCAAGGATGTGTGGTTTAGGTTGAGAGGAGGAGCTTATGAATTGAATATAGAAATCATGTTCGATATGTGTGGATTCCCCCCAAATCCTCCATTATTGATCAACATGATGATTTTTATCCTTCTCGATATTGGAACGAGCTCACTTGGATGGAGAAATATGAAGCCAAAAATGCCCACAACAATATAATAAGAACCCAAGAACACTTGCTACTGCAAAAATTCACGTGTTAGCTAGTTTTTGATAAATAAAAAATTAGTAAGTGTTCCACAAAGGAACATTTTGTGTTGTGGTGCATGAACCACAGCATTCCAGTGAGCACATCCACACATATGCTAAATACTATTGTTCCAACTCCGCATAAGAGGAGCAATAATTTAGGTATGTGGTACCTAGTGTCTGCCATTGCTGAATATTATGGCATGGACTATAATGGGTTAACTGTTCATCTCCCTAACTTCTTAAACCATCACCATTTATGGCAGGCTGAAATCCTTCATTCCCACAACATGGAACTTAGGGATATCAGCGAAAAGATACATTTTAAGATTAGGGTCAGTCATGTGAGTTCAAGCTCAATACCGCCTTAGCAGGCATAAGATGACTCAACCAGTGAAGAGTCTGAGGAAGAAGAAGCATAAGAAGGTTGGAAGAAAGTCATAGGGGCAATCTCCACAAACAATAACATAGTTACTGATATACTTACGGAGCACACTAGAATAATGAAAGAGATGGACTGAACACAACGATGCCAAAGTCGAGATATCCATCGGACCCATCAATATTTCGAGTCTCAGAGCATTTAATTGCCGCCTCCAACACCATCCCCACCTCCATCTCCATGAGATTTTATTTAACCTATTTTTCTTTTTTCTTTTTCAAATTAGTCTTCATCTTTATTTTTACTTTTATTTTAATTTCTGTCTACTTTGATTTATGTTTCTTCTTTTCTTTTATGTGCTTTCTTGTTCTCTTATCACATTGAGGACAATGTGTTATTTAAGTAGGAGGGGGGAGGGGAGTATATGTTTTGCTTTTTATGTGATTTTGCATATGGTATAATAGTTGTTAGGTTACATTTTGTGATTTGTTTGAATGTGTCAATGGCTTAGATGAATTGAAATTGATTTAATTTTGAAAATAGTTTAGTAGGTTGTGATTAATCATTAGCTCACAAAATTAGTGAATTCGGCTCTTTTGATAAATATACAGCTTAATTAAGATTTAGTGTAAGTTTAGCACCCTTAAAATTGCCACATTCATTTATAATTTGAGGCCTTTCATAAAAACGAGTAGTGAAAATAAGGTAGGCAATAAAAAAATGTTTGTTAAATAAATAACTATTCCGCTGACCTTCGGGTTATGAATAGAGCTAGTAGTCAGTCAAGAATGTGAAATAGCTGAGTAATCGGATCGACATGCATCACAAATGTGTGCCTCCACGTAAAAAAGCTATAATGACGCTCCAACTAAGCAGTTTAATAAAAATAAGACTTAGTCGAGTATCCATATCGACATTCATTACCAATATTTACCTCTCCATAAAAAGACTAAGTCTATGTTCAATCAATAAAAAAAGGGTGTGTTCTTAATAAAAACCTACCGGACTTGTAATATGCTTGACTTTTCATGAAAACAAACTTAGGAATAGTTAAAAAGTATGAAGGACTAAAGAATTATTAATGTATGCGTGCAATTGAAAAGGGAAACTAAATTAACATCTGGATCTTGATTAATTTTTATTTTAGTTCAAAGCTCCTAGACACAACTTTTGCAAGTTAATGATTTGTTATAACTCGAATGATTGTGTTTAAGAATAAATTTGTTTCATGAAGTTGAAGCCATTGTCTCATTTCTACATTGTGTGTTATGTGGTTTTTGTGTGTTTGTTGTTTTGTTTGCTTAAGGACAAGCAAATGTTTAAGTGTGGGGATGTTGATAGGTATGATTTGCATTATGTTTTAGGGCTTAATTTGTTATGTATTAAGTGTTAATTTGAGTGTTTAGTATATGTTTAGGTTAAATTTGTGTTAGTTTATGTGTTTAAGTGTTTTTATGGGTTAGTATAAGTCTTTTGAGCTTAAATATTATATTTTTGAGGTACCTTGATGTATTTGTTAGTGTTTCAGGGTCAACGTCGAAGAATAGAATATCGAAGTTTAAAAATATTACAAATTTGTCATATCGGAACCTACAATCACTAACCTCCTTTAAGCTTTATTATCCTTTTTTTGTGAAACCACATTACATGCACCTAACCAAATGCCCTACCCAAGTCTTAAAGCTAGTAGAGCATTTGTTAATTCTTGATGAATATGATTGTACAAAAGCCTAAATGCGGGGGTATGCATATATATGGGTTGGTTATATTTTGTTAAAATTCCCTGTTATGAATTCTATGTTGATGTAGCTTCTATCACTTCTACTTTTGAAAAGAAGAAGAAGAAGAAGAAGAAGAAGAAATGAGAAAAAAATGTGAGTTTGAATAAAAGTATTAGGAAGGAAATATAATTGATGTGAAAAGTTGTTAATTAATAGTTTATCCTCCCTAAGTTGTATTGATTGAGTGTTTGAATATGTTTCATATGAGGCGGATGTTGTTTTAGATGGAGCACTTTTTATGTTATGCTAATGTGGCTTATGGTATGAGAGTTAAATTGAGTTACGAAACGTGGTTGTTGCATTCTTCATAGCTGATAGTACCCAGTTTTGAATGAATGTTAACTTGCGCGTTTAATATCTCATTAAGTGTTCCTTTTGCTTCACTAGCTTGATGACTTTTATGCTACATTACCCAAAATACATCCCACCTTATCATTACCCACATTACAACCTTAGAAATGTCCTTTGATTCATGATTATACATGCTACTTTTAGTGGTGGAGAAATGAAATGATATGCAAAGTCGTGGACTGTTGTGATTATGAATGATGTTTGAGTGTACCTATGGAAATATCTTATTTAAACACCTATTGTCCAAGTCTACCGTTAGATTAATTAGTTTCTAAGGGTGATGAATGTTGATTAACCATGAGTAGAAGCTTTGAATGTTGAGTTATTGCTATAGGTTTTGAAAGTCCTTCATCTTCACTTATGTTTATCTATTATTAGGAAATATGGAAAATGAGTAAAAGTTTTGATTTATGATTTTGATTTTAATGATTTGCTCAAGGATGGTTAAAATCTAAATATGGGGGAACTTGATATGTGCTTAAATGTTGATTCATTTGATTTACGACACTTGGTGATAACTACCTCAGAAATGGTTAAGATACTCAATTTAGCTCATATTTGATTTTAGGCACATTTTGAAAGCACAATGGCTATAACGAGTCGAAAGCATTCTAGGTTCGTGGTGGAAGTTGATCATACGTTTCTGATATGAACAAGTTTTAATATTTTAACCTTGCTATTTCGTAATTACATGAGTCATTCGGGTAGTACCTAAGGTGTTGATCCCACGAGGAGGGTTAATTGATAATTGAGCACTAGTATATGTTTTTCTAGGTAAATGGTATGTGTTTTCTTGCATAATTGTTGATTATTGTTGTAGTTTAGGATTCATTTTGTATGTTTTCATTTAGTTTGA
>JAOTAY010000190.1:11698994-11732634 GCA_025629805.1 Erythroxylum baracoense | reverse complement strand
ATGAGCCCTATATGGGACAGTTTTAATGAGCCCTATATGGGACAGTTATCAATGAGCCCTATATGGGACAGTTTAGGTACTCGGTCACAACAAAGTAACAATTGGAAAGTGAGTCTCATGTGCATTGCATATGCATAATATAAATGATTAAATTGAAATGAATGTGAAATGTGAGCTGTGTGATGTGTGAATAATATGTTATGTGACTGGGTGAGCCATCGATGATGGTCACTCACTGAGTTTGCAAAACTCACCCAAAATTTGCAACTATTTCTCAAGACTCAGAAGAATACCCCGTTAAGCAACGGGAGTATACCTATTGCATGCAAGTGAGGGATAGAGGTCGGGATTAGCTCGCTTCTGCATTGTATTTCTTTATTTTCTACTGAATTGTGTATTCCGCAAATTTTTATATCTTTATAATTGACTATTACAGTTTGTAATAATTTTGGAAAATTGGAAATGTTTTGTATTTTGTAATGGGCCCAAATGGTTATTGAAAATTTTATTGACTATGTTGTTATATTGAAAATGGTTATAAAACAAAGTGGGCTGTTTTGGTTATCGATTTTCTGTACTTTATGTTTGTGGTTTTAAAAAAAATAATATACCGATTTCAGAGTGATCGAGTGCTCTAACATGCCACCCTCGCGGGGCGCGAACTCGGATATCACCATCTATGTCAGGTTCGGGTCTTACGGGAGTGGGGTGTTATATTAAAGATGTTGAGAGCATTGACAAGAAAGAAGAGAGAGGGAAAGTTAGAAGAGAAAGAGAAGAGTTGGTTAAGAGAAGAAGCATTTTAAGAGTGACGACATTAGAGAAGTGATTGAAGTAGTCGACGATATAAGAAATATGACCTGATGTTGTAGCCTAAATTTTCTATAAGCCCATATTAAACTTAGTTTAGGATTTTCTTAGTTTAATGGTATATTAAATCTTAACTGTCAATTTAGTACCTGATGGACGTACAAAATTTAATGTCAATAAAGAAGTGTATATAAACTAGTCATCTCTCTACCTTAATTAAGTACAGACAAAACACAAATACAAAAAGAGTAGGTATTTATGCATTGAGCTATCCATCAAGCTATCGTATAGAAAAAGGGTTAAGAGAGAGAAACTAATTTGTGATCGTTAAGGCTTTCTTTCTATATTATGACGAATTCTGCTCAAGGTAAGTGATTTATTCTCTTCATCTATGTGGTTATTATTATATTCAAGATTTTAATGGGCACGAATGATTTATTTGTGATTCACGATTCATGTATGATTTATGTCTTTAATGTTTGATTATTAAGAACCGAGAAAAACTTACATGTGGTAACAGAGCCTTGATTTTGAATAGATAATAATCCTTAGATTATTGATTGATGATTGTTTCGGTTATGATGCTTATAAAAAGAAAATTGTGATTTTAGGGTTTTGAATAGAGAATATTTTTCCTTAAACAATAAAATAAAATACCGTAGTATGTGTCCGCGTCTCTTTATTTCTCTGTTTGGACGTTGTTTGTTTTCATGTTGGGTTTGCTTGTAAGGTAGTGTTTGCTAATAAGAAAAACATAACATATCTGTATGTTTCTTTATTTATTTGGTTTTGGGGATTTGATGTTAAGTACAGGGCTGTCGATCTTGACTATGAATAAAAGTAAAGAGTATGGGTTTGGGGGGTTTAGGAATTCTAAGAACCTTTCGTTACCTTGGAGTGAGTATCCCAAAGAGATACCAATATTGACTTAGTCTTTACTTAAGTAGGCCAAGGATGTATTTTTTGAATCTCCAATAACATTAAAATTTTTTATGTGTGTCATTGGTATCCATGAAAAAAAACCGTGTGTGAAAGACAAGAGAATGTCTTCTAAAAATTTGACAATAAAATGAATTGTTTTTAAAATTTTGATTTCTTATGTTTCGGTTATATTAATGATATGTTGATATATAATCAAAATTTTAATTTTAGTTTCGTCTTATGATTATTATTATTATTATTTTATATATATGACAATATGATTAAAATTAATTTGTTAGTCACCAAAGTGGCCAAATTAATTTTGAATGTGTGGTCATATAATTTATATATTTTATGAAATGTTATTATGAAAATTTTGTTAGTTAATAGAAATTAAGGACTTTACTTAAAGGTAAATCAATGTTCTATAACTAATAAATATAAAGGAGAAAATTGATATACTCTTGTCATATATGTATAGTTATCCAAAGATGTTATATGTATTTGACGAAGTTTATTTAATTTTATTATAAAGTTTTAAAAGCATTCCAATGATGGTGATGATATGTATTGTTATGTTTATCCAAAGGAAACCTACAATATATCTAATGTATATGCTTCCTGTCTGAATCTGTTACTTAGTGAGCGTTTATATGTTTGCAGTTATTAGCCTTTACTTTCAAGCTTCTTCTGTTACCTTGTTCACTAGTGTGGATTTCTCTGAATGGAACGAACAAGTTACTTTCCATTTAGGTGCTTTATATCTTGACTTGGTGCTATTAGAGGATAAGCCTTTTGACCTTAATGATACCAGTACAGAGGCTGAAAAGGCACACTATAAGGCATGGACAAGGTCTAACAGGCTATATTTGAACTTTATGCGAATGACAATTGCCAACAACATTAAGTTTACTCTTCCTAGCAATGAAAATCATAACGTTAAAGATTTTTTTAAGCTTGTGGAAGATATGTTTCGTTCTGCCGATAAGGCACTTATAGGGACACTTATGGTTGAACTCACGACCAAGAAGTTTGATGGGTCAAAGAGTATGCAGCAACATGTCCTTAATACGACAAATATCGCAGCAAGACTTAAGAAATTGGGTATGGCTGTGGAAGACTCCTTCTTAGTGCAATTTATCATGAACTCACTTCCTATTGAATATGGACCATTCCACATCAATTATAACACATTGAATGATAAGTGAACTATTGATAAATTGTCTAATAAGCTTATTCAGGAGGAAGTGAGATTAAAGAAACAAGGAGTCCATTCTATTAACCTAGTGGGTCAAGGAGCTGGAAAGAAACTCAAACCAAAACCAAGAATTTTAAGAAGAAAGGACATGCTAAAGTTTCACAGGTTGTCGATGGTGAAAGGAAGGGGAAAAAGTGAGATAAATGCCACTTTTGCAAGAAAGAAGCACATTATCAGAAAGATTGTCTGAAATGTAAGGCTTGGTTCAAAAAGAAAGGTATACATTATGTTTGTGTATGCTTTGAATTGAACTTAACTGAAGTTCCTTCTAATATTTGGTGGTTTGATTCTGGTGCCACTACTCATATTTTCAATATTATACAGGGATTCCTTACAATCCAAACCATAATTCCAACTAGTAACTTTCTGTTTATAGGAAACCGAATGAAGGCGTCAATTGAAGGTGTAGGGACTTACAAGCTGACATTAGATATTGGGCATCACTTGGATCTAATGAACACTCTCTATGTACCTTCAATTTCTAGAGATTTAATTTCTGTTTTTGGACTTAATGCTAATGGATAACCTTTAAGGGTGGATATGGTCGTTTCAATTTGTATAAGAATACTTCCTTTATTAGTTATGGAATGCTTATAGATGATTTATATAATTGAATCTTGATGATGTTTTTTCTTAATCCCTGTTTATTGTCAATCATAATGTTGGAATAAAACGTAGTTTGGTGAATGAACACTCTGCTTACTTGTGGCATAAACGTTTAGGTCATATATCTAAAAAAAGGTTAGAAAGATTAGTAAAGAAAGAGATGCTACCGAACCTAGATTTTACTAATCTTGTCTTATGTGTGGAATGTATTAAGGGCAAGCAAACCAAACATAGCAAGAAAGGAGCCACGAGAAGCAGTCAACTTCTTGAAATAATCCATACCCACATTTGTAAACCTTTTAACATTCCGTCTTTTAATGGAGAAAAATAATTCATCCCCTTTATAGATGATTTTTCATGGTATGGATATATCTATTTGCTGCATGAAAAATCTTAAGCTATAAATACCCTTGAGGTGTTTGTAAAGGAGGTTGAGAGACAAATAGATAGAAAAGTGAAAATTATAAGATCTGATAGAGGTGGTAAGTATTATGAAAAGTACGATGAATCTGGACAGTGTCTTGATCCGTTTGCTAAGTTCTTCAAAAGTCATGGTATACGTGCATAGTACACTATGTCAGGCTCACCGCAACGAAACGATGTGGTAGAAAGATAAAATAGAACATTAATGGATATGGTAAGGAGTATGATAAGTAATTCCTCATTCCCCAAAAGTTTGTGGATGTATGCACTTAAAACTACTATGTATCTACTAAATAGGGTTCCTAGTAAGGTCATTCCTAAAATTCCTTTTGAGTTATGGACTGGAAGGAAACCTAGTTTAAGACACTTGTATGTTTTGGGTTGTCCAGCAGAAGCACGTATCTATAATCCATATGAAAGAAAATTGGATTCTCAAATAGTTAGTGGTTACTTTATTAATTACCCAGATAAATCCAAAGGGTATATGTTTTACTGTCTAAACCATAGTTCTAGAATTGTTGAAACAACCAATGACAAATTTTTATAGAATGGTCAGATCAGTGGGAGTGATGAAAATCAAGTTGTGGATATTAATGAAATAAGGGTTGATGTTCCATTACCCGTAAATGTTCTTAAATCCACAACTACAACAAATGTTGTTCCTGATTTGGAAGATCAAAATAATCAAGAACAACATTTAAATAATAAAGAAGCACCTCATGAAGAACCTAACTTGCCACCAGCTCATGCAAATGAACCAGTTGGTATAGCTTTACATAAACTTGTAAGGGTTAGAAGGTCGGCTATTTATGATGATTATGTGGTTTATTTGCAAGAGATGGATTATGATTGTGGCATTGATAATGATCCTGTTTCATTTTCACAAGCCACAAGTAGTGAATAAGTCTTAAAGATGGATTGATGCTATGAAAGAAAAGTTGAAATCAATGGCTCAAAATAGTGTCTGGGATTTTGTAGACTGGCCAGAAGGTTTTAAACGAGTTGGTTGTAAATGGGTCTTTAAGAACAAACACGACTTGAATGGCAATGTTAAAAGATATAAAGCCAGACTTGTTGCCAAAGGTTACACTCAAAAAGATGGCATTGATTATAAGGAGACTTTTTCACCTGTCTCAAAGAAAGATTCATTGAGAATAATTTTAGAATTAGTGGCTCAATTTGATTTAGAGCTACATCAAATAGATTTGAAAATAGCCTTTTTGAACGGGGATCTTGAGGAGAAAGTTTACATAGATCAACTTGAAGGTTTTTCCATTGAAGGTAAAGAAAGTATGGTGTGTAAATTGAAGAAATCAATATATGGACTTAAACAAGCTTCCAGGCAATGGTATATTAAGTTCAATAATACCATTACTTCTTTCGGTTTTAAGGAAATTACTATTGATCGGTGTATTTACTGAAAGATCAGTGGGAGTAAGTTTATATTTCTAATTTTATATGTTGATGACATTCTACTTGCTACTAATGACTTGGGTTTGTTGTATAAGACTAAAGAATTTCTTTCTAAGAATTTTGAAAAGAAAGATATGAGAGAGGCATCCTATTTGATTGGAATTTCAATATTCTATAAGAGATCAAAAGGTTTATTAGGATTGTCTCAGAGAGCTTATATTAAGAAAATTTTTGAGAAATTTAGCATGAGCAAGTGCGCAGCAGGTATAGTCCCTATTCAAAAGGGAGATAAGTTTTGTCTTATGCAATGTCCAAAGAATAATGTGGAATGTAAGGAGATAGAAACAATTCTATATGCTTTTGTTTTGGGTAGTTTGATGTACCTACAAACCTATACTAGACCCGACATTAGTTTTGTAGTAGGGATGCGGGGTAGATATCAAAGTAATCCTAGTATCGATCATTGAAAGGCTATAAAGAAAGTGATGAGATATCTTCAAGAAACAAAATATTACATGCTCACTTAAAAGAGGTCTAATTATTTAGAAGTGATTGGATATTCAGATTCAAATTTTGCCAAGTGCGTTGATAGTAGAAAATCATCATTTGGCTATTTGTTCCTATTAGCTGAAGGAGCAATCTCATGAAAAAGTGCCAAACAGTCTGTCATTGCTTCATCCACTATGGAAGAAGAATTTGTAGCTTGTTATAAGGCTACAATTCATGCATTATGGTTGTGGAACTTTATTTCAGGGCTTAGGGTTTTCGACACAGTAAGCAAGTTGCTAAAAATTTATTGTAATAATTCTGCAGTAGTTTTTTTCTTAAAAAACAACAAATACTCTAGAGGTGCAAGACACAAAAAATTAAAGTAAATTGTTGTTAAAGAAGAGATTTAGAAACAAAGAGTACATATAGAACATATTAGGACGAATCCCATAGTCGCAAATCCTCTAACTAAAGGTTTACAACCAAAGTCATTTAAAGAACACATGCTTAGAATAGGTCTTGGTTATATTGATAATTGATAATAATGTTTGATGATGATGTTTTAGCACTCTTGAGCTCAATGATAATATGTTTCTGAATTTTATATTTCTTATTCATTATGTTTATGTATACATGATTATTTAAATAAGAAATTTGTATGTATTTTCATAACAAGTATATAGATTGTATGTTGTTTATGTACAGCTTATGAACTTAAATATAATAAGTTCTTAATGAAGTGGTATATGGAAGGGAGCATATGACTATACTGTGTATGATCGCCATAACCCACATAATGTGATTTGTTGTGTTAAGGTACTTATGATGTTAACGGTTTATAAGATTTAATTCTTGCTAGCTTTATGTTATACTATTAATGTAATGATGAAACATCCGGGTAAGTGGGAGAATGTAAAAAAATGACCTAATGTTGTGGCCCAAATTTTCTATAAACCCATATTAAACTTAGTTTAGGATTTTCTTAGTTTGATAGTATATTAAATCTTAACCGTTAATTTAGTACTTGATAGATATACAAAATTTAATGTCAATAAAGAAGTGTATATAAACTAGTCATCTTTCTATCCTAATTAAGTATAGACAAAACACAAATACAGAAAGAGTAGGTATTTGTGTATTGAACTATCCATTAAGCTATCGTACAGAAAGAGAGTTAAGAGAGTGAAACTAGTTTGTGATCGCGAAAGCTTTCTGTATATCATGACGAATATCTGCTCAAGGTAAGTGATTTATTCGCTTCATCTGTATGATTATTATTGTATTCAAGATTTGAATGGACAAGAATGATTTATGTGTGATTCATGATTCATGATTCATATATAATTTATATTTTTAATGTTTGATTATTAAGAACCAAGAAAAACTTACAGACGATTCTTCGATGACTCACCCATGATCAATTGTAACACAAGCCTTATATCAGTAAACATCGGTAAAATTTTATCAATAATAAGGAATTCTCAAAAAAATATAACCCAATATTTTGTTATTAAGCATAATAGATAATACATTTACTCGAACCAAATAATGTTAATATATCCAACGACATATGTGCATAATTTTGTTATTTATTATTCTCGTTATGAATAAATGAATTAATAGGATAATTAAGAATAGTTCTTGGAAATAAAAAAAGTTTTCGCAAATTTTAGAGTCACGCACGTCACCGTTTAAGGTCTATTATTGATTGCATAAGTTACTAACCACTTTAATAAACTCATTTAAAATGGGGACCACAGGGGACCACATTGTACGGACGCTATACAATTAGGGACCGTTTCAATCAATAACCAAAGATAGGCGACACGTGGGAAAACAACAACAAAGCGCACCATCTGATCTTCTCTTTGTAGCCTCCGCGACGACCGCGACGATCGAAACTTACTTGCCGTCTTCGTCAAGTTCTTCTCCCTCTCCAACGATTCATACCCCAAATTGCTATGTACTGATTTGAGTTGGTGTTACCAGAGAACCTAGGGAAGTGGTTTCTGGTCAAGGATGAGTTCTGATTCTGCGTTGACCTCCGCAAAATCGGCACATTTGCCTACCCACGAAGAAGAGCCACCAAACCCGTCTACTGCTCTTCTATCCTTCGACACTGACTCCAGCGACTCGACCAATCCTCCTCAGAAATCCACCACTACTATACTCTTCATCGCTATGGTTCTCGTCACTTGTGTTGCTGTCTCTGCTGCTTCTGCCTTCGCTTTTCTCTTCTTCTCATCGTCGTCATCTTCTGCTTCGTCTAGTTCGCTGGAGTTGACCGCTCGCCCGTTGAATAAACTCAACCACCCGGTTGTTCTCTTGATTTCATCAGATGGGTTTCGATTTGGTTACCAGTTCAAGACACCTACGCCCAATATTCACCGTTTGATTGCTAACGGCACTGAGGCTGAGACGGGTTTGATTCCCGTTTTTCCTACACTTACTTTCCCTAATCATTACTCTATTGTTACTGGACTTTATCCTGCTTATCATGGCATTATCAACAATCATTTTGTGGATCCTCGCACCGGTGAGGTCTTCACTATGCGAAGCCACGAGCCCAAGTGGTGGCTTGGTGAGCCACTCTGGGAGACTCTGGCTAATCATGGCTTGAAGGCTGCTACTTACTTCTGGCCTGGGTCTGAGGTGCATAAAGGTTCTTGGAATTGTCCTAAAGACTTCTGTATGTATTACAATGGGTCTGTTCCATTTGAGGAACGGGTTGATAAGGTTTTGAGTTATTTTGATTTGCCCGCTGACGAAATTCCTATGTTTTTGACGCTGTATTTTGAGGACCCTGATCATCAGGGTCACCATGTGGGACCTGATGATCCGCAGATAACAGAAGCAGTCGCTGGAATTGATAGGATGATTGGGAGATTGATTGACGGACTAGAGAAAAGGGGGGTTTTTGAGGAAGTTAATATTATTATGGTGGGTGATCACGGCATGGTAGGTACATGTGATAAAAAATTGATCTTTCTTGATGATTTGGCACCCTGGGTTGGGGTTCCAACTGAATGGGTGCAGTCTTATAGTCCTGTGCTGGCTATTCGCCCACCGCCCGGAACTGCACCTTCTGATGTTGTTGCCAAGATGAATGAAGGATTGAAGTCCGGGAAAGTTGAAAATGGTAATTATTTGCAAGTTTATCTTAAGGAAGAGCTGCCTAGTAGACTTCATTACTTTGAGAGTGACAGGATTCCACCGATAGTAGGGTTGATTGAAGAGGGATTTAAGGTAGAGCAAAAGCGAACAAAGCGACAAGAGTGCGGAGGAGCACATGGTTATGATAATGCGGTTTTTTCAATGAGGACAATCTTCATTGCCCATGGGCCTCAGTTTGGCAGGGGGAGGAAGGTTCCTTCTTTTGAAAATGTCCAGATATATAATTTGGTTACTTCAATTCTCAAGATTCAGGGTGCTCCCAACAATGGTTCTTTAACATTTCCATCATCCATTATCTTGCCTGCTCATCAGTAAATTTCCAAAATCGATATTGATCGCAGCTCCTAATGATGAACAAGAAATTAGCTGGATATTCACGTGATGTTATGTGCCCGGAGGATGACTTCGACTTGTTTGTAAAGGGTGACGGCAATAGAGGTAACAAATTTTACATTGATATTGACAGCATTGGAATCTATCCTAAATATCATTTGGCTCCGGTTTTTCGTATGTTACGAGCTGCAGATTTAAGATTGTAATCTGAAATATAATATTGTGGATTCAAGCAATCGGATTAGACTCTTCTTGCATTTGTCTTTCCCTCTCTTAATTTTGATAGAGGGAGGTTGTCTCCTTCCAATATAATATACAGACCTCAAATTCCAATACAATGTACAGGCCTCATTATCTCAGCTACAGAAGTAAGAAAATTTAAAACTCCTTAAAAAAAATAGCTATTGCTGTTTTGTTAAACAATGTTAACAACAACATCAACAATGAGAATACCATTTATTGGTTTGTTAAATTTAGGGATCTTCTTTTCATTCTTATGGAAGGTTACTCAACCTAGCTGAATCTTCATCCTGTTTCTAAAATTGCATTATTTTTCTTATATATTTGCATCCGGAGAAAATCATTCAGGTAGACGATCAGCCTTTCACTCTCAGAATATATTTCCATCTTCAAGATCCTATAAAAGGAATGAGCTTACATATTTTCTACCTTTAGGCTTCAGTGACTCTTAAAATTTAGCACGGGACCTTGAAATGTGTTTATAGGTTTTAATTCGTTATAGCAAACTAAAGAAATTTCAGGTGACTTAATGACCATATGTTGTCGTGCAACTTTCATTTTTAACACCATAGAATGTATTTGATTGTGGTGATTTTTGTAGCTTCAAATCAGCTTTTTTTGTAACTGACCTTGTATCTTTTTGTTTCTGCATTTTTCTATACGGAGATCAGTTTCTTATTGTGTTTCATGAAGGCATTGCCTTAATTCGTTTCCCACCTAAGGTGTATACTAAAGATTTTAGTTTAGGAGAACAGTATGGTTTTTAAAATGGAAGTTGTAAACTGTATCTACAAAAAGGAGAGATTTTATTTCATAGTGGAAGATATTACAAGGATGAGACACGTAGAGATTGCTTGATGCCCTTATTACTACCCTTAGCGGCTTATTTATACATGCGGACTTAAAAGTCTGGATTCTAAAGTTAACAAATTACTTATCAATTTTTTCACAAAGTAGATTCTATATTTATTTGTAGTGGATTCTCTTTCATGTTAGCGGGGAGATATTTTCATCTTATCTTCTTATCGTTGTGATTCTCACCGTATGTACAGACGCCTTCAGCTTTATCTTTTCATTTAAACGACTTCTAACCACTTGTACAGAACAGAAAGATATTTTCTGAATGCTTTCGGAAATGACAGAATCTTTTCTGTACTTTAGAACTGGATCTTACCTTGCCTTTTTTATTTTTACAAAATTTTCAGCAGCCAATGTTGCCTTTTTTACTTGAAAAAGAAATTTTGTTTTTTCGAAATTGGGTTTAAAATTGTTTTTTAAATGCTGCCACCTTGTCAGAAATAATAGTTCTTATCCTAATTCCTCTTTTTGTAATGAATATTATTTTCACTATATTTGGCTGGAGCTACCATTAAAAAAAATTGTTTTTTTGAGATTGGGTTTAAAATTCTTTTTCAAATGCTTCCACCTTGTCAGAAATAATAGTTCTTATCTTAATTCCTCTTCTATAATGAATATTATTTTCACTGTATTAAATTCTTTTCGTAACTTAATATCCACATTAATGAGAAAATGTTTTACCTTTTCAAGGTAATAAACGGGTAACTATCATATGGTTCTTCGTCATTAAAATATGGACCAGTAAATAATATCTTTAATACCAAGGTATCTTTTAAAGTTATTGTAGGATTATGTAGACAATAATCCATAAGCACTTCTTGAATTCATCTGGGAAGTAAAGGTATCTTAGGAAACTCTGGGTTAGTCAAATTTATAGCATTTATTGTTCCAAAATTATACCAATCTCAAATAGTTTGAAGATGAGCACCTTGTAAAAAATTCAATCAATAATATATCTCAAAAAATTCATTATATTGGGTATTGTTATTTTGTAGAGTGTGTAAATCTCTCATGACCTTATAATTCACTTGAAAACATGACCACCTTTTGGAAGGCTATCAAACATGAAAATTTTCTGTATCCTTAAGTTATATGTAGTATTAGGTCTTAAAGAGATATTATCAAGAGTAATCTCTTTTGGTTGAAACTGCCGACTAATAAATTCTCTTATCGGAGAAGAAGGGCTTGTAGACGATATATTTTCAACTATTTTAACCTTGTTGACTAGGTTATACAAGTTTTTGTTCTAAATAATTGTAGTGGTTTATCTTGACTTGCAATATATGGCAAAATGAACGAAGTAACTGCTTTTGGAGTTGAATTAAAATTTGCAATATCTAATAAATCATTGATTTGTACGTGACACATAATGATATCTTCAAACATTTGATCTAATAAATCAAATATTTCTTCTTTGAAGTTAACCATCTTTTGTTAAAAACATCTGCAAGAACATTATTATTAGATTTGATAATTTCAATATCAAATGTGTATTATGCTAATAAAGTATGTCATTTTATATCTCTCTTATATTTAAGTTTAGAAGGTGAATTATTCTGAATAAAAACCTTGACTTTAGTAATATCGGTTTTTAATAAAAACCTGTTAGCTAATAAAAATAATATAAATTTTGATAGCTTTTTACTATCATCAATAATTCTTTTTCGTTTATATTATATGGTTGTTGAGTATCTGTAAAGGTTTTGAAATATGCCTGCAAAGGGACTTATTCATCTTAATATTAAAATCATCATAATTTATCTTTTTTAATACTCCACTACATACATGATCAAAAGCACCAGTTTGAAGGATTAAATCATCATCATCAGATGGTAAAGAGAGTTTTAGCAGGATAGAACATAAAATCTTAATTTTCTTTACTTGGTTAGGTAAGGTGAAAATTCAAATCCCTAATTCTTCTTTAAAAGCATTTGAAAAGTTTTTCTTTTAAATTTCGGCTAGGTTTTGAATAAAATCATAAGCATAGTTTAATACTTTTGGAAACTTTGAACTTGTTTTATTTTCTTGTATCTTATCAGGAAATTGCAAATTTTTTTCAAAGATATGAGGTTGAAGTTTAACTCCTCTTTCATCTATTTTCATGCCAATAAATTTTATTCAGTTTGACATATCTTAACTTTTTTCTCAAAAAGAGCTAAACTATGATGTTCAAATAAATCTGCAAATTTATGGACATATATAATATGTTGAGCGTTATTATTAATAGGCATTAAAATATCATTCACATAATAATGTATGAAATTATGATACTTGAAGATATTATCCATTTTTCTTTGAAATACTTTTGGGGCATTTTTTAAACCAAAAGGGACGACTAGCCATTTATAATGACCTTGTGGAATACAGAAAGCAGCATAAAGAATGCTATCTTTATTCATTTTTATCAACCAAAATTCACTCTCGCAATCAAATTTAGAAAAAAATTTGTTTTCCTCTTGTCAAGTTTATTAATGTTTCTTTTTGGGGTTAGAAGTATCCATCAAATATTGTATTATAATTTAGTTTTTTATAATTTCTACCATTCTAGCTTTATTTCTGATTACTTTTGCATGGTTTCTAACCATAAATGCTAGAGAAGAATGAGAGGATTTACTAGACCTAATGATCTTTAGATTTTCTAGTTCAAGAAGTTGTTTTTTAAATTCTTCTTGATCTTCTAAGTTATATCTCATAGCGGTAACTCTAATAATCTTTTGTTTATTTATCATTTATAAGTTTACTTCGTCTCTATTTTTACCCCAAAATTGTCATGGGTTATTAGAGTAATTTTTCTTTATTTTCTATTTTACTAATTCTAGTCCATCTTTGATGGTTTTTATATATTGATACTTATTTTCTATAATATTTTCTATTTTTAAGAAAGCTTTTTCTTTTGAAAAGATTGATTTTTCTTTATTTGACTAACTATGATCCAATGACTACAAAGAGTTTTGAAATGTATTTGTTCTTTAATAGTATCAAATAATATCTTATGAAATAATTGGAGAAAGTTATTTCCTAAAAGAACATCAGTTCCGGTATTAGAAATATCTAATAGGATTTGGGGTTGATATTTTATTAAGAATTATCCTAATAGGGTTTGGGGTTTATGAATAACTTTGGATAAATTTATCTCATTATTAGAAATATCTAATCCTATTATATTTTTTAAGGTTTCATGATATTATAAAGAAAAACAACTTGGTTTACATAAATAAGAACCTACTCCATTATCTATATAAGCAGCAAAGTATTCAACTCTTTAATTTTTGTAAGTTATTCTGATTGGAATATAAATACTAGTTGGGTTAGTTATTATCTAGGAATATATATTATATTATTGTTGTAGGATAGTTGTATTCCATATTGAGTTTATTTTGTAAGGTTGAACTTGTTCGAGAAAACTAGTGCCTAGCAATATTTTTAAATTGAAACCTTCATTTTTAATTAATAATCTTATAGGTATTTTACTATCTCCTATCTTAACAGTGGTTTATATGGCAGTATCTATTTAATGTATTTTACTATTGAAATTTATATATTGGAAAGGTTCGTTTAGTTGGAAACTCATCAAATTATGTATTAGATTATGATTAATGTAACTTCCACTAGTTCTAGTATTGACTATGATATTACAGGGAACATTATTTGTACCATCAAAGTAATTAGAGCTTATCTTATCTTTCTATCTACTCTTATTAAAGCATTAGCATTATGTTTACTACTTGAAACACCAATTTCTGAATAAGATAATCTATTATTGTCAGAAGTTAGTAAGGGTTTTTATTATAAATCTAATGAAAAATCATCTTCAAGGTCTTCTTCATTCGCTATATGTTAAGATATTTTTGACAGGTTGGAAATATTCTACTTCCAGAATTGGAGCCAATTATGGTCTTAATTTGTAGCTATAGAATTAGGCATTAGTTTCCATTATTATGATTCTATAAACCAATCTTGTACAACATTATTGTTTATGTGTGTGAATGTGAAATACAACAGAAATTCTCTCTAATAGTTTCAAGTTGGTATCAGAGCATGGTTCTTGGTTCTTGAACTAAATCGTATTTTTGAATCCTGTTAATAAATAAATGGGTGATAAAGCTGAATCTTTACGGAACAATCTTGTTTCTGTTATAGTGCAGTCTAAAGAATTATTTAATGCAGGTATTACTCTTACTTAATTGAACTATGATGTTTGGTCATAGTTGATGGAGATGCACATTGTTGAAAGAGAAAAACTCTCTTATGTTTATGGAAAACCATCACCACCTAAAGAATTTGAAGAGGGATACGAAAATTGGTATGCTAAAAACCAGAAAGTTAAGAAATGGTTGTTGATATAAATGACTGATCGACACGTCATTATGATAGTCAAAATAAAATAACTAGACTACTACTGTAGCAGTGGTGAGTCTAAGTCGATCCTACAGGGAGTATTCGGTTAGCTTATGAAATGAAATTAATTAATGTTTAGGAAATTTGGGGGGGGGGATTTTGGAATAAGAAAATAAAATGAATCTAACTAATAAAAACAAATTAAAGAAAAAATACAAAAAATAGTAAAATTGGGAAATTCGGTAGGGATCTAGTTCTTTGGTTCAATCTCAGCTTACACCCTAATTAAGTATATTTTATTGATTTATTGTTCTCAAACCTCTCTTAGAAACTATTAATCGTGGTTTAATAATTAACCCAAGTTTTTCCTTAAGTATTGTTTAATCAAGATACGATCATTAATTAAACCTAATCACCGAATAACCTAGGATACGATCTCTAGATTTAATTATGAAGTAACATTACTAATTAGAAAAACTGATTAATCAAGGAAACAATCACATATGATGCGTCATTTAACCTAGGTCATGTTATTCCTGGTGATTACGAATCATTAGTCGCTCCACATGAATTTCAACGTAACAATTACAGATTATATCGAAATTTTAGCAATAGGTATGCAATCAAACGATTCAATGAACGCATTAAAATCATCATTTCATAATATCTTATGGGTTTATACACAAATAATCGAACAATAACGAAAATTTGATTATCCATACACAAAACCCCAATCAATTAACATAGGATAATACAATCAATTTCTAATGAGAGAAAGAACAACAAAAACCAAAAAATACACTTAACCCAGGTCGTTGGCATCAATGTCACCTTCGAACTGATGTCGGGACATTTAGCCTTCCATGGGTCTCCCAAGAAAATGCTTCAACCCCATAAAAATCATCCCTATCGAAAACCCCTTTGTTCTTTACTCATGGCAACTTTCTCTTCTCCTATTCCTATTCATTGATTTGACAAATAAAGATTAACTCCACTTACACTATTCACGTCTCCACTCTCTTCTCTTGCCGTAAGCCACTCTAGCTACCTACTCTCTCTTCACACCAGCCCTTCTAGCCGCCAACCGCTTCCACCCTTCTCAGTTCTCTCCTGTAGCGTGATGGGACGATTTAAGTTGCTCGTTTTTAGTCCCCCCTCGCTGCTATTCATCTTTTGCATTTGACCCTTTTGCATCTCCCAAACACATGTGTTTCACAGTAGCTTTAACGCATGCGTTTAACACTAGCGTTAAATGCATGCAACGCTAGTGTTGACATTTAACGTTAGCGTTTTGCTCCTTTGTTGATGTCGTTTTGGTGTTAGACTGTTTTCCTTGTTAAACATTTGTGCTCCAATTTGCTTTAGAATCTTGTTTTTTTGTCTCAAATATATATCAACATATCCAACCTAGCAATCAACACAAATTGAACACAAATTAAGCATTTTATCTTGAAAATAGGATTGAAATCACATGGAAATACATAAGAAAATATAAGATAATTTAATCCTATCAATGACACCTAAAATCATAAAACGCTACGTTCTGTTGCCTACTACTTATGCAATTTGGACAGTTTTGACAAAAGCTTTCTATGATGGAAGTGATGAACTGCAAACTTTTGCTTTAAACTAGAAAGCCTTTGGAGCTAAGCAGAATGGAAAACCCCTTTTAGAATATTATGGTGAACTTGTTAAGATTTTTCATGAACTAGATCATGGAGACAAAGTTGTTATGAAGGATCTTAAGGATGTTGAAGCATACAGGCAATCCATTGAAAGATTGAGAGTGCATATATTCCTTGCTAGACTTGATGATTGTTTTGAACAAGTCTATGGAGATATTTTGCGAAAGGAGTTGATTCCAAATCTAGAAGAATGTTATGCTTTAATTAAGCGTGAAGCTAATCACATAATTACTATTATAGGATAATCTAAAAATTTAGAAATTGTAGCAATGGTTGCAAGGAATAAGCTAAAAAGTAATCGAAGTACTGAAAAACCTTTATACAAATGTATTCATTGTAATGAATATGGACACATAAAAGACCGCTGCTATGAATTGGTAGGGTATTCAGATTGGTGGGATCACAAAAAAGATCGAAAAAATAATATGAAGACAGCTTAATCTGCTACCGTAGTTGTCGAAATAAGAATTAAAGATGAAATTGGTGAAATGCATTCAACGATGATAGCTACTACGTGTAATGGTGGTAAGTCTCTTTATGCTTTTGCTCCTATTAGTAATAACATATAGATAATTGATTCCGATGTAACCAATCACATGAATTTTGATTCTAAATAGATTGTTGAAATCAAACTCTCCTCAGAAAAATTTGTGTTGACTGTTAATGGTGAAATTTTTTCTATTGTTGGTGAAAGGTGCTTAAGATTTATTGAAACTTTGAACTTAGAATATGTTCTTATTATTCCTTGTGATATAACCTCTTGTCTATGTCTTAAATTACAGAGGCTTATCTTGCATTGTAGTTTTTAGCCTAATTTTTGTCTCTTTAAGGACATCCAAATGAAGTAGACGATTGATTATGATACTGAGGAAGGGAATTTGTACTACTTGGACTTGAAGGCAGCAACTTCAGATAAACTAATTCAAGCTCTTACAGTATAGTGTTGTAACGTGGCAAGCAGTCAAATAGAAATTTGGTTACAACATTAAAGATTGGGACATGCCTCTTTTAGATACTTAAAGAAATTATTTCTTAGGTTGTTTGAGAAAGTTGATATTTCTAGTCTCTATTATGATGTATATGGACTAACAAAAAGTCATAGAATTTTTCATCAATATTGAAATAAAGTCCTTCATTTATGATTGTTCATTAAGATGTTTGGGGGCCATCTAAAATTAATACATTGTGAAGATCCCGTTGGTTTGTTACATTCACTAATGACTGTACTAGAATGACATGGCTATGGTTAATGAAATCTAATAATAAGGTGAACATGTTGTTTTATAAATTTTGTAGAATAATCAAGATTTAATTTAATGCACAAGTCTAAGTCCTTCGTAGTGACAATAGAGGAGAGTATAAGAATTTAGATATGAAGAATTATCTAAACACACAAGGCATCATTTATCAGACCACATGTGTTGATACACCTCGGCAGAATGGTGTAGCAGAGTGAAAAAATCAACATCTACTTGAAGTGGTTCGTGCTTTATTGATCCAAGCTCACATGCCATTTTCTTACTGGGGAGAGGCTTTGTGTGCTATAGTTTACTTAATTAACAAAATCCCTTCAATAGTGCTTGAGTTTCAAACACCAACACTTTGTGCAAAACTATGACTTGTCCATCAGTATCAAATCTTCCTCCTAGAGTATTTGGATGTGTAGTCTTTGTGCACTTTCATAAACAACAGTGCCATAAATTAGCGCAATGGGCTTTGAGATGCGTGTTTCTTGGATATGTTGTAAATAAAAAAGAGTACAAATGCTTTCATCCTCCAACCAAACAAATGTCTGTTACAATAGATACAGTATTTCATGAAGAGACATTGTATTTTTCTTAACTTGAACTTCAAGGGGAGAGATGTCAAAAAGACATCATAACACTGGGTTATGAGGTTCAAAAAGTTCAAGGGGAGTCACATAGAATTGGCCTTAAATATGGAGGAAGTAATGATTAGTCTGAAGCTATTGATATATCTGAAACTTATTACGCATGTGTAAATCCAAAACTTGATGTGAATAGAGAATTGATTACACCTAAAGACACGAGTGGAGAAGTGATTGAACAATATGAAGTCCCAAATGTACCACAACAATCATCCATTCAGGATGCTCCTAACTTGCAAGTTACAAGTTGAGCTTATTTAAAAACAGTTGCCTGAGTGCACTACTAGAGGTATTCCTAAGCCTACTTATGAACCTGATCTCTCAACTAAATTTAAATGTCCTATAAACAACTATGTTTTAGATCACAATCAGTCAGAATCAAATAAGTCATTCATAAACTAACTATCTTCTATAGTTATTCCTTGCAATGAACAGGAAGCCCTAGCTGACGTAAGGTGGAAAGATGCAATGAATGAAGAAATGGAGTCACTGAGAAGAAATGGAACGTGGGAACTTGTTGACTGTCCACCAAGAAACACACCATTGGGATGTCGTTGGGTGTTTATTATCAAATATTGAGCTGACGGAACAATTGAGCATTTTAAGCAAAATTGGTAGCCAAGGGGTATACATAAACATATGAAGCAGATTATACAGAAACATTTGCTCCAGTGGCAAAAATCAATACGATATAAGTATTGTTATCACTAGTTGCTAACTTAAATTGGCCACTGCACCTGTTTGATGTTAAAAATGCCTTCTTACATGGCAAATTGTCTCAAGATATTTATATGGAGCTTCCACCAGGGTGTATGACATCTAAAAGTGCAACTGGAAAAGTGTGCAAGCTAAAAAAGGCATTATATGGGTTAAAACAATCTCCAAAAGCATGGTTTGGGAGATTCACTAAGTCAATGATTGCTTTTGGATACCACCAGAGCAATTCTAATTATACCTTGTTCCTAACAAGAGTAAAGAACAAGGTTACAGCTATTATTGTCTATGTAGATGACATGGTTATAACAAGAAATGATCCTGATGAAGTAAAAGCCTTAAGAAAATATTTGTCGAAAGAATTTGAGATGAAGGATTTGTGGTGCTTGAAATACTTCCTTGGAATAGAAGTCTCCAGATCAAAAGAGGGAATTTTTTGTCTCAAAGAAAATACACCCTAGATTTATTGAAGGAAATATGAATGTCAAGTTGTCAACCAATTGATATGCCAGTTGAGGAAGGATTGAACCTTTACATAGAAGAAGGTCAAGTCCCTATTAATAAAGGACGATATTAGAGGCTTGTTGGAAGACTAATGTACTTGGCATACATAAGACCCTATCTAGTCTTTGCCTTAAGTATTGCTAACCAATGCATGCACAATCTTGGAGAGAAACATATGGAAGCACTTACTGAATTATTTAAAGTTAGCACTTGGAAGAGTTATTTTGTTTAAGAAAAATACAAATGTTGAAGCAATTGTTGTATATTCTGAGGCCAATTGGGCTAGAGCATTGGTTGATCAGAGATCTACATCTGGCTACTTTACTTTTGTAGGAGATAATCTTGTTACCTAGAGAAGTAAGAAACAGAATGTGGTCTCTTGCTCAAGTGCCGAATCTAAGTACCGAGGAATTGCACTTAGATTATGTGAAGCTCTATTGTTATGATTATTTCTATAAGACTTAAGTTATCCATAACAACACCCAATTCGGTTGTATTGTGATAGTAAAGCTGCTCGTGATATAACTCATAATCCAGTCCAGCGTGATAGAACTAAGAATGTTAAAGTTGACAAGTTCTTTATCAAGGAAAAGTTGGATAGTAAAATTCTAGAATTGCCTCAAATACGATATGAAGATTAGGTAGCAGACATTCTAACTAAAGCAATGTCAAGTCATGATTTCTTGAGATGGAATGACAAGTTGGGCATATATGATATCTATGCTCCAACTTAAGGGGGAATATTGAGATATTCTTAACAGGTTGGAAATATTCTACCTCCATAATTGGAGCCAATTATGGTCTTGATTTGTAGCTATAGAATTGGGCGTTAGTTTCCATTATTAACATTATTCTCTGTATTATATAAACCAATCTTGTACATCATTATTTTTTATGTGTGTGAATGAGAAATACAACATAAATTCTCTCTATTTATTTCAAGTTTATAAAAGGAGGATATATTCTTTCAACCTCAGAAAATAATTTTAGAAAATCAATAATATCTTTGTCTGCAAAACATTTGTATGATGAGTATTTGATAAGAAAATTGATAATATCTTTGTCTGCAAAATATTCTGTATGATGAGTATTTGATAAGACATAAGATATTACATATGTAATAGAATATAGTCTATTTCCATCTTTAATTAAATCTTTTCTTTCAAATTCTTAAATTAAAGGAAATGTTTTTATCAAAATCTTTATCTTGTATATTATAAGACATCTTAGGATAGATATTAAACAAAAGCTTTTGTCATTGAAGATTGCCTCTTAAAATTCCCATACAAGCCTCTTTTCTGCTGTGAATTCAATCATCTAATATTGCTAAATTTATTGGACTATCAATTCCTTTTCTAAAAGTAGGTCTAGTTATCATTTGTATAGATCTGATATACACCCATTCTATTTTGTCTCTAATTTCTTTGGGAATATCATCAAGTTTTCAGAAGATATCTAGTTTAGATAGCAGAGGAATCATTACTTTATTGTAAGTTAAACTAATATTTGGGGTTTTTTCTTTAATATTAATACCATAAAACATACAGTGTTCTCTAGATTTTAATCCCAATTTTTCTAATAACGTCATATTAAACTTGCTATAAGAATTTATAGAAAACACAATAATTTGAATCTTTTTAAGCATTTTTTTATTGATAAGAACTTCTTGACTGTAATCTCTGTACTTTTCAAATATTTCTACTATATCTTCTATTATTTGCTTATCAATTTGAGCGTTAGAAGATTCTCCTACTTCACTCATTTATTTTAGAATGTGAGGTTTCTTCGTATTTTGTATCGGTTATTATAAAAATACTTTCTTCTGAAGAGCATTCTTCAAAAATATTAATTCTAATAAATCTTCATTTTCTATCATTTTATTTATTTCATCATCTATTTCAATTTTCTTTTTATTAAATCTTTTAGGACATTCATTAGCATAAAGGACATTTCTTTTTATTTATTCTTTTGTTTCTTCTAAACATAGGGTTTCTAGGTTTATATCTTTCTTTTTTCTTTTAATATTTTTTTACGCTTCTTAAAATATCTTTTCTTAAAATAATTCTTCCTTTTATATTTCTTTTTTTTCTTATTATATAATAAGGACTATCATATCCTATTAGTAGGCATTTTTAAATCATAATAAGATAAGGAAGATTTTTTGTATTCCTTTACTTTTCTTTAATAAAATAACATCATGACACTATTTGCTTAATTTATCTTTTGGAAAAGAAATTCTTTTTCTTAAGGTATCTGCAAATCTAGGATTGTAAGTTACCTCTAATTTACTTCCCTAGAGATCGGGGATCTTTGAGTAAAACATTTTTAAATAAAGTTATGTATTATCAACTTGATTATAAATATGGTAATAATAATCTAAGAAAATACAAATATATCTATTAATTTCACACATATCACATAATTGCAGCCTTTGTAATGCTATAACGTATTTTCCTATGGTAGTTGTATCTTTTAAAATATTTTCTTCTCCAACAAATTCTAGTAGAAACCTTTAAGTTGTTCAAGTTATTAAATTTGTTATATAATTATCAGGATAAAATATATAGTTTTTTGAATTTTCATCTAAAATTTTCATAGAATTGAGGGAGCTGATGACTTACATTTTTTTTCTAAAAATTGTTTAGTTATTTCATAATCTATTTTATTAGTAGCAATAGCTATTTGTAGAGCAATTTCCCATTTATCTATTCCTTCTTTTATATTTTGGATGCAATCTATATCTAAATATATTCCAAAAGGATCTATAGCTTATGTTCTCATTTTCTCTATAAGTGTAAAGCCACCTTTATCTTTGGTTATGATATAAGTTCAAGCATATCTTAAATTAGGTCTATTAAAACTTTGTGAAGGATACTTAGGGGGTGGATTTCTAGAAGTACTAAGTATATCACTAACATTAGGATTCCAGTGAACTTGTTGTTTAACTAAGTCGGGTTTTATATATGCTAAAGTTTCTAAGTTTAAATTTTCTATTTGTTAATTTAACTCTTCAATTTTTGAATTAGAAGCTTGTATGAGATTTTTCATTTTATCTATAATTATGAGGTATTTTCATTTTTAAATTTAGAACAAATATCTGTTTTCTATAGGATTTTTATTGGGTTTATTTTCTATTTCTAATTTATTCAATTTTTCTATGATATATTGCATATTCATGATTTGTTTTTGAAGTTTTTCTATTTAGAAAAGAATTTTATTTCCATATTATTCTATCATTTTTAAAATTTCTGCCAAATCAGTTTCTCCAAAATATAGAAGAAGCCATAGATAAATGGGAAATTGCTCTATAAGTAGTTGTTGCTATTAATAAAATGGATTATGATTTAAAATGCCTATTAGGATATGATGTGATAGTCCTTATTATTATAATAAGATAAAAAGAAATATAAAAGGAAGAAATATTTTAGGAAACATAAAGCAAAATATTACAAGAAAAAAGAAGGATATAAACCTAGAAAACCTATGTTTAGAAGAAATAAAAAGATAACTGAATGACAATGTTATTATTGTAAAGAAAAAGGACATTACGCTAATGAATGTCTTAAAAGATTTAATAAAAAGAAAATTGAAATAGATGATTAAATAAAAAGATAGAAAATAACAATTTTATTAGAATGAATACTTTTAAAGAATTCTCTTCTGAATAAAGCATTTTTATAATAACCGATACATAATACTGTTGGAAACAACTTCTCTACTAGTTAGAGTTTAGGTTACGTACTACTGGACCTTCCTAGACCCCGCATCTTAATGAGATTTCTAATGGGTGTTCTTCTTCTTGTTGTTATAAAATACAAAGAAACCTCAAATTTTGAAATAAATGAGCGAAATAAGATAATCTTTTAACGCTCAAATTGATAAACAAATAATAGATAATACAATAGAAACATTTGAAAAACATGGAGATTACAGTCAAAAAGTTCTTATTGATAACAAAACGCTTAAAAAGATTCATAGTACTATGTTTTCTATAAATTCTAATAGCAAGTTTAATATGATGTTACTAGAAACGCTAGGGTTAAAATCCATAAAACACCACATATTTTACAGTATTAATCTTAAAGAAAAAATTAAATATTAGTTTAACTTCTAATAAAGTAATGATTCCTCTGGTATCTAAAAAAGATATCTCTCGAAAACTTTACGACATTCCCAGAGAAATTAGGGACAAAATAGGATGGTTGCATATCAGATCTATACAAATGATAACTAGATATACTTTTAGAGAGGGAATTTTAGTCTTATAAATTTAACAATATTATATGATAGAATTCACAATAGAAAAGAGGCCTAAATGGGAATTTTAAGAGGCAATTTTTAATATCAAAAACTTTTTTTAATATCTATCCTAAGATTTGTTATAATATCCAAAATAAAAGTTTTGATAGAAAACTTTCTTTAATCTAAGACTTTAAAAGAAAAGATTTAATTAAAGATAGAAATAGACCATATTCTATTAGATACATGATACCTTATGCCTTATCAAATTTTCATCATACGAACTGTTTTGTAGAAAAAGATATTATTGATTTTCTAAAATTATTTTCTAAATTTGAAAGAATATATCCTCCTTATATAGTAGATGTAAAAGACCTTGAAGATGAGTTTCATTAGATTTAGTATAAAAACCTTTACTATGTTCTGACAATAAATTAATTATCTTATTCAAAAGCTAGTGTTTCAAGTAGTAAATGATATGCTAACGCTTTAATAAGAGCAGATAGAAAGATAAGTTTTAATTATAAAATTAAAGGAGAATACTTTGATGGTACAAATCACGTTCGCCGTAATATCTTAATCGATACTAGAATTAGTGGAATTTACATTAATCATAATCTAATACATAATTTGATAAGTTTCCAACCCAATGAACCTTTTCAATATATAAATTTCAATGGTAAAATACAAAAAAATTAGATACTACCATAAAACCACTATTAAGATAGGAGATAGTAAAATACCTATAAGATTATTAGTTAAAAATGAAGGGTTCAATTTAGAAATAATGCTAGGCACCAGTTTTCTCGAACAAGTTCAACCTTATAGAATAACTCAATATGGAATACAACTATCCTATAACAATAATATAATACATATTCCTAGATAATGACTAGCCCAACTAGTATCTATATTCTAATCGAAGTAACTTATAAAGATTATAAAACTGAATACTTTGCTGCTTATATAGACAGTAGAGCAAGTTCTTGCTTATGTGAAGCAAGTTGTTTTCCTTTACAATATTATGAAACCATAAAAAATAGAATAGGATTAGATATTTCAAATAACAAGATACATTGATCCAAAAGTATTCATCAACCCTAAATCCTAATAAGATCATTCTTAATAAAATGTTCACCCTTTTATTTTTATGACACCAGAACTAATATTCTTCTAGGAAATAACTTTCTCCAATTATTTCATAAGATATTATTTGATACTATTAAACAGCAAATACATTTCAAAACTCCTTGTGGTCATTGGATCATAGTTAGTCGAATAAAAAATGGCTATGCTCTATCTACCCTGATCCCTTTTAAACTTTGCACAGCCCAGTGTGGTGTAGAATGTAAAGAAAAATTGATCTTTCAAAAGGAAAACCTTTATTAAAAATAGAAATTATTATAGAAAATAAGTATCAACAGATAAAAACCATTGAAGATTGACTAAAATTAGTAAAACAAAATATAAAGAAAATTACTCTGATAACCTATTACAATTTTGGGATAAAAAATGAGAAGAAGCAAACTTAGAAATGACAAATAAATAAAAGATTATTAGAGTTACTACTATGAGATATAACTTAGGAGCTCAAGAAGAATTTTACTTAAATATTCAGAAACCAAAGAATTTTAGTTAAGAAGAATTATGATGAGTTTAGTTACTCATCATAGACAACAAAACCAAAGATAAATATGTAGAAAAGTAATAGAAAACAAAGACATTATAATTCTAAATCTCCCTTTTTTCTTCGATTGGATCTTCTCGCAAGTTTGGATTTGATGTTATTATCTAATGGATATCTTGACTTATTATTCGTACCTCGTCCATTGATCAAAACTATCGCCTCTTTAGGTGTCTCACGACTTAAAATCACTTGAAAAATCGACTCTCTCTTGTTTGCCTTCGCTCACGTCCTTTATAGTAAAAATTAAGGTTTATGAGATATACATTATCACTTACACAGGCACGTAGGAGATCGTGTATATTCAAAAATACCTGAATTCACGATTTCACATAGGCATAGAGTAGTACACGGGCAACATACATAGCCATATATTTCGACATACACAGGCATGTAACTCTACACGATCAAAACTTAAAATTTTCAATCTTTATACATTTACAGAGACTTACACAGTCTCTGTATACGGTCATTTAGATCCTTAGTTACTTCAAATCTTTGTTCTATGTCATGATCTCATGTGAATCCTTCTCCTTTTGGTCTATGAAGTCAATTATGACCTAAAAATACACTTAGAGCGAAATAAGTACTAAATATTCAACAAAACTATAAAAATATCAAGCAAAATACATCAAATATGAGTGTGTAATTATAGTCAAATATTCATTTATCACATATTTAATTAAATATAATTTGTTTACAAGCATTATTAATTTATGAAATAAAGTTAAATTCTACGACATGGGGTTTAACAATACTTTGACTCATATTACATCCATTATACTAATAATAATATTATATTTAACTCACACAATCCATATTCACTAAATTAGATATACTAGACTTGCTTTATGAACTTATAAATCCTACATCCAATATTCAATACAATCAATATCATTAGGCAGGACTTTAATTTTAAAAAAACTTTAAAGTAGAAAATTTTAAAATAAAATAACTAACATTGTTACCAACTTCTTCTTTTACCTCCTCCTCGTAACTCCTTCCAACTCAACCAAAATTTTTATCTTAATAATGCAAATGTTTTATTTCTATTCTTTAAAAAATCAAAATGAATAATACCCAACTTAAAATAACATAAAAGCTAAATGTATCATAATTCTCTTTTATTTAGAAGCTTTATTTTTTTAATAACCTACCTTTCTTTAAAGAAACTCAAATAAACAAGTAGAGAAAAACTAACCATTGAAAAAATTCATATACTTTTAGATTTTCTCTAATAGTAAACAGCTCATACGCTATAGATATTTTTCTTCGTGAATGAAATCTAACTTACAATATAAGCCATATTTTATTCACATCAGCTTACCATAAAAGAAAGGAGCTGTATAAAAAATTATTAATGTTGGATAATTCAATTAAATTTCTTATAGTAGAGTTACTTGATAAAGAAAATGACTATAGTAAGAGGATTAAAATGTCGTTATCACTTTTAAAAGTGTTATTAATTTTAAATGTTTTCTTCATGTATTCTAAGGGTTAAATGTATTAAATTCTTTTGAGTTCATTATGAAAAAAAATAAAAATAAAAATAATTACACCTTTCAACTAATAATTATACATATAATTTTAGTGATTTTTATTTATGTTTATAAGTATCGTTTGTATTTTCACTTATGACAAAAGTATGAGAATAGTTTAGATTATTATTATTATTATTATTATTATTATTATTATTATTATTATTATTATTATTATTATTATTATTATTATTATTATCAATATTTATATTTTTAGTAACCAAATATATTTAGAAATTAATTGATATTAATTTAATTTCTCATTAGTTTTAGAAATGTTTATAAGATTTTCAACTTATGAATTATGTGTATTGCTAAATATGTATTAAAATGTTATAAAAAATCCAAACGTTAAGTTTTTCGTCAATAGCGTTGACATGGCAAACCACATCTGGTTTTTTACATGCCACGTGTCTACCATATGACCTAATTTTTTTGAACTCGTTTATTTAAAAATAAATTAAAGGAAAAATTAAATTAAATTAAATTAATTAAAAAAACTAAATGATATTCAATTACGAATTGTCTTCCTTGTTCTTCATTTTTCATATACAACTCTCATATCTTGTGATTGTGTGTGAATTCAAGATACCACTCTCCTCTCTCTTGCGATTGTGTGAAGTGTAAATAACTTTCTGTTTTCTTTGTTCTTGAGCATTGATGATACAACTCTTGTGATTCTATGTGATTATATGTGAAATGTTGCTCTCTTATGATTGTGAATGAATTGTCACTCTCTTTGGATTATCATTATTGTGTTGTGGTTGGGTGCAAGTAGGAGTGTCTTGCGCGATTGGGAGGTGAGTTTATCTAACCCTAAGTTAGATTGTTATTGTTTACGTCTACTTAGTGGAGTTTATAGCTTAAGCTCAAGAGAAATGGGTGATTATGAGGGTGAATTTATCCTGATACATCCATGTGGTTATTTTTTGTGCTTGAAAGCTGTTTCAATCTTAATCTAATGGTGAAATTTATTAATGGGCTGTTATGCTTCTTACAGCATTTCTACTTAGAGTGATTAAAACAAGTAATTTTGTTTAACATTTTTCAACTTCATATATACTATTACCAGAACTAGAAGGTGAAATATTAAGAAATTTGAATTCACTTAGTCACCATTTACTTCAAGTTGTTTCAATGAACATTTGTTTCCTGAATTCAATGTTGTTGATATTTTCTGGATTTGTTGACAGTTAACCCTATTCTATTCAATTTTGTTGGAGAATGTTCAAGAAAATAATGCAGAGCATATGATGAAATATGAGTTGTAAAACTTGTTTGCTTTTGTTAGGAAATTTCTTTGATGATCTTTGATTTTGAATGGTTCAAAGTTGTGAATAATTTTCTTACTTAGCCTTGCATATGTGAAGCAAGTTATGTATTAAACAGTTGTAGAAACTATCTAAGTTGGATGGAAGGTGTTAAACTTTGTTTGTAGTTTATTGTAGAGGTTTTTTAAGTCTTTGTATTCATTTATGGAAGAGAAAGAAGATTGGATTGTAATCCGAAGTTGATTCCTATAAGATTTCCTATTTAGTTCCCATTTAAGTAAAGCAATATGCTATACCTAATGAGATCTGTTGTGGAGTGTCTTAATCTTCAGGTATGATCTTTTTTCTCAATTGTATGGTCTTTGTTCCTGTAACATTATATTTTATTTGATTATAAGCAATCTTTAGATTTGTAATGAATACTACTTCTATTTCTACTATCTGCGTATTACTGCTCTAATTTATGCATGTGTTTGGATTAAGTTTTACTTTGTCCACCTACTAAAAACATTGCTTTGCCATGATACACATCCATCTGACGGCACATTTTTCCTTGTACTACAACTGTTGTTTATGCCTTTCTCCTGTATATCATTCATTTCTATTATAGTAATTACTATAAAGGAGTGACTTTGTAGAGCAATTTAGCAGGATCTAAGAGGCTCATTCACTTTTTCCTTTTACCAATTTTATGCAAAATACAAAAGATAATCCTTTATGAAATATGCTATTCATTAGCAATTTAGGAGAGACTATCAATGAAGAGGAACTGAGGGGTCTTTCTAGTATGTAAGAATGTTTCAGCTCTAGCTAGATTTGTGACTATTTGATGTATTAGTGTGTACTGACTTTAAGATTCTTGTAACTCATTTAATCATACTTGATTGTGTATCACCAAAAAAATATAAATGGGTGGAAGTAAAATATATTTGGCTTTTATTGCATCTACATCTGGAATATACTTGATATGGGAAGAGTGTGAAGTTGTTGTTAAAGGATTTAAGAATGTGATTTAGAGGGCAGTTGGCCTGCATGGGAGAATGGTAATAAGAATGGAAATGAATATAGTGAGGAATGAGAATAGATATTATCATTATAATTATGATGGTTAGTTAAGAGGAAGGAATGATTACCATTATCATTCATAGTGGTTGGTTTGTAAAAAAATATTAAGAAATAAAAATTTATTTTTTAATTGATTATAATGTAATTAATAATATTGTAATTTATTATAATTTAATTAATTAATTAATTACAATATTTTAATTAATGAATGAATTATATTGTAATTAATTATTTAATTATATTATAATTAATTATAATGTAATTAATTAATTAATATTACTATTTTAACCAATTATATTGTAATTAATTATATTTCAATTAATTAATTGTATTTAATTAATTAGTATTAAAAATATTTTTTTAAAAAGAGCCACTATTAAGGAATGAGTTTCATTCCTCTACTAAATGAAGCGTACAAAGGATTTTTCAAAAGTGAGATATCAAACTATTGCCTCTATAATGATAATCAACAACTAACCACTCACTTTTTATTCCTTATTCATTAACTCCTTTCCAAACCCATCAACCAAGCGCCTCCTTATTGTTGTTTCAACAATTTAGTAGAAGCTGAAAAGAAATACTATGAATTTTGCCAAGAGAAGGCGCTATATTCAACAGTAAAACAAGATTTGTAATTTTTATTGTTATTATATCTAGTATAAAATATGAATATCATAATCCTGAGTAATTTTTCAAATTCCATATATTGATTGTCCCAACTGTAATAATAAGATGAAGCTACGAATATCAAATGCTAATTTTAATATTGGTCAACATTTTTATCAATGTAATAATACAAATGTGTGTATTGCCATTATGTTTTTATTAACGCATTATGCTATGAATATTTCAATTATAACTTTTATGATATTAATGTTATCATTCAAATTTTAAGTGTCTTGTAGGTATGTAGTATTGGTAAACGAGTTGAGGCTTTGTTATTGTAAAATTTTTTGCCAAACATCTTCCGTATGTTAGGGTATGACTTTTATCTGCAAGATAAATTGTTGTGTGCAAGTGGTGAGTTTATTTTTAATTCATAGATATTTCAAATTTTGAATAATTATGATATTTGTGTTTTAATTTTTATTTTGTAGGTTGCATGTGACTATATATCTTGGGCTTTTGATGCTTTTTAATATGAACCTACAGTGTAGCAATATGTGAAAGAGTACAACAAAATGGGAAGGAGTTTCGTTTAATGGACCTTTATAGATACATGATCTTTACTCATTGTTTCTAATTGTGAAAGATCATTGTACTTATAAGAAATCTATAATAGTTGAAACATGTTGCTTTTGAACATTTAAGTTGATATTATCAATATTTAATTAGGTTATGAATATGGTAACTATATTTTTTAGCGTACGTATTTCTTTGCTCTTTGACACATTAGTAATGTTAATTTACCATTACAAAAATGATGGCTTCTGAAGGAAAAATTCTTTTGAAATGTAAAGTATAAAAGATTTATATTAAATTAGATGTAATGTGTAGCAATAGAGAATGGCCAATATCCATATACAAATCAATTATTTAAGACAATCTAACATTTCTATCATCCATATTCAAGAAAATTATCCAATACAGTCAAACATCTCTATGTAAATCCAAATTACAGAAAAAAAGTGTCAAATACATATTCATATCCATATTATAACTCACAGTTGAAATACATATCAAGGTCATAACACATTTATCAAGCATGACTCATTTTGTTGTTGATTTACCATCATCAATTTGAGATTTTATTGGAGTTGATTTTTAAACACTTAATTTGTATCTCTTATTGGTTATAGTTTATTTTTGAGCATTTTTACTTTGCGAAGATTGAGTTGGTTTCAACACTTGACATTGACTTTCACCCATCTATAAAACATTTATAAACAAAAAGTATATTATAACTAATTAGGAAACAATACTAAATAATTTGCAACTAACTGCTCTAAATGTTAACATACTGTAAAATAAGTGTTCCGAATAACTTCTCCAAATGTTGCTTCTTATCTTTGGGTGGACTATATACACTTAAATGTGTATGATTTATTAAAAAGTTTAAGGAAAACTAAAATTAAAAATGAATGTTCACTCACTACTCTCTTCTCCATTTATAAGATAGACGCTGCAGTGTTGGATCTTGTAGATACTAATTTTCTACCTCTTTTTTTTTACACCACTGTCAATTTTAGATATAGATGTCAATTTTTATGGTGGTCTCCCTCATTTTCTCTTCATTATGCATATAGAATTTGAAGTGAATGATCAAATATTTAAAGAATATCTATCACATATATAATTATAAATCAATATATAATTACCTTAGCAATTTAGGTTGTCTCGAAGGTTATTCCTTTTTTTTTCATCCTCTTTAATTGTGACCAACTTTAAAACAATGTTGACATCTTATAGGTACTCCAACTTTGCTCAACTTATTTTGATTCTATGGTTCTTCATCTTTATCTCTTCTTCTAGCATTCTTAGGTCTTCCAAGCATCTTCTAAATCAGAGGAGGTAAGATGGGTTTTAAGTTTTTAGTATTTGGCCAAAATTTTGTACCATTAATGGGTTCCATGGACTGATAACTCTTCAATAACACATAAGTTTGTAGTATCGACTCACATACCCATCAATATCCTCCCTCTGATTTGATATACAAGCAAATGCATGCTTACGTGGGATTCCTGTTAAATCCCAAAGTCTACACTGACATGTTTTTGCTTGTAAATCAATAATGAACTTATCTGCAAAATGTGTTACTTCGAACTTCAACTTCCATTTATCTTGATGATAAAATGCCTTGCTTCCAATTATACAGTCTCTTTCTGTTCTCCCACCCTTAGACATATTTCATCTGTGAAATTGATCATCGTATCTCTTTTTTCATGAATTCAAGTTATTAAAGCAACTTTAATATCCTTTAGCATATTAATCAAGCTTTTTGATCGTACTTCACAAATGAATCCATTAAATGTCTCTAATATATTGTTATGAACAATCTCACACTTTGGCCTTGTGTTAACAAATGCTTTCTCAAAAGTGTCAGGATTCCTTGCTCTGAAGTCATCGTAAGCCTTTGTTTGATACATTCTTCAACTGCTCCATTATTTCATCAAATTCCACTTCCATTGTGTAATTAATTGCTTGCCAAAATAAGCTCCTATATATGTGGCCTTTATGTAATTTAGACCAATTGGCACACACATGTTGGGCACATTTTCAATGCTATGCTTTTGGCAAGAGATTCTTCAATGCATTTACTAAACCCTAAGAAAGAAAAACAAAACATTATAATGTAAGTATAATATAATAATTCAAAAAAAATTTACTGACAAATAGTACCGATATTAGAATTTTTACCTTTTGTTTATCGCTTAAAAATGTTCATGAATTCCTACTAATGTTTAGATCATCACCAAGAAGACTTAAAACTAATGCCAAAATTAGTAATTCTCTCCTTTAACCACACCCTAATATATAAGGTACATCGTATTGTTTCCATTTACGCCTAGTTGTAGCTAACAAAGCACCTCCAAGAAATGTCTTCAGAAAACATCCATTAAGCACTATTATTTTTTGACTACCACCAAAGAGACCATACTTCAATGCACTAAATTCTAGTAAAACCTCTTAAAAATTGGTTATACAGACTTTTCATCAAGTTGACTTTGAATGATAAATTGGCCTTTTTTATCAACCTGTTGCAATTCTTGTCCATAAGACCACAATTTTGCATGATGTCCTTCCATTAATCCTCGTAACATCATAATAGCTTCTTATTTAGCCCTATAACATTGAGATTTAGTCACTTGCAATGCATACTTTGTTTGAAGATCATTTATCACCTTGCTAATTGGCCAATTCAGGTTCCTCCTAAACTTTTGTAAGAATTGATTTGCTATCCACTTCTCACTAGCTTGCTTGTTCTTTCACTACAAGAAAATCACGTAATAGCGTTGAAATATTTCCGACGGAAAAAAATCCGTCGATACTTACCGACGGAACGTACATATTCCGTCGGCAAATAGAATATTTTACCGATGGACAATACATTCGTCGGAAATACTGTAGGAAAAACTTTCGCGCAAAATCTCCGACAGAAAATAGTGATGCCAAAAGTCATGGCGATGGGAAAAAATGCGGGAATCATTCCTGCAATTTAATTGCTTCGCCGATTTACCAACGGGAAACC
>JAOTAY010000190.1:11669795-11690434 GCA_025629805.1 Erythroxylum baracoense | reverse complement strand
CTTCTTAATTTCCAACCAACTTAATTCCCGCAAAAAAATTTTTTTTTTCTATCTTTGTGATCTTTCATTTTAGTTGTTGGATTTGGGTCAATTGATACATGGCAGATGCTGTTGGATTGCCATCCTTCCATGCGCTTCGCTTCTCTTCTTTTCTTGTCACGGCCATCACTTCCAACTTGAATTCTCTCCAACCTACTTTGCCAAGTCCATACAATTCCAATGGCTTAAATAGGAGGGTTTGTCCTGTTGTTTGTTCCTCTCTTGGAGATGTTTCTCGATTGTCTTTTAGTCCTAGAAAACAATCTCTCTCTTTCAAGGTACCAACTCTGGCCTTCCACGCCCTTGTTTTGTTACTCTTCTGGTTTATTTGTTTGCAGTTTAAGTGATACTGCGGGAACCCTTTTTTCATAAAAAATTGAATTCCTTTTGGCTCAAAATGTTTGATTAACTGGTTCTGTGCAACATGTACTGTTTCTACCTGCAGTTTTAGCTTATCTTGGAATTCTCTTGATTTGAAGTCTTCCATTAATTGTGCACTTGGAGCAGCTTGCAGATTATGAATTTTTGAACTTGTTTGATTACGTCGCGTAATAAGAATTCATGTGTTGTATCTAATTTTGTGCTTGAAAGTTTGATAGTTGTTAAAAGGGTGGTCTCATTTCTCTGCATTGGTCCGTGTCAGCTGTTATACTTTTTAATGATTTCGATATCTGTTCCGAAAATAACCTGATAAACATCGTACCTAATTGCACATTTCCCTTTTATCTTTTGTTTGAATGCGGGATTTTGAGGTTTGTTTTGTTGGCTTGGGTTGATTTTGGTAATTCCCTGCACTAGTTGCTTTCTTTCTTTCATTGCATTGGAGATATGTGGTTGCTTTTTGGAGTGATTGAAATACGTCCATAGAAGCTCAAATGCTACCATCTTAATTTTTAGCTTGCTTAATGTTCTTATCTATAAGGTTGTATCTAGAGAAACAAGATCATTCAGTATGAATAAGAGCTTCAGCTGTTGAGAATTTGGTAAAACTGATATCAGATGATGATTTGTGACACTTGGAGTGGCTAAAAGTATCTGATATTGTGCAAAGATTAAGTTGGATGGCAGGATAAAAGCTGGTAATCTGCCAGCTTGAATTCCTAAGGGGGGAACGCCTGTTTATCTGTTCTGCATTTTAGATCAAAATATACTGGTTTTGATAAACTAGTTTTGTTCCAGCCCTACAGAAGTTTTGTTTTCCTTTGAACTATAATGATCATTTATTAAGAAAATACTCTACTTGTTTTTGAGTGTACCAAAACATTGGCAATGCCTTTTGCATTTCTCCAGCTTGTGAAATGCATCTCCGTTTGTTTGGGCTCAGACTTTTGCTATCCGATTGCTTGTCACTTTTAAGTATTTCTATGGAATCAAGTTTCTTTGATTAAACCTCTAGAAAATGACCTCAGAAATTTGAATTATTTATAAGTTAGATTTTCTGGAAAGAACAATGTAGATATTAGGTTGCTATGTGTGGATTGACTCTGTCAATCAAGCAAAAAACTCTTTAGTGAATCTTGGTTGCTTTTGTTAGAATTTTGTGTGCTTACTTTGCATGAACAAAGCCACAAAGCTGAAGTTTAAAAATATTGTTGAGCATTTAGAAGTTGCTTTTCCTGACCTTCTTATTTAGTCAAGAAAGGTTATTTTGGTTTATTTGTGTATGTGACAGGCTAAACATCATTTAATGCTTCATTACAGTTACATGCGACTGTTGCTGAAACTGAACAGCCAAAATGGTGGGAGAAGAATGCAGCAAACATGGTTGACATCCATTCCACCCAAGAATTTCTGAGTGCATTAAGTCAAGCTGGAGATGGATTAGTAATTGTTGAATTCTATGGAACCTGGTGTGCTTCTTGTCGGGCATTGTTTCCTAAGGTAATTTTTGCGTCATAAAAATTTTCTTCATGAATTCAACGGCTGCTCTCTGTCTAGAAGGGCATCAATGATCCCTGGAACTGTTTATATAAACAATTTTTTAATCTCTTAGTGGTAGTGCGTGCTTGATGCTAGTCAGAAGTAGCTCTATGTATGCTGATTTTGAACATTACCACAAGAGCATCTGATTGGCAGCAATTACTTAAATATTGCACTTCATTTTGTTACAAAACTTCATGGTTTCATGATTAAACTTGTTAAGCCTTCTGTATGTAATAATATGCCAATAATATCTTGTCATAACATTGAATCATACTGGATATGCAGCAAAAGAACCAAGATGCTTGTGGCTTTAGGACAGGAATTTATACAGTAGAATTGGTCAAGTCGTATGCCTCTGCATCGTACATGATTAATGTACCTGTGATGATAGATGAACATGAAATTTGAAAAATGAACATGAAATTTGAAAAACGTACTTAGGGCAGTTTGACCATGAAAGAAGTGAAAGGTATGGCCCTAGGTTATGATATTGTTGTATATGAGAGGTAAAGGATAGCTAACCTTACAACCATATGAATTGGAAAATATTGATTAGAATATAAGTTTTAAATGTTAAAGACTGCCTTGAGGCTGTCACAGCCTTGTAGGATTTATTCAAAATGACAGTAAATATGGAGATACCCTTGTTCTTATATCTTATTGTGTTAGGTCCTGTCAATATACTTGAGTGAAGTCCCATTTCATCAACTCATACACATTCTTAATTATCCAGTTTTATCGTTGAAATCAATAATTGGTGATAGCTTAAGGGTTCAAGTAGGTGTTCTTTGGATTATGTTAGATTAATGAAGGAAATGTGCTCTTTTTTATATATTTCAACCTGAGAACTCCTGCTGAGGAAAAATATTATCGCATACAAAACTTTACCTAGTAAGAAGCAATTTAAGAAGCTAATATTGTTCCAAAGTGATTTCTTTTTCTTTTTAGTTTAAAATTTTTGAAGATCAGGGGGCAGATTGTTCTCCGGAAACATTTCCTTAAGCTTCATACTTCAAGAGTGATTGAGGATTATACCTGCTTGGTCATTCTGTGACATGTCAGAGCAAAAATTTAGGGGCTTGACCTCATAATATATAGGCTCTTTCTGGTAATCATGACTTTGACGTGATTTATCTTTTCAATTCATCTGTCAGCTTTGCAGGACAGCTGAAGAACATCCAGAAATCTTATTCCTAAAAGTCAATTTTGATGAGAATAAGTCTATGTGCAAAAGTTTGAACGTTAAGGTGCTTCCTTACTTCCATTTCTATCGAGGAGCTGATGGACAACTGGAATCCTTCTCGTGCTCACTTGCTAAGGTTGGCATTGTCCCGTCCTTTTTCTTTCATGAACAAGTCATGGTTGTGAGGCCTAAAACCTGGTTACAGTTCCCTAGAAGTCTTCTTTTTTCCATATGATGCAACTATACAAACATCTTTATAAGCAGTTTACAAGTTTTCTATTGATTGTGGGAGTAGAGGCCATTCATGGTTAGTGGATAGGAAGACTGGTATCATTTTTTCTTCAAACATCTTGAGAAACAAGGCAAAATGGTATTATTTTAGTCAGTGAATTATGGATTTTGTGTCGATTATCAGAAGCTATGCATTTTCCTTTTAGACTAAAATTTAACAGAAATCTTGGAATAAGAACCTTTTGACTGGGGAAATTTTGACTATAACGTAGAACTCTGATTCACTTATTTAAAGGAAGCATACAGCTGAGAAGTCACTGGTTGATAATTTTCAATGCATTTGGTTTTTATGTTAGAACATTTTGTCCTTGATATATTGAGGTTGACATGGATTATATTTTGCTTGTTGATTCTCAAACCATCTGCAGTTTCAGAAAATAAAAGATGCCATTCAAATGCACAACTCGGCCCGATGCAGCATTGGACCACCCAGGGGAATTGGAGAACTTACTCTTGAATCTATCATTTCTCCAAAGGATAAGTCAGTTGGAGCAACACAAGCATAGGATTATCAATTTAAACTTTTGTTTATATCTATTGTTTGTGATGTGTATTGCTCACTAAAAGAGCTCTTTGGGGTGAGTGATCCACTTTTATTCTGTATATTTAGTGTTTCCATCTTCTTTTGAAGAATAGGCTTATAGTTGTCCATCATACTACATCAATTCGTTATATGATTCTTAGCTGAGTCCAATCTTCGTAACTTTATAAACTGCTTGCACTTTTCTATACCAGCCTCATCTGGTCTTATTGTTTGTTCAAAGACAGCAAATAAGTAGCTTTGAGTACGAAGCGTTCTTCAGTTAGATTATGCAATTGCAGAAGGTAGGAGGAAATTTGCACATCACTCGAGCTGAACCTAGGCTCGACTACCAGGCGAACTCGAGCGTGAATTTTGAGACGAGGCTGGAATTTCTCCTAAACCACGTCCAGGCCGGTGGTCTTAAGCACTAGACTGTGCTCAGACCAACTACAATCACCAGCTTGTAACACTCATATTGGTCTCTATTTGGGCATACTTATCAGAGCCACTCACTAGAGTTTCGACATGAGCCGATCAGCATGATAAAAATACAAAATACCCTTATCTGACTTGTTCCTGCTAATCCACGTCAGAAAGTTAACAAGCTTGGAAAGCAATTATTGGAATGGGAACACTTTTTGGTCAGTTCTACAATTTATGATGACTACTGCTAAATTACAATCACACAAAGTGGCGTAGATGAAGTAAACTAGAAATACTCACACTGCCAACCATTCAAAATCGTAATACCACCAAAAACAGAATCAGTACATCATCAATTTTGTACTGCTTGCCACCTCAAGGTAGAGCAATCATACATATATGTTCTGCCAATGAACTCATTACGTTCAAAGAACCCGCAGCTATAACTTGTTTTCATGGTTCCAGAGTACAGGAAATGGTTGACATTGACTAGTTTATGGCAGTGAAAAGAAAAAAGAAAAAAGCACATTCTCATTTTTGCAAGTTTCATCCTTCCAATTTGATCATTAATTAAAGCATTAGGTGACACCTTTAACTGTTCCAAATTTCAATTATCCACAATTCTGTGGAAAGATTGTATAATAATTATCTGAAAAAGAAAATTCAGGAATTTACTAGTCAAATTTCGTTCTAGAGTTCTCTATTAAACTGCAACACAACCAAAGGAAGAAACATGGAAAAAGTTGAAAGCTTGTTCACTTGTTCCATAGTTGTTTCATTGATTTCATCTTCCATGAAAAATTAACATATCTGATTATAAACAGAATCAGTAGCTCCAACAATAAGATTCAAGAATCAAGATCAAATCTTTTCGACACCCTCACCGCAATGAAACACCTTCAACTCACACTTGGGAGAAATGACCTGCAAAATCAACCTGGCATTAAACTCTTGCCTCACAACGGCCTCTTCTTTCTCCACCAACACCGCACCCACAATCCTCTCGTACCCACCACCGCCATCCACTATATACGACACCAGCGCCGCCTGAACTGGCCCGAGGCTCGGATTGTACGCAGCCGACTCCACGTACGAACCTCTGTACACCTTCCCTTCACAGTCCACCAACGCCACTCCAGACGGGCACTTGCTGTACGGAGCATGAGACCTGTTGGCGGCCTCCAAGGCCTCGAATTTCAAATCAAAAATTACGCCATTTGGGACGTTGCCATAGCTAAGTAACGACAGGTTGTTATGATGTGGTTCGAGAACCAAAGGAACATCCTTCTCCAACAGGTCGTCAGGTCCGAACCTGTGAGGCAAAAATAGAGACAACGACTCGAAATGCTTTGCGTTACACTCTTTACTATCTTCTTCTTGGTCGTTGATGAGGACCTGGATGTGGGGTGCCCCGCGTATTTCTTGAAAGAACTGGCGGCAGTGGCCGCATGGGGCGGAGGAGACGGCGAAATGGGTAAGTTGGGGCTCCCTATTGAGGACGAGATTGGTGACAAGGAATTGCTCGGCGTGGACGGAGTGGTGAAGAGGGAGTCCAGGGAATTCCAAGTTGCCTCCGAAGAAGATGCGGCCGGATGGGCCCAGCCCGACGGCACCTACGTGGTAGTTGGAGATCGGCGGGCGGGCCAAGGCTCTCGCCGATTTAACCAGGGTAGGGAGGAGTTGGTGAACAGTGAGCCCAGATGCCTTTGCCATTGATTCCACTTCCGATGCTTGGAATACAAATCTGGGTCGCTCCATTTCTGTGTGCTTGTGTTGTTGGAGTCGAAGAGATGGGATCAGAGAGATAGCTCCTGAAAGTGAGGGAGTGTGGGAGAGAAACAGGGGAGTGATAGAAGTTGCTTATAACAACAATGTAGGGATGGTGTTAGTTCCATGTTTAAGGTAAAAACAATTTATATTTTTATATTTTTAATTTATTTTATTTTAATACTTTTAGTTATTAAAAATTGATTAATTATTTTGTAAATTTATGTAAATTAAAAAAATTTATAAATTAAATTAAATAAAAAATATTTTTTAGCAATATCTTTTTTAATTAAAATTTAAAATTCTCTATAAATAAAGAGAATCTCTTTTAATCATCTTATACTAATTTAACTTTTTAAACTTTGAACTTAATTTAAATTATCAAAAAAAAAAGCTAATTAATTTTTTTAATATTTATTTTTTAACTGGATATACTTATTATTTTTACCAAATCAGCTATTCTTACATTATTATGAATTATGAATAAACCAAATTCTCGGGTGAAAAGAATTGGCTAAATAGTTAATCTTTTTATTATTTAAGAAATATATTAGACCCAATGTATTGATGCTAATAAAATCTTCCTTACAACGATTATAAAATCAAATTGCAGAGTTGTTGCTTAGATCAGAAACTTTGGATAGGTTTAAGAAAGTATGAGAATTATAGGGCTAAACTAACTGGACAGAGCAAATCCTTTTCTTACTTTTAACTTTTGTATAGAAAGTGATTAAGTTCCTGTTTGACACGTAATTAAACTTTGGTACAACCAGAATGAATCGCTTTCAATCGATTTCACATATCCTGACAAAAGGGATAAGTTGAGTAAGAGCAAGAACTTAATCACGAGGGATGAGCGTGAGTTCCACTGATTGAGAATTGAGAACCATCTTTTGCTTGAAGATGGCAAATGACAATTAATTAAACGTATCAGAAAGCTATCCTCCCAAATAAATAAATAAAGACAGCGGCAAAGTCCTCTTCCAGCATGTGGTGATCTGGGGATGCGACCAAAACAAGCAAGGATGTCATTTTAACTAATAAGCTCTAATAAACAAGGTTTACGATTGTTGTTGAACTGTACGAGTCAACGTCAGATCCAATTGCCACCAGTAAAAGGTTCTGAACCTTCTTCCTGGAAGTACCCTGAAACCAATTGCATCCGATACCTTCTTCAAATTATTAGCTAAATAGTTTATTCTTTTAAATATGCCTACAGCTGCACACTCCTTATCATAGTTCATTGTTAGGCATTCCTTTTGCATGATTCGTAAGGAGAATAAAGAAAGTTACTTCACATGCAGCCATACCCAAAAGAAGTGATGCTGACTTTGGATTCACATGGAATTTTTATATGTGGAAAGTTGCTGCAAGCTTGCAAGCATTTTGTTGGAGCTGTTACTCTCTTCTGATGTTACAAAGCATGAAGCAAGTTCTGATTAGAAATGCTGTTTATTTGTCACTAAATATGGAGCTTCCTTGTCCTCTAGTGTACCTACTAAGCTTTGGTGACGACATACCTGCAACCGGATCCAAGCTATTTTCTGCTTTTGGTTACGGATCAAGTACTCAAGCGACTATAAAATCAGAAAACAGCTCAACCTTGACGGTGACATTACAGTATGGTTCAATTATCATTTGCTGTGAGTACTATGACATCCATGTAATCTTGAGTTGGTAAATGTCACCCGTTTCCCCCTCTTTTCATTATCTCTTTAAAAACACTGGTAACTGTAACTTTCTTACTCAAGAAGTCAAGTCCCACGAAGTTTAGTTGGATCATTGGGTGTGTGAAATTTGGATAATGCTAGTCCACATGCAATTCATCATTTATAATTTATGCCAACGTTGGGAGAGAAAAGAGCAGAAAATAAAACTGAGCTTGAGGATTATAAGTTGACAACCATCACCAACACGAAAAAGGGGAGCAGAGAGCTTGTTACCAAAATCCTCAACAGTGGCCAACTGGTTATGGATATATTCAAGTTTGCGTGTTAATTTGTTGTGTCGTAGGCATATCGGAGACGTCTAGGATATCTTTTTTTTCTAGAGTACATCATCATTCACCAGGCTATTGAAATAATATATATCATGGGTCTATCACTTTTTTTACGCCTGTAACTCTCATTGTAGATTCACGTTAAATATCTAACTCCAAAAATTATGAAATTTTATTACCCGCAGAAGTTGCGTATATATAATCCTAACCGAATACCGATAATTAAACTTTTGGTACCGCATTCTATTGAAGTGTCAATATAACTCATAAAATTTCTTCAATTGTTTTTGCATAATTTTCTTGAGAATTGAAAATGACATCTTCCATTTGTTTCACTTTTATCTCAAGATAATAAGACACTGACTCCTAAATCTATCATCTCAAATTGGTGGTCCATTGCTCTTTTAAATTCTTCAAACTTCTTTAGATTATTACTTGTAAAAATTAGATCATCTATGAATAACTTAACGATCAAAGTTTCACTGTCATTTACCATTATGCAGAGAACATGATTATAAGGACAATTGATAATGTCATTTTCTTTGATATGTTTATTAATTCTACAATTTCAAGTTCTTAGTGCTTGCTTTAGCTCCTAAAGATCTTTCTTTAATTTTAAAACTTTATCTTTATGTCCTTTCATCATATAACGTAGAGGTACATAAAACCTATTATTTAAGATAGTCATTAAAGACTGATTATTTGACATTCATTTAAAAAATCTTTCACTTATTTTGAGCTACCAAAGAAATGATTAGCCGTATGGTCTTCATGTGAGCTCCTAGAGCAAAATTTTTTTATAATCAATCCCTCGGCATTGTTTGTACCCCTTCACAGCAAGACCTTCCCAAACCCCTTTTGAATTTTCCTTTGTTTTTACTTTTTAGATATCCATTTGACATCGAGTGCAACATGTTGATCGGGTCATCAAAACCTTAAAATTAATTTTGATTCTCTAAACTCTTATCGTAATTGTGAAATCAAGTTGAATTGTAAGAAAACTAAAAATTAGTTTCTTAATTTCAATTAACAAAAAGAAGTGAGAGTTTATAATTAATTAACTAATTTACTAAAATCAACAAGGAATCCAAATAAATCAAATGAATATAAAAGTGAGAAATTCAAGAGTAGTTAATTTTGATTCAAGAGAAAGATATTAATTGTAATATTGATCATTGGTCTAAAAAAATAATTTTCACAATTCAAGAAATTATTTCGAAACATATTAGGATGTCATAATAAGTCTCAAATTTTCTAAATTAATTGGTTCAAAGTTAGCCTTCAAACTAAAAATTACCATCAATTGACTGGATATGATAGCTTTCCATATCAATTAAATGATAATAATAATTTACCGAAAAAAATGATAACAATAAGTTTAGTAAAAAATTCTAAACCTTAAATTAAATAATTAAGATAGTCACAACTATTCAACTTAGTTTTCTTGTTTCTCTTTAGTTAAATATACAAATTCATAAATAACATATTTACTACTTATACCATTCCTTCGTGACAATTATGGATCACTGAATTAATGGATAGTTATAGAATAATTAATATTAAATTAATTTTTCAGATCAATCAATATTAATTATTTATGAAATATAAGAACAAAAAACAAGAAATACTTAAATTAAAACATAAATCTAATTTTAGAACAAACCATCACAAGATTAGAACTGGAGTTTTGAATCCCTATAAATCAAAATATTTGGATTTGGCTACATATGGCTTTAGTTCTAACACCAAAAATAGAAGAAATAATGAAATATTGAGAGAAAATTACTAAGAAAACGAAAAGAGAATGTTGGAGAAGGTGGTAATATGTTTTTGTATTTTCATAAAAAATTCAAATTCCTACTTAATAGGGATGGAAATAGGTTTCTTAATTGAATTCTAACTGTTGGAATGCATCTGGAGTTTGATGTGATCTCACGTTATTTACTGTAGTAATCTGTCCACCTTTTTCAATATTATTGATTTTGACCAATACTGTTCCAATTTAATGAAACCTCCGCTTGTCATCCCCTAAAATAAAATAAATGTTAATTTTCTTATTTAAGCATCAAAATATAGCTAAAATAAAAGAGATAATTCTAATTAATATAATCAAATAATATCTTATCAAATTCCTCCACACTGGACTCATGCTTGTCCTTAATCATACATCAACATCCTCATAACAACTTCTCATCTTCTTTCATGTTATCTAGAAATATCTCGAAATCTAATACATATTAAAGGTTTATGATAAAATAACAATAGAGAGAATAAGCATTCATAGGAAACATTTTTAGAATTAAAAATAGTTTCTCATAAATTCCATCAAAATTAAATGAAACAAGACTTAACACACTCTCATAGATTTCACTGTATACACTCAAAGTGTTTAGGGTTCATTAAGCTCTTAAATCAAAGCATAGCGACTTATTTCCATAAGCTTGTTCATTAATCATATCTCCATCACTTAAGAAAAATTAACTTGATGCATAAATCAAAGGGACTTGATAAGGTTTGTAATGTGGATTAGGTAACGTATAACAAAAAGAAGGTTTTACGTTAAATAAATTGAAGGAAATCTTACAAACTTATCCACACAAGTTTTAACTTAATTTCATCCAAGAGTCACTTGATTCAAATAACATCTTTTTCAATTACCTTTTTGTTGTATTTTTGTCTTTGTTCATATTTTTATTTTTTTGACAAGAAATTCAAAGAGGAGATTTCTTTTGTTTCTTTTCTTATACTTCTCCCCCATTCTATAAAAAAAATGAAAATCAAAACAATGCAACTTGAATTAACTAATTTCATTTTCATAGAAATAGTTAAAATTCTATACAAATAAGCTCAATACAATTTCTTTAATTTAGGAGTTCAAAATTATTAAGGACATCAATAAAAGAAGGGTAAATTTGGTTTATAACAAGGTTAGTATTCAAGAAAAGAAAGGTTGACGTTTAAAATGGTTTTCTAGGGATAAAAAAAAAGATATGTTTAGGTCAACAATCGTTATCCTAAGTGCTCTTATCATCTTTATGCATAAATTCATCAAAAATGTAATCTTAACATGTATTTAAAAGCAAGTCCTAGCATAAGCAAACTATGTTTGATAACACACAACAAAAAGATATATATAAGAACAAATGTGATGAATGCTCTAGGCTCAAAGCTCAGATAGGTGTCAAAATGCATCAAGACTTATACACTTTCATTCAACAAAACCAATGAGATACTTAAAGTAATTTAATGAAAAACACTAATCATGCTTTTCTTTTTGGTACATCATAACTTAAACAAAAAATGTATCCTAACTTAAGGATTATTGATAAACAAAAATAAAAAAATTATGAGGTCACCATAAGAAATAATTAACATATGAATCATAGTATTTATGAGTTCTAGCTCAAATCACAAAGTTCATTATAATATATATTTTCTTGCTTCCCCACACCTAAATCATACATTGTCCCCAGTGAATGCATAGGATGCTCATATATCATAATAAAATAATAAAGCACAGAGTAGAGGACTCTCTTGAGTTGTGAGCATTTGAAAGGAGATGTTCTATAATGTCGATGGACATAGTAGAGTGTGTGATGAGCTGTGGATTGGCTGTTGTTTTGGTGTTATGGGGTTACAGAAAACGAAATATAAGAAATTAGGGTTTTGTTTTTTGGTATAAACAATAATTTTTAATTTTTAAATTATTTTTAAAAACAATATCTATTATTTATTATTTATTATAAAATTACAAATTTCTTTAAAGCAAAACATACTACTAGCATGTATAATGCGTGATCATGCCTTATACATATTATTAGTTTTTTACATCTTATGAATGCTATTATTTTGGAATTTTAGGGATTTCATTCCAAAAAGTTAAATCACGTAAGACATGATCTCGCATTATATAGATTTTGTATTATGGAATTTTGAGTCTTTGATCCTTACACTGAATTTGTGTGATTAAGCTTTATGAAATTTATTATTCTGAAATTTTTAAGACCCATTTTTTCCTTAATCCAATAAAATAACTTTTAAAAATAAGAAAATGAAAATTATATATAACTAAAACAAAACTAATAAAAACTATCATATTTTGGGTTGCCTACCGAAAAGCACAATTATTTAAAGTCGTTATGCTTAAGCGAGCTTTTTCTTCTTAAACTTCTACATAATTACAGTTTTGTACTCCTTAAGTAGTGTTACTAGCCTTTGCTATTGTCCTATAGTTAACCTTTTTTAGATGATTGTAGGTAATGACTTTCCTTCACCTAAATAGACATATTTTAGGTGATTAGGCAAGGCCTTTAATTCTATCTTCGGAGTCTGCAAAATAAAAGGTGATATTTTCTTGTGAGTTATAGAATTTTAACATTTTAAAGTTTCCAAATCTATTAGCATTGCTAACAATGATTCTACAACTTCACAAGTTTCATCAACTTGCTTGTTTACTTTCGGTTTAACATTAAACTCTGACTCATCATCAACAATTTCTTCTTTAAAAATATCCTATACAAATGAATCCATAATATTCATATGATAAATGGATTAAAAATCATTACAGTACTTTATTGTCTTAAAAATATTAAACTTCACTATTTCTCTATCAAACTCAACAGAAAGTGTACCCTCATCTATATCAATTTTCGTCTTAGCTGCCTTCGTAAGTTGCCTTCCCAATAAAATTGAAGTTGAATGTTTAACACTATCTCCATTAACTTTCAAGAAGTAAAAGTCCACTAGAAATACCAAATTGTTAACTTGGACTAAAACATCCTTTGTAACACCAATAGGACGCATATAAGAATGATCAACTAGCTGAATAATCACACTATTTTCTTGCAAGAATTAAATTTAAAGCTCAGTACATTGAGTATGATATGACATTAATAGATGCATCTAAGTCTAGCGTGACATACTCAATTTTCTTATTACTAATGACACACAAAAGTGTAAACTGATAAATTATTAATTGACTATATTTATATACCTATATTTAGTGTGTTTTGCTTACTATTTAATGTTTTTATAGTATTTTTATTACTTATTTCACTTCAAGAGTATATATAGGTGATAACTGCCCTCATAAACTAAAAGAAGATGTATTTTGGTCAAGTTATAGCATGGAACGGAAGAATTAGAGCAATTATGGACTTACACGACTACGTATAGTTATCGTGTAAATCTCTATAAATGTGTGGAGCTTTAAAATACAATTCTTGCCCTTATAGAGTTATATGACTATGTATGTCGACATATACAGTCTCTGTGACAATGTAAGTCATGATTTAAGATGTTTTTTGGAGCTATATGGTCACCTACACGGTTGTGTAAGTGACTGTGTATATCCTTGAAATCTTAGTTTTTACTATAAAAGGATATTATCAAAGGCTCCATGAAAAGTGGCAGATTAGAAGCATTTTTGAGTCATAAGAAAGACAAAGAAGAGGTAGTTCTAAATAAAGGACGGGGAAAATATGAAGATTACGTCATATATAAGATCTGATAGAGAGTATCATTCAATCCAAATTGTAAAAAGATTCATTAGAGACAAAAGGGAGATTTATAATATGAATTCTTTTATCTCTAATTGTTCTTCTAAATATTTGTTATTGGTTTTGTTTTCTTTGTAGGAACTAAATTGTTTAGTGCCTAGGTATAATGAAACCTAAGTTATGATGATAATAAGATATAATCTTTTATTCAATGCAGTTTTATTGATTAATTTATCACGATTCAATTATGTGTTATAGTATTGAACTAATATATCTGGAATATTAGTCCAATATTTGATTTCATATGATTGAGATTGAGAAATCCTCTTGTGTGAATAGATTTATAATAATTGAAAGGAGTTGCTTGTAAAGTTAGAGATAGGTTGACATAAAATCTTTAGATTAGGGTCAAACCTAATACTGAAATTTACAAAGCAATAATGCAATATTAAGAGTTTTAACTAGAAAGAGATTTTAGTTAATCAATTGAGAGTTGGTTGTTAATATTCTTAAGAAAGATATTAACATAAGATAGGAATTTCTACTGTCTAATAATCAATATTTTAATTGCATGACAAAGGGTTAGTGTTTAAGATATCTTAAGGGGATTCATCATATAGGCACTACTTATTTAATATTAACTAATCTTACTATTTTCTTTATCTGAGTTCATTATTATGTCAACTATAGTTTAGTTTGATTTATTTATTTTCAATTAAATTTACAACCTAATTTGTTGGTTAGATAATAGAAAAAAGGTTAATACTTGTACTTACGATCCTCGTAGGATCGACCTGTACTTTCCAGCATTAACTTCAACTACACCATACACTTGCGGTTAAAACTTATAAATCTTTATACTAAAAACAATTCAATCATAAATATAATTGGATCTTTGCATTTTTCTGGCAATTTCTTATTTATCACAAGTGATATAATGTTACCCAAAGTTATTCTCCCCTTATCCTTCAACTTCCTTTTATTTGTACATAGTTCTTTCAAAAAATTTTCATATATGGGAATTTTCTTGATGATTTGTAGAAGTGGTATATTAATTTCTACCTTTTTGAAGGTTTCTAAAATCTCTCTTTCATGGTCCTCTTCTTTTGATTTAGCCAACCTACAAGCAAAAGGAGGTCTACGTGCATTAGTTGATATTGACGAAGACAAATCATCTTTTACCTCTATTGATTCTTGAGTTGGAGGTTCATCTTTCTTTTATCCTTCATGGTAGTTTTCCACCTCCATTGGTAAGGAAGATCCTAATTGAATTTCCTTACAACTTTTCAATGTCATTGCACTCATATTCTCTTTAAGATTCACCACCATTTAGGAAGGTAAATTTCCCTAATGCTTGCGCTTTTAATTTACTAACAGAATTGGTTAATTGAGTGATCTGATTTCATAATTTTTGAAGAATTGCACTTATTTCCTATTGAAATTTTTTAGTAGTAAGTGCCTTGCAATTTCATCCAAAAAATACTTGAATTTAAAGATTGAGATTGAGCATATGTAGGTGCTAGAGGTTGTCTATTGACATTGTAGGTTTTATATCTTTATTGCCCTTCTTGATTTCCATAATTAAAGTTTGGATGATTCCTCCATCTTAGATTGTAATGAATGGAATAAGGGTCATATTTTCATTGAGGTTAACATGGAAATCACCCTATTATATTAACTTCTTGAAGGCAGTCTTGTTATAATGTAGGGCACTATCTGTAGGATGTATAGAGAATGAACATATTCTGTACACTTGTGTCGAATGCAATTGACATATAGATATTTGACAAACTAGAGTAGTTAAATTTCTAACTTATCTCGAAGATAATGGGATAGTATCACAGTGGACTCCACCTTACACCACAGGATAATGGTGTAGCTGAAAGGAGAAACCGAACCTTGTTAGATATGGTAAGGTCGATGACAGGCTTAGCATATCTATCGAAATCCTTTTGGGATTATACACTCTAGACTACTGTTTATGTCACAAGTATAGTCCCTTCAAAGGCAATTGAAGTTACTCCATATGAGATATGGACTAACAAAAGGCAATATCTTTCTCATATGAAAGTTTAGGGTTGTTCGGCTTATGTGAAGTGGATTTAATCAGACAAGCTTGAAGCAAAATATGATAAATGTCTGTTTACAGGATATTCTAAAGAAACAATTGGACATCAGTTCTATAATGCTTTAAAGTAAAAGGTGTTTGTCTCAAAGCATGTTGTCTATTTAGAGAAAGAGTTTCTTCTAAGAGAAGACAGTGGGAGCAAAATTGAACTTGATGAAGTTCATGATGCTCAAACAGACGCATATCAATTGCCTGAACCTGAAATTGTTGTTCATGGAGATGCGACAACAGTTGAACCTTTTGACACACAAAATGTTCGTAGGTCAAGTAGGATATGCAATGTTCCAGAGAGACATGGATTTCTTGTAAGCGAACAAAATGACATACTGCTTATAGAGGACGATGAGCTTATAACCTATGAAAAGGCTCTGAAGAGTTCAAAATCTAAAAAATGGCTTCAAGCCATAAAGTCTGAAATGGATTCCATGTATGAAAACCAAGTATAGAATTTGGTTGACCCAATAGGTGCAAGTGGATTTTCAAGAAGAAAATCGACATGAAAGGTAATGTGATTACCTATAAAGTGAGGCTAGTCACTAAAGGTTATTGTCAAAGACAAGGAGTTGACTATGACTAGACATTTAGCCCATAGCTATGCTTTAATCCATTAGAATACTCATAGCCATTACTGCTCAGTATGATTGTGAAATATGGAAGTTGGATGTAAAGATGTCCTTCCTGAATGAAAACCTAGTTGAGGATATATACATGACACAACCTGAGGGCTTTGTATCCAGAGATGGTAGAAAGGTATGCAAGCTTCTGAAATCTATTTATGGATTGAAGCAAGCATCTAGGAGTTGGAACATCCGATTTGATGAGACAATCAAAGAGTTTAGTTTCTCACAAAATCTTGATGAACCTTGTGTATACAAGAAGGTTGGTGGGAGTGCTATCATATTCCCTGTGTTATATGTGGATGACATATTACTAATAGGAAATGATATCTCAAGTCTGCAATCAGTCAAAGTTTAGTTGTCCCAGAATTTTTCCATGAAAGACCTTGGAGAAGCAACTTATATATTGGGTGAAGTAAATTACTTGTTAGTATAGAAATCACGTATAATATGCAAAATACACAAGAAGGGGGGTTGAATTGTGTTAAATCATCTAAGTTATGAATCTTTAAAATCTTCTTGATTTTCTTGACAAATTCAGACGATTCCAAGTTTACACAATGAACTTAATTTGATGAGTAATGCAACAGAAAAAATTAGTATCTATTATTCTAACAACAAGAAAATTAAAAAGGTAAGAGTTAGAGAATATGACATCGCAATTTATACTGGTTCACCCTTAACCTTGGGATACGTCTAGTCCTCAGAGTTTGTCTGAGATTTCACTATCTCCTTCATTGTTACAAGTATTATTTCTACACTTGCAGAGCCTCTTCAGGTGCCTTTCATAAAGTATTCTTTATCTGCTTCCTTAGCCTTTTTAGGCCCTAGCCTTCCTTTCTCTCGAAAAGGTATTGTTTGAGCTTTCACACTCATGTTACAGATGTATTTTCTCTCTCTCTTTCTTTCTTTTCTCTTAAAATATTTTTCACAGCATAAGCACTTAAGCACATAATTTCTCTTGATTATTTTTGTACATTCAAAATTCTTATTGAAGTCTACAACTACGATTAATATTTATAGCCTAAATCTCTAACTGTCTTCTTGAGAAATCTACTTGTGGAGTCTTTTAAAGTCTATTATTAGTTGAGTCCTGTAACCAACTCCAACTAACTGACGTTCTAGCACATTCTTCAATTACATCGACTTTTTTAGATTCGTATGTTCGTATGATGTCTTAGACTTGATCACTTCGTCTAATCTGTCTTATTAAGCTTTTAGTTAAGTATCGTCTTGATTTGATGATTTGTGCCACTTATATTTATCTGCGCACTTATCAAATTCATCAAAACAATTCACACACTTCTATTATTATTATAATTTGACTTTCATCAAAATCAATAGAAGAAGTGAAGTATTCTTGACTTAACAATCTCCCTCTTTTTGATGATAACAAATAATCAATATTAGAAGATAAAAATAATATTCAGATGAATAATGCAACATATGATATACAAAGATATGTACAATAATTTTCCTTTCTACTGTTCTATGTATCTCCTCCTATTTGTTATTAATCAAAAAGATAGTTTATTTCAGATGCTTCAAAATTTTAGAAAACATTTTTTGAATATTAGTGCGGATCGTCTTAAGGTCTTCTTCTATAGAAACATGTAGAAGTGTTAATTCCTCATGAAGATCACCCACTGCATCGCCTAGTACATCAACCTTAGTATTAATTTCCTCAATGTTTTTAGCTAAGGCTTCCTGAACTTCTGTCTGCTTGTGACTAGCTTCAGTCCATTCGATGAAATTCTTCAAGAGCTCTGAATTAACGGTAGGATCTTGTAGCATTTCACTAAGTGGATGACTATACTCAAAGACAGAAGGTTTTCTAGGTGAATTGTCTAATTCTATAATTTTAATAGAGAGTATTTTGAAAGTTTGTTTTTCATCAGGGATATCAAGATCATCAGGTCCGGGTAATTTGTAAATCAGTTGCCCTATAAGGTGTAAGATAGTTTTAACTGAAGGAATGAAACCTATGAATGAGCAAATGCACAAAGGTTTCTAAGTTAAAAATGATACCTTCAACTGTGATACTTTCATACCTTCCCTCTGATATTGAGCCAACTACCCTGAAGCTTTCGTCTGTAGCAGATGCTCTAAAATTACTTCCTGATTCCCTTGATATATGATGTGATACATAGACGCTTATAGGTTGAGCTGCGTGACATACATCGTCTATATTCTTTACTGCTGCCTGAATCTCTTCTTTTGTGAGATCAAATTCTCATCTTTCAGGAAACTTCTTCTTCTTCCCTTTTTCTTTGCTTGCTACTGGTGCTGGAATTCTAGGTTGTACATCTGGTACAATCTTGATTGTCGTTCTGCTTTTCACTGGATAGATTGTATAAGGATTTTTTCGTAATCTTCAATGGATATGGTTCTGCCTTTTCGTCTTGTAGAATACTATATAATCTTCGTTCTTTATGACTTAGAAGATGTATCATTTGATCATTTACTGTTATAGGTTCAACTTGAACCTTAACTTTCTGTTTAGAAGGTTCTCTGATGATAATTAAACTTTTGTTACGATCAGGCGTTGATTATTCTATGATCTTCATCTTCAAATCTTCCTTCTTTATTGGTTGAGGAGGGTTGTAAGTTACTAGCTGCTGTTCAGACGATGTCTTCGTCTTCTTTTCAACAGCCTGTGTCTTTTGTGGCACATTAGACGATGAAACCTTCTTCTTCTGAATAGGCTTCGTCTTTTTTTGTTCTTCTACTGTTTTGAAAGGGAGTTGTTGTTAAGGCTTCTTCTTCTCAAACATTAACTTCCTTTTTATCTCTGTCTCTCCAAAGGTTTGTTCTGGTTGAGTCTGAGGGATAGAGACGATTGGTTTAGCTGACTGCTATATTTACTCTTGCTCCTTTTCACTCTTAGAGTCTACACTAAGAATAAGAACTCTTTGCTTCTTCTGTTCTTGTTATTGTAAGGTCTTTAATCTTGGTGACCTTCTTGACTTCTTGGGCCTTTCTGATTGGAGCGTCTCAGCCTTTCTCTTTGAAGACACTTGGTGAGTTGGTTGTTGAACCTTGCTTTCCTTCTTCTCTGGAATCGTCTTGGCTTGTATCGACTTATCAGACGATTGTTCAACCTTTACCTTTGCTGATATTCTTTCAGACGATCGAGGTGTTACTTATTTTTTGGATGGAATATTTCCTTTCCTGCTTCGTCTTACTAAAAGCTCCCCCTTAGACTGTGCTTTCGGTGTGAAATCTTCATCCGCTTTGGCTTGAGTCTTGATCCCCATTTTGTGAATATTAGAGGCATTGATAACACTCTTAACATCCAGCTTTTCTCTATTTCCTCTATCAAGTAGAATTCCAGATGCTTTGAAAAATCTTGTTAATAGCATACCGTAAGGTAAAGAACCACTCTTCAGATGATAATCCTCCCTAGCCTTTATCTTGTACTTCAAAATCAAAAACAAAAGATTAACAGGTTGGTGAGTGAGTAGATGAAACAGACAGTGTTCATCATTCATTATTACTATGTCCTTTGATCCTGCTCTTAGTAGGATACAATGGAGAAGAAGTGAGTGAAGAACCCTATCCATCGGAATGAGGGTTAAAGACTTCTTGACTCTTGGATTACTGAATCCATATAGTTTTCGATTGACGTTGGCTTCGTCTATATGACTTTGATCAATCCAATATGTATTATTGAACAATTCTACTCCTTCATTTGGACACCTAATAGCCTCCACCACAGAATCTTGTGTGATTATTATCGATAACCTATCTACCATTGATACCAAGGTGTTGTTTACCACCTTCGCATTCTTTCAAAACTTATATATTTCATTTAGATACATCGGCTCTCAGATGTTGAAGAAGTTCTTCCATCCAACTGCTTCAATCTTAGGTTTGATATTCATCCGAGCATTCTTCAAGGAAGTGAAATCGATGAGTCTTCTACAAACAAGAGATTTCAGCATTTTCTAATCTGTAAACATGTTACTGTTTAGTCTGAAAACTTTCAACTTTTCAGCTTCTTCAGGACGAATCATCTGGATCATGGAGTTTCAGACGAATGGTAATTGAACATCACCATATTTAGATTTCATCTGATTTCCTTGAATTTGTCTTCACTTAATGGTTTGGTGAAGATATCTGCCCATTGTTGATTTGTCTCAACAAATTGTAGATTGATGATCCCTCTCTGTACATAGTCTCTTATAAAATGATGTCTAACTTCAATATGCTTTGCCCTTGAGTGTTGTATTGGATTCTTTGAGAGAT
>JAOTAY010000190.1:11652527-11669695 GCA_025629805.1 Erythroxylum baracoense | reverse complement strand
AAATTGGTACCTAATCACAACAAATCAATCAAATTAATCCTCAACATAGACTAATCACATGCTTATTAGTAAGAAAAGAATCGGGGTCCAACATTTTGTCTTTAGGAAGCATCCATCAATCTTGAAAATTGGTCTTAAATGCTTCCATCCTCTTTTCATGGCATTAAAACAAATGTCTAATCTTTTGAACAGCTTAAATGCTTCCATCCTCTTTTCATGGCCTTAAAACAAATGTCTAATCTTTTGAACAGCAAAAAAATATAAAGAAGTATTAATATAATATATATCATAACATAACATAATAAGGTAGGAAGTATTAATAAGTTAATAAAATTTTCATTTATCATTATCTGTAGTAATGAACTTTCTTGATTTCTTAATAATTGTAACTTAACTGTTGACCCAAGATTGCTTATCTTCAACTTATGTACGTAACATTGCAACTTTACATATTCATTAATATAATATTTTGCTCTCTATTTCCTCAATATCTTCTTTGCTCTTCTACAAATGCTTGAATTAACAAAAATATTGAGTTTTTCTCTACATTCTTCGACCTTTTTTTTGGTTAAGATACTAGTCTTCTCTAAAATTCTATGTTTGAAGTTTCTTATCAAGAATTTGGTAGAAACCAATTTTGGATTGTTTGTTATGAAACAACTATGATCAGGGTTATAAGTTTTAACCCTAAAACATCTCTCATTCTTATTATATCCAGCATACAAAACCCATGGGCATCCATTAATACACATAAACCTAATATGATTACTCTCACACTTTTTTAACCTAATATTGTATCTAGTAAGTACTGCATAATCAACAATAACATCTTTAAATTCTTTTGCAGTTGCGAACTCCATTCCCAATCTCCACTCATATGCCATTTCTATAGGATTATCCCTAACATTTGAATTGAGTCTACGCAAAGATTTATCTGCCTTTTCTCTACTAAGATATTCATTAGTACTAATAACACTACCACCATCTATTGATTCATCAACTAGATGATGGTCATCTGGAATATCTATATAGAATTCTGATTGAAAATGTGAATCTTATTCCTCCATATTCACATCTATATGTGCACCTTGTTCCTCCAAATTTTCATTCATATGTGGACCATATTCCTCCAAATTTTCATTCATATGAGAACCTTGTTCCTCTATATACTCGTTCCTCTAAATTTTCATTGATATATGCACCCTGTTCCTCCACATTCCTATGATCACCTGGTTCCTCCATATTAATAACCTGTTCATCATCATCATCACGGTTCTCTCCTCCAGTTATATGTAATATGTCAGGAGCATGGGCATGTATATCTAAGTGATAAGTTATATATACATCAATAATCTCATATATTTACATAAAGTTTGCTAGCCTAATGTAACTTTAGTTTGACTTTATAACTCTTAGTGACTCTTTAAAGTTAAAACAAGGTGCTCTATAACATTCCTAATCAATTTGATTATACCTTAAATCCTTCCTCATCTTATATATTTGTCGATTACTAACATAGTCAATGTCAACATTATCAAATATAGCAATATCCCCACCAACATATCTGAATTCAAGCTCTAACATGAAATGTCCACCATAAAAAAATCTTATACTTCCATGCTCACCATTAAAACCTGTAAAGCAACCATTAAAAAATAATTGCATCCACTTTAAAGACCTGAGCACTATAAGGCATTCACAAAAATTCAAATCATAGAGAGTAAGACACAATACTTAAGAAGCAATGTTTCCACTCTTAATCTAGAATAAAAAGTGATAATAAATTGTTAATTACTTAACTACCTTGTACTGATTAAAAAATAAATATTTAACTACTGCAAATTAGCTTCATTAAGGTATCATAATAACAAGTCTCTTTGGTAAATGGTCAATTATAAGGTTAAAATAAATAATATGTTACAAAAATTAGCACTTTGTCATTATTTAAAAGACTCCTAAGAGCTAAAAAAGGCTACTCCTAATAAAATTTCATTCATCATCAATATCACCAAGTCTTTATCTTCTGGGGCAGCATAGCTTTGAAAAAATGTATTTTATTGAAAGTAGTCTTGAAGATTAAGGAAAACTCCTAAAAGTAAGGAGTTCAAAGAAGTTAGGAAATAACAACCTTTGTTATCATACTAGTAAAATCAAAATCAAGTATGTGTTAGTTTTATATTCTTCAAAGCCAAATTAAACAAACTTCTTAACCATATTATTCCCAATGTAAGAAATAACAAAAATATAACTCTCATCCACTCTCATCCATAACAAAGCCATTTTTTGTACATTCAGTGACCTAATTTCCCCTCTAATATTATCAAAGAATTTAGCTAAACAAACAAATTTTTATGGGGTTATAACATGAAGATATGACTAACTTGCAGAATTTCTCATCTGTGAGATAACATTTTTGTTGATAAAACCTCTTCTATCAATCAAGAAATTTAGTTTAGTTATTCAGTATAAAAGACAATTTACTAATAATAATGTAAGAATTGAATTTAGAGAAGAAAATAATATTGTGAGAGGAAATTATAGCAGAAAAAGAGTGAGAGGGTACTAACATTTTATAGTTAGAGTAAGGTTTTGGTATAAAGAAGCCAAAAGGCTAATGTGTATGCATTGTGGCTTAATAAGACATACTATTGATATGTGTTATAAAAAGCATAGTTTTCCTTCAACTTTCAGTTTAATCAGGGATAGATAGATATTAGGAATGTAAATCAAACTAGCTGTTCAATTTTTTATGAACCAAAATTCTATAATGGAGTGTTAAAATTTGAAAATCATACAAATACAAAGTCTTCTAAGGTTTCTTTAAACTAGGGATAAAGGAACCAAAGTAGTCTTAGTAGAAAATATAATTCACTTTAGATCACTTGGTACTACCATTGCACTTATATGTACATTCAATAAAAAAAAGGAAGAAGCAAAAGGATGTTGGAGCACGTTAATTATACAAAAAGGGGAAGTGTAGTAGCAAAGGCATCTTTTGTTTTCTCTTGATTCTTAAAAGTGTTAATTGATCATATACATAAGCCTAATAACATAAAATTCAGACAGGACCACATAAGAGGCAAGCCAAAACACATATGTCCCTCCATAGGATTGCCTCCTTTATGCAGTCCACAAGAAGAAAAGTAGCTAAAAGACACGACGTAATCTAACAGACAAAAATAGAACATCATTGAACTAACCAAAAACAAATACAACCAGTGAAGCAGGAAAAACCACATACATAAAGAAATTGATGCAAACATGAATAAGAAGCAACAACAACTAAAGGGAAAATAAACAATAACAAACATATATTAAAATGAAGCAACCAAAAGCAGATGCAGATAGGTAGACACGAATAAGAAGCAATAAAAAAGACATCAAAGTAAGAAATTCAAGACAATGTAAACTCTTTACCACAGTAAACTCAAGAAGTTGTTTGGTTTAAAATAGTGAGGACTTCAACTGTGACCAACAACAGATGAACATTGTGGATTTCAAAATGGTGACAATTTCTTCAATAACCAATGATGACTGTCGTAGGGCGATTGGTGAAAAATGGGAATTTTTACCAGCTTCTTTTATATTAGGAATTTCAGTTTTGCCGATGTTAATAGTTTAGCTTAATTACTAAATTTAATTACTTAAGTTAATAGTTTATTTGGTTAAGTTAATTTATTAGATTAATAAATTATAGGTTTAACTTATCTGTTAAGTTAATACGTTAATTAGTTAATTTAATTTGCTAGGCCAATAAAAATTAGGGTAGAATAGTTATAGCGGGTCCCACATTTAAAAATATTAACAAAATTTTAAGTTTTATAATTTAAGTAAACGAGTCCCTTAATGCCATGTCGACCTAGATATTAAAATATTATAAATATGTGTTGGGTCATTGTTAACATATCATAAAACTAACGATGTCTCTTTATCGTCAATTTCTTGGTCAATTTAGGGCCGAATTTTGATGTTTGTCAAATGATAGGATTTAATTTGTACTCTCTAAAATGTTATGGTTAAATTTATCAGAGAATGTAAACGTTAAGGTTAAATATGGCCCTTTTTCCTTAATGTTAAGTAGGCTTTGGACTTTAGATCTGCCTAATTCAAAAATTTGCATTTGGTTTGTGATAATGTTTATGAGAGAAATTTGAAAAAAGGAATTGATTAGGATTTTATATCCTGTTGGGTTTATGATCAAAATAATTAGAGTAATTGTATATCGAGCTTTAGGGGCTTTATCACTTGAATTAGTTGGCTCTATTTTGTGTAGGATTCGTTACATTTAGGCTATTTTGTATTGAACTAAGTGCTTGTTTCGTTGAGCTTTTGGATGTGAATAAGCACTTTTTTCCACCGCAAAAGCTTTTTTAAGAAAATTGAGTATTTGGCTGTAACATAAAAAAGCACTTTTTTAGTAGATATAGCTTTTATGGCAACTAAAATACAGCTTTTTAAGAAGCTCAAATTTAGAGCTTCTCAAAAAAGTACTTTTTCAGGTAGATTTTTTAGATCAATTAACGAGCCTATTTTTTAGTCCCTTTTACCCTTATGTTTTACACATAATTTCCACAATACCCACAAACACATCTTCACGTTTATTTTGAGTTTTATATAATATTATTTGACTTTTTATATGTTTTAATATATATTTTTGATATTAGTTTTACTTATGTTATAATCCATGCAAAAGATTTGGTTAGATATATTTCCATTTATATTTCTTATGATTTAAAATTATATAATAATTAATATATTGTGCTTTGCATATTGTTTAATATATTTTCAATAATATTTATATGCATAAATAATTTTTATTACAAAATAAAATATAGTTAAAATTAAAAATGCTTTTTATTTTTATGTTGTTAAACAGTCTATTGTATGAAGCTCTTTCAAAAAAGCTCCTTTTTAAATAACAGCTAAACAGTCAACTAGCTTCTTAGAAAAGCTCTACTGACAAAAGCTCTACTGATATAAGTTCATCCAAACATACACTAAGTTATATCAAATAACATGTATTATGTTCATTTATATATGTCAAGCTTGATATTTTTCAATTTCTCTATGTCAATTTTACATGAATTTTACTTGCCAATTCTATTTGAGTCCAATAATTGATATTTAATTGTCATGTGAATGATGATTGAGAACTTATCAAACTTGTAATTTTGTAGGTAATTAGAATATGATTTTTCACTCTATACATGCATGACATAACATTGATACACATGTTTACTATTTTTTCTTCCTATAGAAACTTAATGTTTTAATTATGACTACTGAATCAAAGAATATTATTGCTAAATTCAACAAAAGTGAGAAATTAAATGATAACAATTATGAAATATAAAGCATGAAAATCCAATATGTAATGAAGGAGTGAAAAGTTCTAGAACCATTAAACATAACTGTGGACATTCCTGCAGAAGGCAATACGACTTAATACAAAAGGGACAATGATGCTTATGAAATATAAAGGAAGAAAAATTGTTAAGCAATATGGATAAAGATATAATGCCTGGGTTTTGTAAATATGAAAATGTTAAAGAGATATGGTCCACTTTAGCTACACGTTTTAGAGGTACCTCAAATACTAAAGTAAGATTACTAACTATCAAGTTTGACACTTGTAAGAAGCAACCAAATCTCATAATATAAAAGTATTTAAGACATATGTCAAGCATGATAAATGAGTTACAGAACATTGGTCATGAATTATCAAATGAGTAGCAACTGCAAGTTGTGATTTTAAGCTACATTAGAGTTGAGAACATATAAAGATGCATTTAACTCACAATAAGAACATCAAGACAATGAAAGATGTTATGAGGCATCTTATATTAGAACAAGAACATCTTAAACCTTCAAGATGTCCTCCAAGGTATATGCAATTGCATCCAGCTTACATAGAGCTATGAACTGGAATGTTAACATCATGGTGGATCTAAACAGAAAAAGGGTAAGGAAAATACTCACTAGAATCAAGACTCAAAGAAGGCAAAATGGAACCAACACGGAAAAGGAAAACATCCTTTTAAAAAATAGAATGCAAAAAGAGTTAAGTTCTTTAAGTATGGTAATAAAGGTCTCTTCATTTGTGATTATAGAGAGCCCAAAAAGGTAATATCTTATTATATGGAGATTTGTTCTATAAGTGTCTTTTATTTTGTTTTTCCAATTGAATCACATCGTTTATGGATTGCAAACTCAAGAGCAACCAACCATGTAGTGAAGGATAACTATGTCATTGTAGAATTCCATAAATCACATATAGAACACAATGGATTTAATTAGTAGATAACTTAAGAGCTACTGTACAAGTGATTGGAACATGCAAACTAAACATTTGTGGTAGCCGATCCCTAATCCTACATAAAGTGTTGTTTTCTTTAAAGATTTGATGGAAACTTATTCATGTATTTGTATTGACTAATCTTCGTTTTGATGTAAATTTTTATAATGGTGGCTTGGACATATATCTTAAAACCATTTATTATGATCATGGATTTATATTGGATGATTTTACTATTTTGGATGTTTTTTATTCAGATAATAACATAACTTATTCAGATAATAACATAAGTTATTCCTTGTTTATATTATCTAGTAGTTCTAATGATGATGCAATTTTGTGGCATGCTAGACTGTATCATATTGATCAAAATTAAATAAGTCGATTAGTTAAAGAAGGCCTTTAGGTGATTTACATCAAGTATATCTAACTATTTGTGAGCATTGTCTAACTGGAAAAATGGAAAGAAAGTCATTTGAAAAGGGAACATAAGCTTCTTATCCATTGTAGTTAATTCAGTCTCACATCTGTGATCTAATAAATGTAAGGGTATAATGAAGGGTTATATATTTTATCACTTTTATATATTACTATACTTGGTATGGTCACATCTATTTGATTTTTCACAAATCAAAAGCATTAAATTATTTCATAAAATTTATGAATTTGGTTAAGATTCAATTAGATAAGAAAATAAAAGAATTAATAACTAATCAAGGATAATAATACTCATCTAATAAGTTTAAGATGCTATATGATAAAAAAGAAAGAGAAAATCAGTTAACTATTTCTCAAACCTTATAATAAAATGGCATCTCAAAAAAACATAATCAAAAGCTACTAGATATGGTTACATCTATAATGACACTAAATTTACCAATAACCTATTAAGATGATGCGTTGCTTACAACCACTTATATACTTCATCAAGTACTCATAAAATCAGTTAAGAACACTCCCTATGAATTGTAGACATGTAAAAACCTTATATGAAAAATATAAGACCATAAGGGTGTGATGCCTATATTTGTAACCTCTCTCATAAATATGGGAAAATAGGCTCAAAAGGAAAGAAAAGCATCTTTATTAGATACTTTGAATAATAAAAAGAATATGTGTTTATAAGTAACTGAGGTAATGAAGGAGTAACTGAATTTGAATCACAAGATGTCATATTTTTAGAAAATGAATTTCTGAAATAGGTGAAAAAGGAAAAGACCTATATTTATATCAGACTAGATCACAATGATTATATTACGAGGAATCATGAAGAGAGACTTTATCTAAATCAGATTAGCCTAGAATTTGAAGGATTAACACAAGGTTAATCAAAGTTACAATCCACTAAAAGTTTACCTATTATATCTTATCAGAGTGAGAATAATCAGGATATTCATGAATTCGTTTCTCATAAATCTCACTATATCAAAATAATCATAGAATTATTTGTCGGCATCATTTTGAAATAGAAGAGAAAATTCATATGATTATCTCCCATGATGAGGATAAGGTAAGGAATATACATAAGGTTATTAAAAGAATGGATGAAAGAAATAAAAGAATAAATGACTTCTTTAAGCTCAAATCAATTACGAGACTTGGTTAATTTCCTCAATAGGTGCAAAGTATTGGGAAAAAATAGGCTTTCAAATTAAAATAAAAATATAATGACATTTTTCAAATATAAAAGACATGCCTATGGCCGAAGGATATGTATAATAAGAGGGAATTTTTTATGACGTGACATTTTCACCTATTATAAGGTTTGCTTCAATTTGTCTAGTCTTAGCTATAATAGCATTTTTGAATCTTGAATGTCATCAAATGGATGTAATAGCTTCTTTTCTAAATAGAGAATTAGAAGAAAAAATCTATATGAAACAACTTGTGAGTTTCATTAAGATAGGATAAGACTATAAAATATATTAGTTATTAAAACTAATTTATAGTCTAAAGCAATCCTTGAGGTAGTAATATATTCGTTTTCATAACATAATTATTTTATATGATTTTTATATGATTTGATGAAAACCACTATGCGTATACTAAAAGATGCAAAGATAAATTTGTGATTTAATCTTTATATATAGATGACATTATGATTGCTTATATTAACTCTAAGTTTGTTAAGCAAAGTAATGATTGGTTATCATCTGAATTTGAGATGAATTCATAGATGAAGTTGCATATATTCTTGGAGTTAAGATTTCAAGAAATTGTTCAAAAAGATTATTCTCACTTTCTCAATAACCTATATTGAAAAGATTTTTGAATGATTCCATATACAAGATTGCAAACTGATTGATAATCCTATTGCTAAAAGTAAAGGTCTCATCAAGAAGTTTTGCCCATCAACATCAGAAGAAGGGGAATAAATGAAGAAAATTCCTTATTCCAGTGCAGATAGAAGTATCATATATGTTATGATATGTACAAGGTCAGACATTTGTTACAATATTGGAATGGAAAGTATATATCAGTCAAATCTTGGACAATCCTATTAGAAAGTAGTAAAGAGGATATTGAGGTATTCAAAAGATACTATTAATTATGCATTGTGTTATCAATGTAGCGATCAACACATATAAGGTTACATAGATGCAAATTAGGAAGAAGATTTATGTGAGAGAAAAATTAACCTTTGGATTTGTTTTTTCACTTACAATGGTACTATAAAATAAAAAATCAAGAAACAACCCTATGTTTCATTATCCACATTGGAATATGAATTTATCGCATTTTCAGCAATAGTAAAATAAGTTATGTAGTTTAAAATATTTTTCATTAATTTGAGCATTGCTAAAAGTGAGACTAATCCAATAATAATCAACTGTGATAGTCAAGGAATAATTGCTTATATTAAAGGTTTTACATTTATTATAAAATCAAACATGTAGATACCAAGTGCAATTATGTGAGAAATAAAATTGCATGAGTGAAGTGAACATGAAGTATATATCTACACAATATGTGGTGGCTGAGTCAATGACAAAATTAATTTCCTAAGATACATACATTGGGCATGTAAAATCACTAGGATTATATAGATATTGAAATATAATTAATTAGCATTTCTCCATATATGTTCATTTATTATACTGTCATATTTAAATACAAATATGAGTTTGACATTGTTTATTAAGTAATAAGCATTGTGTAGTATTTGATTATGAAATATCCTTATGTTATATGGCATATTTTATGTATGAATCAAAAGGTTCTTTCTGATTGGTTCTCTCACACATGCAATCGTCTTCAGTATCTTTGATGAATGAAGATGAGACAAGTTTTAAATTTATTATCAAGGTGACAATAAGAAGCAATAGCAAGAAACTTAAACCACAAATGCCAACTTAGATAATAAATCAAAAGAAAGTTGTTTATAGTGAATAGTCATCATATTTGTCTTAAGTTGCTAGATGAGAGTTCAAAAAGATGAATTTAAGAGTAGACTAGCAGACTCACGTTAAACATTAAGTATATTTAAACCAACATATGTAAGTTATTACAATAATGAAAGACATGTGCACCAAATGAAGTGGAGTTAATATTTTAGCACATGACTCTTATCATACATGCCAAAAAAGACCATGAAAAGTATTCATGTAAATTAAAAGATCTCAAATTACATTATAAAAGACCTTAGGCTATGTTTGGTTAGGGGTTTATTAAAGGAATGGAATGGAATGTAATATTGTTCCATCATTTGGAAGGAGGGTTTATAATAGAATGGAATGAAACAGGATGGAAAAGAAGGGTTTCTTATTACATCTCATTCCATCCTAAACAGTAAAAATGATAAAGCTCTGATTTGGGAGGTTTATGATAAAATGTAAAATGATAAACAACTTTTCACTATGTTACATTATAAACCCTTCTTTCAAACAACATTTCACTATATTACATTATGAACCCTTCCATCCCTCCCAAACAATAATTTTCTAATATTATATTCATTTATATTTCATTCCAATAAAAATTTTACGTCCAACCAAACATAGCCTTAGATATTAAATGAGTATTATTATATACCTTTATGACTTTTGTATGATTCTTAAGAATTAAAGTTAAGGTTTGCTACTTTAAAATGTTACCAAAAGATTACGTGTGATACGATCTTATAGGGCAATTTTAATAAAACAAATTAAAATCAATTTAAGAGAATTTAAAATAGAAGAAGGCCATTTTGTTTGATGACTCGCATAATATATAAAACAAATGTATTCAAAGGTGGTCATCATCTTTTAGTAAGAAAATTGAATACATTTGTAATATAATGAAGTAACTAAGATGAAAGAAGACTAAATGCAAGATATGACCTAGGTTATAACATATTAAATCTACTCAAGAATTGATTCATTAATCGAGCTATCTTATATTTCTCAATTGCGAGGTATGACCTAAGGTATAATATACTAAAGGATTAATTTATTATCAAGATGACAATAAATTCTCTTTATATGTTGTTCGCACGGTTTATTGTGTAAGTATAAAAAGTTATAAATTTTTAATTAACTAATTTCTAACTACATAGAGCATTTAAGAATTTGAATTTTAATATAAAATATATGTTTAAAATTCAAAAGGATAAGAGTGATCATTTTGAAGATCAATTAGAATTTAGATAAGTCTTTGTTCTCAAAATAGTTTTAATAATGCATACGGTTAGTTGATCCCGTTATTTATGTTTAAATTTTCTTACTTATGAGCATTTCTTCTGGTTCTTTGTAGATGAAAGTAGTTATGGGCTTAAGACTTGGAGTGCGATTAAATTTCTTATTTGGGTTTTAGAACTTTTACTGCTGCATGTTTGTTCAACGATTAATTACTCCCAAGTCTAAATTTTCCTTATGTAATCAAGAAACAAAATGAACAAATTCCTCTAGTTAGTACATGTTGTAGAACCACATTCATGGAGGTAAAAGGAAAATGGAGCTGAGTTAGTTTGACTACTCTACTGGCTGAAGGGGGAAGCTAAGTGTACTTGATACCTGACTTATTTTAAGTCCAATTTTGATATTTATTTTGTATGACAATCGAATGGTATGGTGCAATACCCCATCCTTGAAAAATGTAGCAGTTGGGTAAGACATTTCTAATATCTACTCCATCCTGGTTGTCTTTAATGATAATATTGGCAGAACACACTTTTTTTGTTTGATGTTTAGGTCAGCCATTTTCCAGAAGGATAGAAACAAGATCATATCCTTGGTTTGGGCATGAACGAAGAAAAGCTTAAACGAAATCCCGTAAAATTCTAACTTACCCTTTCTTTGTTCTTTATGTGATCTGTTTCTTTATGGCAACTGGTTTTGGTCAGGGTTGCTTGACAGTTGATTCATCAATTCTTTTGCTTGGAAGTGTTTAGTGTGTGCTCCACGAAGTTGTTTCATGCAAGCTTTATAGATTAGACTTTCTGCATAGTGTTGGGCTTTTTGATGCTTTTATATATATGGACACCAATTGGTGAGAAATATTCGAAAGATTCTGATTTGTTTATAGATTCTGACAGAATACGTCGTGCAAGACTGAAAAATGAATCCTAAACTTCCTTTTGAAGATAATTCCTTTGACGCCATAACCAATGTGGTATGTGTACTTCCCCTGTCACTTAAGCGTTGAATATTGGTTTGCTTCCAATCGCATGATGGTGTTCGCAAATCAAGAAAATAATAGTACAGAAATTGCTATTTGCAGATGGCCATGCATGCTGCTTAAATCAACCTCTTTACTGACATTATATCCTTAAGGAATAGTATTCTTTTTTCTTTTTTCTTTTTTTTTCATTTTTTAGCATTCCACTTCAAAATGGAAGACTCCGACTTGACGTTTTTAGTTGAATAATTGACATCCAGGTGTTATTTCTTCTCTGAAATTATCATCAAATTAGATATTTAGAGCGATTTCCAGAAGCAGGCTGCCAAATTTATTACATACCTAAAGTTATCTTTCTTTTTCCCTTCAAAAATATTTCACAGGTGAGTGTTGATTATCTTACAAAACCGCTTGATATTTTCAAGGAAATGAGCCGGGTACTTATGCCATGCATGATGACGTGATGCCTTTGTCCGCTTGCAATGAAGAGTCAAGTATTAAGTGCATCTGCGTTTTGTGTTCAATTCTGTCTTAACTTCTCAAATTGCATTTGCATACCAGCTTTTCCATTCGTTGCTTTTGGACAAAAGCCATCTCTATATGGACATCAACAAGTGACGCTGATCATGTCATGATAGTTGGATGATATTTCCATTATGGTGGAGGATTTGAAGCTCCACAGGTAATTTATCATCCGTGAATATTTCCAATATTATTTCTTTAAACAAAACCAGGTATGAATCACTAGTATTCACTTAAGTATACACAGGAAAGAAGGCTTTCACTATTTATTACCAATACTCATTTAATTCTTAGGGGTGATTAATTACCATCTTGTGAGAATATAATGCACAGTTTGGTTATATGCTACCATAAAGTTTCAGCTAAAAAACACTTAATCTTTAAAGAGTATCTGATTCAAAAGCAAGACCTAGCTAGTGTTCAGAAATTCTTATGGATTCTCCTATAATCATTTGAACCTTCTTGCTTGGAAGCTGAACTATTCTGGCCGTTTTAGACTACAAGAGTGTGTCCCTTGACTGAATTTGTAATTGTCGACAGGCTGTAGATATATCTACAAACCCTGATCGATCATATCCAATGTACATAGTCTATTCTAGAAAAGCGTTTACTGCTTAAAATAAAGTGGGTGGACATGATAGAGGCTCTGGCTTTTGGTTGTGCTTCTTCAGGTGTTGTAGAAGGTGTACTTCACCATTTTCATTAGCAGTAGCTATAGACATCTACACATACAGAAAAAGGCATTTAACTAAGGCTATGTTTGGTTAGAAGTAAAGTTGTTAATAGAATAGAATGGAATTGAATTGAATAGTTTATAATAGAATAGAATGTAAATGGATGTAATATTAGAAAATTGTTGTTTAAAAGGGATGAAATGTAATATAGTGAAATGTTGTTTAGATTAAGGGTTTATAATGTAATATATTGTATCATTTTACATTCTATCATAAACCTCCCAAATTAGAAAATTTTCATTTTTACTGTTTAGGATGGAATGGGATGTAATATAAAATCCTCATCTTCTATCTCGTTTCATTCCATTATAAACCCTTCTCCCAAATAGTAGAATAATATTACATTCTATTCCATTCCATTCCGTTAATAAACTCTCAACCAAACAGACCCTAAAGTAACATAAAAGTCATATTAACAATGCAGAATTTAATCCATGATTTTCAGGACAAAATATCGTTTCTTAATTATGATGAAAGATATTGTTGTAATATCACTAGTTTCATATGCTCCAAATAAAGCCCTTATTTTGATGCTTTAATTATCATACACTCTTTTGAAGAACTTTGGCATTTGGAGGGCCATGTCACTTGCCATCTTCTACTATAAAGATCTTCGAGCTCTGATATCATTTTTTTCTTGGAAGGTGATGGTCTTTTAATGAAGATGACAAAGAAGCAACAATGGAAAAACTATCACAAACTCAAAAATGGTTAGTTCTTTATTTCCAAAATTTAGGCATATTGTAGTAATCATTGAAAAAGCAAAAGATTTGAAGGCTATAACTATTGAACAACTGAATGGCTTACTTGAAGCATATGAAAAAGGAAAAAAACAGAAAGTAAGAGGTCTTGAGTATCTTCTTTAAACCAAGCTCATTTTGAATGAGAAGGAAAGAAAATTAAACACCCAACGAGGTCAAAAATCGAGAGGACATGGAAGTCAAAGATGAGGAGGTTTCAAGCCATCTAAAAATGAAGGAAAAGGACAAAGCAATCTGTCTATAAGAAAGTATGAGAGGAAGCATGCCAAGAAATGATGGAGGTTAAAGGTATGGCAAAGCTCAAGTTGAATATTTTAATTGCCATAAACTCGGTTACTTTGCTTCAAAATGTAGAATTCACTCTATTATTGGCTTATAAAGGAGAGGAAGGAGTGAAAAAGAGTACTTGGTTTTTGGACACTGGCACTAGTAACTATATGTGTAAGGACAAAGATATATTTGTGGAGCTTGATGAGTCTATAAGATGAATTGAGTATCTTCTTATTTCATTTGAAAGATGGAAGGCAAAAGTTTATTTCAAATGTATATTATGTTTCAAGTATGAAAAATAACATACTAAGTTTAGACCAACTCTTAGAGAACAACTATGATATTTGCCTTAAAGATCATAATCTTTCAATAAGAAACAAAGAAATAATTTGATAGCTAAGGTGCTAATAACAAGAAGAAGAATTTTCTTAATTAACATCGTAAGTGATGTGGTAAAATCTTTTTAATCTTGCATTAAAGACCCTTTTTAGTTCCTAAAATTTGGGCATCTAAATTTGAAATTTTAAAGTTTTTGAGCGAGAAAGGAATAATGAAAAGATTGCTTCCATCGTTCATTTGGATTAATCATGTAAGGGGTGCCTATATGAAAAGCATTTAAGAAAAAGCTTTTCAAAAGAGGCAATTACAAGAGCTATGAAGCTAGTATAGCTCATACAACATTGATACATGTGGTCCAATTTCACCTTGCTCCTTTGGCAAAAATATATTCTTTTTTCTCTTTATTGATGAATTTTTAAGAAAGACATAAGTGTATTTCTTAAAAGAGAAATCAGAGGCATTTGGTGCCTTTAAAAGGTTCAAGACACTTGTTAAAGAATAAAGTGGATGTGAGATCAGGGCTTTCAAATTCAATAAAGGAGGAGGAGTCACATTAAGAGAGTTTAACAAATTTTATAAAGAGCACGAAATTCATCGCCATTTAACAATTTCAAGAACTATCCAAAAAAATAGAGTAAAGAAGATGAAGAATAAAACCATTCTTAAAATAGCTCGAAGCATGTTGAAAAGTAAAAAATGTCTAAAGCATTTTAAATAAAAATTATGAAATGTGTGATCTACTTACCTAACCATTCACAAACAAGTAGCATATAAGGAAGAATGTCACAAAAGGCATAAAGTGAACGTAAACTTGACATTGCACACTTGAAGGTATTTGAGAGCATTCCATGCATCAAACAAAAGGAGATCAAAACTTGATGACAAGAGTGAGAAGTTTTATCAACTCAGAAGGCTACAAGCTTTACAATTCAAACAATGGTAAAGTGGTCATTAATAGAGATGTAAAGTTTGATGAAGAAAGTAGATAATAATGGGATGTCGAAGAAGATAATTATAACTTCCTTCTTCTCATAGTTGAAGATAAGGAAGAACAATAAGCAAGTGAAGAAGCACAAGAGCCTACAATACCTCCCTAATTATATCAAGGGCATAATCTCGCATTGATTATCCTCATCATTTTTAAAAGAAAGAAAGGCACGAAAGGAAAGAGATTTATAAGACATAATTGAGATTAAAAAACCATCAAAATGATTTCACTTTATTTTATCTCCTTACAAATTATGAAAAAATAATTTTTGAAGAAATTACCCAAAATAAGAAATATAGAATAATATCATTAAAAAAATGACACATGGGAGCTTGAAGCACTTCCAAAAAGGCAAAAGGTAATTGGATTAAAGTGCATTTACAATATAAAGAAAAATGCTACAAGGGAGGTAGAATGATAGAAGGTAAAGCTAGTGATAAAAGGCTACAAGCAAAAGGCTGAAATTGATTACTAAAAGGTATTTGCGCTTGTTGCCCATTTTAAAAACTATTAGATTAGTCATTTCTTTAAAAACCTGAGATAAATGGAAGATTCATCAAATGGATATAAAGTCATATTTTTAAATGACTTATTTAAAGACGAAGTTTGTGTAGAACAAGCTTTGGGTTATATGGTGAAAAAGCATGAAGTTAAAGTGTTAAAGTTGAAGAAAGTATTATCTGGCTTAAAGCAAGAACTAAAGGCATAGTATAGTAGAATCAGTAAATACTTCCAAGATACCAACTTTACAAAATGTCCACATAAACATATCCTCTATGTGAAGAAGGATAATTATGGTGATATTTTAATTATTTGCTTATATAGATAATTCGATCTTCACAAGCAACAATCTAAAAGAGTTTAAGATGAATAACCTTATGGTATGTTTTTATGAGGGTAATAGAATATCTATTACCTATCTATTCCTACGTATTATGTAATCGTTGTTTGGTTAGAAAAATGTGAACGGAATAAACATTCCATAGATTAATGATTCGTCGACATGAGGGAATAGCTAAAGATGCTATTCCCCTGTCTTTACCTATCCGCACACATCCAGAATAGGTAAACGCAACCTTTCTTTCTGTTGGACAATTTCTACCCCCGTATTAAATTCTTGTAAACTATCTTGCGGAAGAGCAGTGATGGCGACCAACAGACGGTGAGAGATCAAAATGACGATGGCTCCAGGACAGTTGGTTTGGGAGATAGTGAAGAGGAACAATTCTTTTTTAGTGAAGCAGTTCGTAAGAGGAAATGCCAAAGTTTAGTTCAGTAAAGAACCCAACAATCTCTATAACCTCAACTCCTACAAACACTCTGGTATTTTCTTTTGTTCTCTAAATTTATGTGTCGATTGAAACTTTTTTTCTTTCCTTATCTGGTTCATGGGGTATTGGGAGGTGGGTGCAAGAAATTAATGTTTTGGTTTTATGGGTTTGATTTAGGGCTGGCAAACAAGAAAACAGTGAGCATTCAAGCCGGTGGCAAGGACCTGTTTGTTGTTCTGAATACGACTAAGACAAAGAAACAGAACAAGCCTACTGCTTTGCGTCACGATTCTGTCATGAACAATGGCTAAGGCTGTCGAGAACCAAGTATGTTTTCATGTTTTCTCCGTCTCTTTTGCTTATTGATGCTCTTTATTGGTTTGTTTTAATCTG
>JAOTAY010000190.1:11633949-11648349 GCA_025629805.1 Erythroxylum baracoense | reverse complement strand
AAAAAGTGGGCCCAAAGTAATGATCATTGATAAGAGTATTCAAAAAAAAATTTATACCGACTTTTGTTTAGTGAAGTAATGTGACCCGCTATCCTCGCGGGGCACGGATTCGGATATCACTGTCGATATCGGGTTCGGGTCCGGCGGGAGTGGGGTGTTACAACAACACAGTTTAAAACATTGATTCTTTGAGTTTATTACTGATGTCGGTAACAGATCTAATTTTTATTTAATATTTGGACATGTACTTAGAAAATTTATAGACACATGGATACCTACGTGGTTGACCTATAAGTCATAACTTATTTAACTATGTCCATAAACCTTGAGCCATAACCCATAACCCATAACTTATAACCCACCAAATTTATTCTAAAATAACCACACCTTTTAACCCTATTTTTCACCTTTCACCTTTCACCTTTCACCTTTCACATTTCACCTTTTAAACATTTGACCCATTACCGTCATTTGAAAAATAAACTCTCAGTTGGAGTTTGTTGTTGTTTAAAGTCATAATCATCGTTTGGAAGAAGCCATTAGAAGCTATCATCATTTGAAAAATAAACCACTATAGTCATTTGGTTTCATTCTTAGTTATAAAATTTTGTAGTTTTATTGTAGTTGGCTTCATTAATGATATTTGTGATATATGCATTAAAAGCTTTTCATCTTGTATGAAGATTATTTCAAACTTGATGACAAAAACTTTAAAAATTTTGCAGGAGTTGTTGAGTGGTAGTAGTTTTAGAGGTGTTGTCTTAAGGTAATAGAACTATCATTTTCTTCTTCTTATGCCATAACCCGAGTCTTATAATAGTGTAACAAATTTCTTACTCGAAAATTCTATAGATTGGTCTCCTCCACCTATTAACTAAAAGCCCATTGTTGATTGACTAGTCACCAAAGATTCGTACAAATCCTGAGTATATGTATTCTATTATGAATTCAATGAGCTTAGTATAAACATTTATTGATGATTGAAATTAACGGGTTATGAGGATTGTATAGTGGGATTTGAGGAAATTTATGGCCCTATTAAATTAAACAAATAGTGGACAAGAGCTAGCAATAATTTTATAACTTGAGGAGAAATTTCATCTTACAAAACAAAATTGTAGATTTAATTTAATATAAGAAGTTTCAACTAATTAAGGAATAATCTCAAATAAGTTATGAAATTGATTTATTCATATTACTTATTTTCACCATTTATATTTATCGCATAATGAGTAAAAAAACTGACGCAAGTTTGACAAATACATTGAATTAAGAAATTTTCTATTTTTGTGGTTAATAAGTGTTATGCAAACTTCATGGACAAAAAAATCATAGAAGATGCTTTGTATCTTATCCTAGATGTGGAGTGACTTATATATTAATTAATTGGTTTTTTGGGTTTTTTGCATCATAATCATGATAGTTTTGTTAAAATGGTCTATTATGTGTTCAGTTTCAATATGGAGGTTATAGATGTTTTAATGGATTGCTCCCCAACTATGTGAAAGAGTCTTGAGTGTCATTCCTAGTTTTCTAAAGAAGATAAACAAGCTAGAATAACATAAATAAGTGTTAAAGTTGAAAATAAAAACTATTAGTATTATATTATTTGTGATTGTCTTTAATAATTGTTATAAGTGGATGTAGAAGTAGAAATATTGGTTTATATTGCATTGAAAATTAATGTTGTTAATTATAGACTTTGGAAACCTTTACTTATGTGGACTCTTCGAGTTTCATTTCATTTCTCAGCCAAGTAGAATTTTCCCAAAAAGCAAGTGAATGCCTGCAAATTTACTCAAAGACTAAAACTTTTACGTCACTTTAATATTGCAAGATTTCAAACAAGTGAATGCCCATTTCTTTCTCAAAGACTGAAACTTCTACAACACTTCAACATTGTAAGATTTCAAACAAGTAAATGGCTTCCAAATTAGAGAACGAATTTATCTGTAGATGTATAACAAAGATCAAGCATAAAGGTAATAGTTGCTATACAAAAATCATAAAGATAGTAACTGCTATACAAAAATGATAAAGATAATAGCTACATAAATCATAAAGATGGTAGTTGTTATACCAACCAAAAATCATTATTCTAATTGATTCAATAGTCAATGTAAGGACATGTTAAGTAGTCTCTCATGTTTTTGATCTTGTCCTCCTCATTTCTACATTTGTTGTTCCCTAATAAAATAACAGTAAATAATCAAAAAAATTGACCAAATTTTCAAAATCAATTCATAAACCTAAATTAATACTTGTAACCTGTGATGAGTTATGACTCTTTTTGTCACTAATGGTTCAAGAGCCTCACCATATAACATTCCATATCCACATTTTTTATTTGGTTTTGAAATTGGTGGTTGACTTGATTTTACAATAGTAGAACTTCCTTCCGCATCACATGTAGTCTACATATAGTAAAGAAAATAAAATGATTAAGATATACAATTAAGGAATAAACAATTAATGTTGAAATTATTTTGTTAACTTACAACCAAACTGAGAAGGCCATCAGTTAAAGCTTATTGTGACAATTCTTTCATTGGACTTTTTTTACATGTCCTTGTTTGAGACATTTTTGGTAAGTCATTTTCATCCCCTTCTTTGACAATTTATTACCTGTGTTAGAATTCTCCCAGATATCCTTGCTTCTATTTTTTTGAACTACTTGGCATTTTTTCAAAAATGGAGGTGGTAATTATGACTTACGTTCAGTTGTAGACCAAAATTTCTCTCCTTGAAATGGTCCCATCATATATTGACAAGCCTATAAATACTTATCCTTCATAAACCACTATTATATATATTTTTCAAGCAATTTATTGTTATAATCGATGGTAGCAATAGCATATGAACACGGAATTCTTGAAACATTCCAACTTCTGTAACTAAATGGCCTATATCTTAAGTTCACAACATGTTTAACTCTTTTTTTCATTACTTCAAACCCACCAACATCATTACTCTCAAGTTGACAAACAAAACTCCTTATTAATTGTCATTTTGTTTTTTATTCTTGGACCATTCTCATCTACCGATTTAGTTTCCATATTTCTATTCTTAACCAATCTTCATCACAAACACTTTAATCCTCAAGGATTGTGATAATGATCTTTGTTCGAGCTTCAATAATATTTCTATTGAATGATTCATAAAGATTATTATCCATAATATCACACTTTAATGATGCGTTGAAATATGCTCTTGACCATCTTTCTTTTGGAATTTTTAACAATTGACTCCTTTTCTAATTCTTTTAAATAAAAAAGCAAGTTTAGTTCATTAGATGACTTACAACATTTCCATAATAGTCTTTATAATTTCAGTCCCCTGTGATCCTTCTTTTTCTAATTGTTAAATATATGTCTTGCATAAAATCGTACTTCAACCTTTAGGATTTGCCTACTAAGTGCCTCCACAAGATCCTATGTAACATTCAATTTACAAAAATTAGTAAATAACTAATACGAGTAACTTTATATTATAAAAACAATAAAGTTTAGAATGAACCTTTTGTTGATTTAAAATTACTACCCATCCACCTCTATCTTCTAGATCTAACTTTTTGTAATAACTCTAAAAACCAGCTCTAAGTGTCAAATGTTTTAGTATGTACCATAACCCATGTCATAGGTAACATATGATCATTTCCATCTTTTCCTACTGCTGCCAATATCTCATTTTTTACAATACCTTTCAAAAAGCAATCATCCAATCCACCTTTTACAACCATTGAAGAAACCCCTTCTTGCAACATTCAATGCACACATACATTATATCAAATGCAAATTATCTCTAAGTAATAGCCTTTCAACGACCAATTCAACAATACTACTATAATTTGAACTTAAAAGTTCTTCCCTGTAATCACACAAATTGTTATATTCTACTCTAACAGCTCCTTGCATTTCCTCTACCACCAACTTTTAAGCCTTATAACAATCATTATACCCAACATCAACTCTCAAATCTTTCTTCACAAACTTCCTCAATTATATTAGTTTCAATGCATTGAGTCCCAAAAGATTATTGAAGTAGTTCTTAGCAAGCTATTTTGAAGCCATACTTCTGTTATGGAAAACATGATTGTATATGTTCTTCTACTCAAAGCTCTTACCTACCTAATATATATATATATATATATATGTATGTATGTATGTATATATATATATGTATGTATGTATGTATATGAGTAGTTAGTCCACAATATAAATGAAGCCTAAATTGAAAATAAATATAACATTCAGATTACTTACTTGAAAACTATTTAAATCTTTCACCAAGCTAACTAAAGTGTACCATTTTCAGTACATACTCACAAACTTGGCTCTCGCAAATTGTTTTGTGTTCCTTGTAAATCTAAACCCCTTATTTCATCAACAGCAAGCTTATGAAGTGCTTTATTAAATTGGTTATAATCCTCAAACAACATGTCAAGCTCAATGTCATTCTTTTTCTTATGAGTGTTGAATCCGTGAAGTTCTAATTTATGTCTTAACCCCCTTATCTACATCTGAACCACTACCTTCTTCAAAACTGCAAGTTTCATTTGAGTCAAAGTAATTTGTCATATTTTCATTCTAAACGTCATTCCTTCATTGTCATCTTCATCTTCAGTTGCACATTTTCCTATACCTTTCCCTTTATCTGTTGTATGTTGTAGATATTGCTCTTAATTCTAATTCTTTTTCTTCAATTGTCCCTTTTTAAATGAAAGAGTTAAATCCCTTGATAATTCCAACTCTTTATCATCGAAACTTGAATTAAACTCCTCTTCACTACTTACATCCACAAATACATCCTCTTTTTCCTTTGCTCGATCAACTTTGTCGTCACTTGCATCTACATCTTCTTGCTCAACAATAATATCATCATCTGCAACTTCTTTCTCAACATCAATAACATCATCCACATTTTGTTCTAAATATGAAAAATTGGATCCATGATCAATGTAGATCTCTATAACCTTATATTCTGCAATAAGCGTACATATATGTATCACATATGCATCATTCTTTCTCACATCTATCAACCCATTTTTTAAACTATCACTTAGCGCTTTATACATAACATTATTTGCTTTTAGTCCTTTAACATCTTCTTCAAACATTCTCTCAAGGTCCCAATAATAAAATCTATTGATTTCAATGCCCTAGCTTCTTTATTTCCACCCATATATTTAACATGTTCTCCATATACAAACTTCCCACTATAAAACATAGTTAATTTCCCATCACAACCATCTACTTCATTTACCTACATACAAATATCAATATTACATTAAGCATAAAGGTATTTAATACAAGATAAACATTGTATTGTTGGGGTATAAGACAAACTCTTCGTTAAATACAAGACAAGCACTACAATTAAATATCCTAATCCTTCCATCTATTTTTAGGATAAGATGTTATAATTTAAGTTTCAAAAGGATAAAGCGTACTAGTTATTTGAAAAAAGTCACATGCTAATTAGACAATGATATAATGGTTACAATCTTCTAAAGAGACATATCTATTATAAAAAGAGACTTGAAAAGCAAGCATGCTTTTAGTCAATTCATTTAGTAAATGGCTCTCTGCACATTTAGCTCTATATATTAATAACAATAGTGAACATATAGAAGTCTTTTAAAAAAAGCAATTGATAACCATTATTACTTGCATCAAGTAATAATAGTCAAATAATAATAATGATTTATGTAAAAACACGTTAACAAAGAATTAAAACATAAGGCTCAAAATGTAAAAATAGTTCTTATTAACATAGTGGTTGTTGAGATGATGATCACCTAAAACTAGTGTCAAAATCAAATAGTGCACAAGTACTTGTATATATACAAAGTAGAGTTGATGATTTATTAGTAGAGAACCAATCAAAAAATAGCACATTACACAACAACTCTTTAAACTACTCTAGATTTTAATTTGCTACAATAAGGGGAAAAAACTAAAGTCCCAGTAAACTGTTGTAGTGTTAGGTGAAGATGCCACAAAATTTGCTAGGAGGCATCATACCTGAATTGAAATCTTATGAAATAACAAGTAGTTGAAAAAGAGCATAGTAATGGTCCTTAATTCACTTAATATAGAAAATTAAATTTGGCAAAAAACCAAATATGTATAATTTCATTTCAATTACTAAAATTTTATTAAAAGAAGAAAAGAAAAGCCTAAAAGTTAGTATTAATACTTACATCAAGTACTCTACCGAGATGGTAAGGAAAACTATGAGATTGATTAATGTTACATGTTTTTCTCCATTTTCAGAACTTTTTAAAATTAAAATCTTTTCCTAATCTTAAATAACTATTTAAAATTGATACAAAGATTATAATAAAATGTTTTTGAAACCACGCTAAAATTTTATCAGAAGTTTTATTCACTATTATGATTTCTAAATATAGAAAACTTGGAAAATAAACTCATATGTAAGTTTATGTCTTAAAAAAATAGTAGCCTGTATCCATAAATATTATGAAGATTTCTCCATAAAAGAAATACCAAATGCTCTAACTATAAGATATTAATTAGTTAAGGTCAACACCGAAGTGAAGATATTTTGCAAAGCAGAATTTGCACAATTACACCAAGCTAGATTCACAGTTACAGTTCTACTAAAATTAGGTTCTCAAATACAACTTTAGAGAGTTTTAACTTCCGCATTTCTACAAGAACTGATCATTTCAGAGATTTTTAATGCATAAGACTAAGATATCATTAATGAAGCCAATTACAACAAAACTAAAAAATGTTATAACAAAGAATGAAATCAATTCCTAGCTAATGAAACCCACAAATGAATAAAGAAGCAACTGGGAGTTTGAAGGTGCTCCAAATAATGGGAGTGGTTTGTTTTCAAATGACATCAACTTTCCAGTGGTTTCTACCAAATGATGGTTATGGCTTTAAATGACAACGACTTCCAGACGACAATAGTAGGTCTAATGTTTAAAATGTAAAAGGTCAAAATTAAAGTTAAAAAGTGTTGGTTATTTTCAGATAAATTTGGTGGGTTATGGTCATGATTCATAGGTTATGGGTTATGGGTTATGGGTCAACCAAGTAGGTGTCAATGTGTCTATAAATTTTCCACATGGATGTCTAAATATTAAATAAAAATTAGTTCTGTTAGCCACATCAATGATAAACTCAAAGAATAAATATTGTAAATTGTGTTATAAATGTTTTCAAAGGTTAGTAACTTAACTGGAAATTTCAAAGGTTTGGCACTAAAGTGAAAAAATCTTAAAAGGTTTGACACTTATGAATATGTTATCTCTAAAATGTATATCTATTGGTGATTTTTCCATCATCAACATTTCCAGTCCCATCACTATCAAACTAGCCAATAAGCTTGAAGTCATTAGATGGTGAGTAGAATAAGCCAAAATCAAGTATCCTTTTAATATAGCAGAGGATCCTTTTAGTCATCTTTAAATATGTGGTCGTAGGTGACTCCATATAGCGGTTAATAAGTCCAACTCTATTGAAGTTTTCAGACCTTACATATGTCAAGTAGTGTAAGCTCCAAACAAGATTATTAAATAGTGTAAACTCAATATTTTATCCTTCTTCACGCTTGGACAATTTGATTATATATTTAAGAAGTGTCTTAATAAGCTTGCATTCATCCATCTTGAACTTTTTTAGCACGTCCTTTACATAGCCTTATTCTGAAATGAATATGTCTTCTTCTTTTTGCTTTAGTTTAATACTAAGATAGTAAGACATATGACTATAGTCAATTATTTTAACTCCTTCATTATTATACCTTTAAATTATTCAGTCAACCTTGGATTGTTGTTTGTGAAGATCAAATCATTCACATGTAAGCAAACAATTAAGCTATCTCCATACTTATTCTTCTTCACATAGAAGGCATGTTCATGTGTGCATTATGTAAAGTTTGTTTCTTGGAAGTATTTATTAATTCTACTATATCATGCCTTAGTGCTTTCTTTGAGCTATATAAGGCTTTCTTCAACTTTAGTACATTGTCTTTGTACCCTTTTACCATATAACTCAAAGTTAGTTCTACATAGATTTTCTAATTAAGAAAGTCATTCAAAAAGGCTGACTTTACATCCATTTGATGAATCTTCCATTTATTTTGGGTTGTTAAATGAGTAACAAATGCAAATACTTAATCATTATCAACCTTTTACTAGTAGCCTTACTTTATATCTTTCTACCTCTCCTTTAGCATTCTTCTTTTCCTTGTAAACCCACTTTACTCCAATTGCCTTTTACATTTTTGGAAGTGTGTAAACTCTTATGTGTTATTTTTTATGATAGCATTAATCTCCTCGTTTGTAGCATTTCTCCATTTCTTTATTTTAGGCCACTTTTTTAAAACCTATTTGTTCATAATTAGCAAGGAGAAAAAATAAAGTCAAATCATTTTGATGTGCTTTTACCTCAATTATGTCTTGTAAATCTCTTTCCTTCTCCCTTCTTTCTTTTAAGAGTGATGGTGCAGAGCCAATGTGAGACGATGCCCTTAGTGATGTAGAAGGTGTAGTGGGCTCTTATATTTCTCTAATTGTATGCTCTTCTTCTTTGTCTTCAACCATAAGAGGAATTTATAATTGTTTTCTTAGACCTCCCAATTTTATGTACCATCTTCATCAAACTTTACATCTTTATTAATGAGTAATTTTCCACTGTTTAGATTGTAAACCTTGTAGTCTCTTAAACTTTGATAATAGCTAACAAACATGAGCTTCTCACTCTGATCATCAAGTTTTGAACATAGGTTATGCTCTCAAATACTTTCGAATGTCCAATGTCGAGTTTATTTCCTCTTTATGCTTGTTGCGATATTCTTCCTTGTATACTTCTTATTGTCGAGTAGTTAGATAAGTAGATTGTACATGTTACGATTTCAGTCTAAAACTCCTTATGCATCTTTTTGCTCTTCAATATGCTTTGAGCCATTTCAAAAATAGTTTTATTTTTCCTTTTTGCTCCTCCATTCTAATGGGAAGATCTTATGACCTTTAAAGGATGATGAATTTCATGCTATTTATAAAATTTGTTAAAGTCTCTTGATGTGAATTTTCCTCCTCTACTAGGTCTTAAAGCCCTATTTTCATATCAACTTTCTTTCTCAATAAGTAATTTGAACTTTTTAAAGGCACCAAATACCTCTAATTCTCCTTTAAGAAATATACCCATGTATTTTTTGAAAAATTGTCAATGAAGAGAAGGACGTATGCATTCTTGCTAAAGGAGCAAGGGAAAATTAGACCACATATATCATTGTGTACAAGTTGGACCATATATATCATTGTGTACAACTTGTAATAACTCTTTGATTCTTTTCGTAGACTTCTTTGGAAAGCTTTTTTTTTATGCTTTCCAAGTAAAATCCGTCACATAATTAATCCAAATGATTGAAAGAAAGCAATCCTTTCACCATTTCTTTCTTACTTAATAATTTCAATCCTTTAAAATTAGATGCTTAAGTCTTAGGTCCCAAAGCTAAGAAAGGTCTTTAATATAATGTTAAAGACATTTTTCCATATCATTTAGGATGTTAATTACGAACATTCTTCTTCTTGTCATTGGCACTTTGATTATCAATTTATTTCTTTGATCTCTTATTGAAAGACTATGATCTTTAAGGCGAATATCATAGCCTTCTCTAAGAGTTGACCTAAGCATAGTATATAACTGTTCATACTAACATAACATACATTTGAAATAAACTATCACCTTCCATCTTTCAAACAGATTAAGATGTTACCTTTGCCTTTAATAAATCTCTCCAAATGTAATATTTCCATTTATAGACTTATTAATATCTATTATCATATCTTTTCTCCCACACATATGGTTACTAAAGCCAGAATCTAAGCACAAAGTGCTCTTTTCTATGTCTTTCTCTCCTTTGTAAGCCAACAATAAAGTGGAGTCTTCTTACATCTCCTCCTCAATATAATATGCTTTCTCTTTAACATTTTTAGGAGTATTTCTATATTACGAAGCGAAGTGGCCAAGTTTGTAACAGTTAAAACATTTAACTTGAGATTTTTCATGCCTTTAGCCTTCATCATTTCTTGACATACTTCCTCTTCCATACCCTTTTGTGGACAGATTACTTTGTTCTCTTCCTCTATCTTTAGACGGTTTAAGGCCTCATCATCTTTGATTTCTATGTCCTTCATCATGATCTCTTACTTTTAGCCTCTTTAGGTGCTAAAGTTTCTTTCCTTCTTATTCAAAGTTTTCTTAGTTTGAAGAACATATTCCAAGACCTTTTACTTCCTCTTTTTTCTTTCTTCATATGCTTCAAGTGATACTTTTGAGTTGTTCAATAGTCATAGCTTTCAAATCTTTTGTTTCTCTAATGTTTAGTACAATATGTTTAAATTTAGAAGTAACAAATGAGGAATCTTCTCCATCACTCTTATGTTAGTAATGGCTTCCCCAATTTTTCTGATTTTATTATGACCATATCTCTTGCAAAATAATCACTTATAATTTAACTTATAATTTCATTCTCTTTCATTTGTAAATCTTTAAAATCACTTCTTAAAGATTGAAGCTATACCTTTTTTACTTTCTCCTATTCTTTACATGATACTTAGAGCTTTTCTCATGCATTTTTGGAGGTATTGGAGGATGAGTTTAATTGAAAAACTTCATCATTCTCAACTTGAAAGATGAAGGGAGAGCTTCTCTCTTTCTTGAACCCTTAAAGGCATCCTTTGACATTGAGATAAGTAGTCTAATCCCTCTCTACAATCTCCCAAAGATCATATGCTCCAAGCAAAGCCTTCGTTTTGATGTTCCAATTATCATAGCCTCCCTTGAAGGACTTTGAAACTTAGAGGGCTACTTACCATCTCCTACTATAAGGATATTCAAATTCTGGTATTACTTTGTGGGAAATTGATGGGCCTCTAATAAAAATGACAAATAAAATTTAGAGTCAACATTCTAAGAAAATTAGGAAAGGATTTTAAACTTTTTAATAAGAACTTTAGTAACAATTTAAAGATGAAAAAGAAATTTTTACTGAAAGAAGAATTCTCACTTATAACTAGTACTCAACTCAACTCAACTTAACCGATCGTTATAAAAAAGAGGATGGCCCTTATTTATAATATTCAAATATACAATTAATAATTTAACAGTCAACATTAAAATTTTAAAGATATTTCTAAATTTAAAATATTATATAAAATATCTAGATATTTCAACCTAAATAAGTAAAAAATATTTCTTCAATATATCTAAACATTTTAATGAGTACTTTTAAACAAAGATGTCTCAAAACATCTTATAAAATTTGAGTTGTATTTATTTTTTAATCCACACAAGTTACCTATTTCTTTGATTCAGCACATAAAATTCAAAATAAATTTGTATTCTACAAAGCAGCCTTTAGCATTGGTCAAGATGTTAAAACGTACGTTAAACTACTCTTACGAATCTTGAAACATGAAAGCTCGCGCTTCCCAACAATCATCCAAATATCTTTTTGTAATGCTCATCTTCTTGCCATTTATTATAAAATTCATTTTTTCTTGAACAAATAAATGCCAGATTTGTAAAGTTGGAAAGGTTCTTATTGTCTAGTCCGTGATATGGGCACCTATTAATTCAATTTTCTGTAGGAAAATAAAATAAGAAAAGACGAAAGAACACCCATGCATTTATGTAAACATGTTAGCATTACGTTATGGAACCATAGAAGTAATACAAAGTGATTCGTAAAGCTAAAATACAAGAATCTAATTCTCGTGAAAGCTGATAACTAAGATCGCACGCACCAAAACTGGTTCCCCAACTAGATAAGGAATATATATATACACCAATGAAACAGACACTTGCACGGAAGAAAAAGCATTTTGGAATGTGATCAACAGAATCAAACCTATCCACGCTTGTAACGGCTGAAGAGATCTTCGGTTTGGGCGTTCCTGAAGGCACTGCAGGCAATGAGATAGACACAAATGAGCACCACTACTGCTACTATCAAGATTATATTGGCTTTTCTCCATTCCTTTCTCAAGTTCCCTAGCAAACCAGCTTTGCATGAATTGCAGTTGTAGCACAGCTGGTTCTGGTCGTTGTTCCACAAGTAGCAGTCTGGATCTGCTGTTGGGTTCATAGGGTTTACCCACAGTGTTGGGTTCACATAACTATAACCGCATGCTGTTGGAGGCTTACAACACCCTGACTGCAACATGGAAAAATTTTCACTGTATCACATTAAGAAAGCAATCTGAATGGGGTTGTACTTGTTTGTGAAAGAATACGGAGAAAAGTCTCCGATAGTTTGCTCACTCATTCTTTTACTTTTTTTCACATGTAAGAAAGCAAAAGCAGAAACCTCGACCTCGAGCCTTCCAAATGACAGAAAGAACTTCTTAAGTCACTTGTATCCAAAGCTGGCAACCATAGAAGCTCCACAACTTATAGTTTTATTTTATTTTATATCATGTAAAAATGTCAATAATGAAAGGTGATGAATTTAATACAGTCTAAGCTCCATGATTCCACGTTATGGAAATTTTGGCAGGTTGTTATTTGACATCATTTTTCGACAATCATTATGTAATTTCCTTCTTAAAAAAACGTCATAAATGCCCCACGCACCATACCATTGTCAATGTGATTATGATTGTTTTTTTCAGCACCTAAAGTTTATTAAGTGATTATGGACCACAAGATTCGTTGTGTTGCAACCTCACATGATAATCCTCCAAGGGCCCCTGTTTTTTTTTTTTTTTTCAATAGTAAGAGTGAGTCCTATTTTCAACGCCACTCTTATCTCGTACCGCCTATTCCAGTTTTCCTTGTAGCATTCTAAAGTCTACTTTAAACAGATGCTCAGGAACTAGGAGAAGCTAGTACCAGCTGTCAGATTCTTACAAGTCGTTACCGACCATTACGTCATAATGCCATTAACTCTCGGACAACTTAAATGTCAGACAAGCATCACACTTGGCAGACTATGATATTCGAAGACGAGATCAAGATAATAGCTAGCTATAGTGTATCCCCCCGGTGAGAATTTATCTGTAAGTTCGAGAAAGCACAAAGCTTGACTGTATAAAGTTATTAAACCAAATTGCCAGTCTACGATCGTTATGGACATAAGACCACACCGGTACATGGCTCCAAAAACAAAAGACAACTTGCATAAAGTAGGCTTTTTGAGTTTCCGGGATAAAAAAAATTACTCCTTTGAAAGAAAATTGGAAAGTAATGAATTTTTTTATAGCAATCATCATTGCAGAAACAAAACAGATGATTAGTTACTACTTGCCTGGAGAGGAGAGATATGAGAGGAGAAGAACTGGTCAGCAGTGAAATACTTCTGATTCAACTTGGCACAAACATCACTCTCAGCGAGACAAGCTCTAATCTTTTCCCAATTCTTGGGGTTCACTATGTGATCCTTCATCCAAGAAGAGAACCCTTCAAGCCTGTACTCTCGGTAACCTCTCCCGAACACATCGTATCCACCATCGGACCTCGTTACAACGAACGCGAAAACCAGTAGGACCAAGAGAAGTCCGATGAGAATGGCCATGCAGCAGAGATAGAATGCCAAGAGTGTTTCTTTATACCAGTAGGCTCCAAGGAAGCCCGTGAGGGAGACCAAGAGGATGAGGATTCCAAGGATAACCACCGGCCACCGGAACAAGTGGATGCATTCGTTGTCGGGTTTGGAGGCCAGCCAGATACCCGAGACGATTATGGGGATTGAACAGAGGAAGGCTACGAAATTTAGAACCGCTGTTATGTTATTGGACACTGCCATGGATAAGGTGAAGAGTTTAGCTTCTTCAGAGAGCAAAGACTTCTAGTTGGTGGGATAAAGACTGGACTAACTAGAGCTATGGTTTGTGCTGTGTGAATACACCTTTAAAAGAAGCCACGGTTATTGCGAGAAGGGGGTAAAATTCTCAGTTTATTATAAAAGAAATTTTTCGTTCGTGATGTATGCTAAAATAAGACGGCGTTCGTAAATATAGGACATCTCACTAATAGTAATGACAGGGTGGGAGAACGTGGACACTACCCTGTTATGGGAGATAGCGGAGTGTCCATCCCGTCATTTTGAATGGCCAGGTTGAGCCTAGCTGTCCACCCCGCCATTACAAATGGCACTCGGAAATTATTTTTTAAAATTATTTTTTAATTTAATTTAAAGTTTAGTTTAAGGTTTTATTTTTTTAGAGTTTAATTTTGCTTAGGGTTGTCGTTTTTTATTTCAAAGTTTAGTTTTATTCTCTCCCATGTCACGGACAGAAAATTTTTTTTATAACAAAAAAAATTAGAGATTAATACATCTGCTATTTATGGGTAAATTCTCAGTTTGTTATAAAAAAAATTTCTGTCCGTGACGTGAGAGAGAATAAAATTAAACCTT
>JAOTAY010000190.1:11585409-11615812 GCA_025629805.1 Erythroxylum baracoense | reverse complement strand
TGCAAAAATTCACTATTCGCTATTCATGTGCATAATTGAATGCATGAACATAGCAAAACACTTTAAACAGTCCTAACCCGTTCCAAATTACCAAATTACCCTTCCCATAGGTGAGGGGATGTTACACTACACAACGTACCGAAATGCCTTGATTGGTACTTTGTTGATTACTCTCAACAATGGAAGTGTAATTCTGACAATAGCACCTAATTTCAACATCAGATTGGATGATCCCACTTTGTCTGAACGGTTGTAAGTTCAGATTCAGATCACTAGAGCGGATCAAGATCCCACAGCCTTCATGGCTACCTTACATCACTAGATGATCTATCGTTTGCAAAATTATGCTTTGGACCTCAACTTTCCAAATTCTACTTCGGATGCTCTTTATATGGTTGCTGATCGTTCTAATGATTAGACTATTATCATCCAGATCTTGAAGTAATTACCAATTGTGGAACTTGAAAAGTTGATGCCTATTGAATGGATCATCAATTACCAGAAGGTGTTCCATATGCCTCATCGACACTCTTTTCATACAGCAACTCCTCCGATTATGAAGACATAAAAAGATGGAATGGTGAAGTCCATCTATGCAAGGCCCAACGAAGATCCATCTAGACCTTCTACATCCTATGCTATATTTCTAATCCATCCCGTATTTTCTTATAAGGAAGGTAAATCTGGCCGTCCTATCCATTATTCTAAATCTAATGGAGATTCAGTCTATATAAGTCATCATCGTGGACACTTTGTATGAGATGTTGACCCATCTATGTGCGAACCTGACTATGAAGTCTATCTCAACCCTGAGTAAGACAGTGATGATGATGATGATGAGCGGTATGCCAAACGATGAAGGAGGAAGAAAAAGTCTAAACCTCATTGTATGCATTCTCAACAGTATCATCCATACGAGGATGATTCATATCCAGATAATTCTAGCAAATCTAATGGTCTACTCAAAGAAAGATTCAGACCTAGCTCTCCTCGTGGGATGCTGAAATCTTCTACCTGTCAGTTTAAGCCGGCAATTCCTGTCATTACTCCCACTCCTATACCTTGCATGATGTTTAAGCCATATGAGGAAGATTTTCCTTCTCTATACAGGAGTACAGATGAAACAACTATGGTTATCTCTATCCCTTACATTCGAGCCATAGGAATCACTTCACAAAGAACACTTGTCTCAAATCCTTCTGATGAAGTTCTTAACTGGTAAACATTAAATGGAATAGCACAGAATAATGTTCTTCAAAGAATTGATTTCAAGCTAGATGGAATCAGTCAAAAGACTCATGCTACTCAATATAAAGTTAACGCCGTCTCTAAACAGATCCATCAACTGTACCACTCATACAAAGCTCAAATCCAGTAACTTGACGCTGATCTTCGACATTACATTGCTACATAATATTTTGGACTTGACTTCGACGTCAAAACTAGAGAATTCAGGAAGATACAAGGAATTGTGTAACACATAGAAGCTGATACACAATTTGCATAATCTAAGACTGTATATGGCTCATCCTCTTTCGTATTTTCAAATATATAGCTAGTATACACTCCTCCTTTGTATCAGCGTATCTGGAAGAAGCTGACTACTCAAAGGTCTTCAAGTTCAACTATCCTTTGATTAGACAACATATACATCCTCAAGCAACTCAAGCTAAAATTAAAAAGCCAAAGTCAAAGTCAAAGCTTGAACAAGTTCCTGAGCCATCACCTTCATATACTAAACCTGAACCAGTTAACCAGGGGAGTAAACCGTTACAGATTCATACACCTCCCACTTCTCCACCGAAGTCTCAACTTTCCACCTCTACTAAGAAGGATAAAGTGCCTCTGACAAAGTTTATAGCAACTCTTACACCTACACTTGTTGCAGAAGATTCCTTTGCCCAATCAAATAATTCAGAAGCTTGTTTTGAAGCCTCTGTCCCAACATCTGAAATCTCTAAAACAATTTCTGAGTCATCATGTGAACAGATCTCTGAACCATCTTCTAATTCCTCAACCCAGCTAGCTAATCTATCAGACTTATCACAAGTTCTGATGACTATGCCTATACCTATTGAAGCTGAACCAGATGTAAGTGAAGCAGAATCTATAGGTACTGAACCTTTCAAACTTGCACCAGCACCATAAGCAGCACCTGCTCAACCAGTTGCATAAACCAAGCTCACTTTAGGACCTTGGTTTACTTTTGATGATCTTCCCCTAAAGAAATGGAGATATCGCTTGTATGAATTCGGTCCATGGATAGATCTTCAAATTACTTGACCGAATAATCCTTTACAGGATATTTTGTCTAAGTTTACTTCTCGTTTCACTGGTACTTTACGAGAATGGTGGTAAAGTATTGACGAATATCAAAGACTTCAGTATATCCAAGTCACTGCAGCCTAAGATCTTCTTGGAATCATTCATAAGGAATTCATTGGTGACTTCCAGCTTATAGATAAGCAGATCCGTCAGGATTATTTTGCAATGAAATGTTGTTCACTTGACAAACATGATTTACAGAAGCATTTTTAATGTATGACGGAAAGGTATTATCTTTTAAATGGATGGAATGATGTTAATCTTCGTTATACTTTTATCTCATCCCTTCCAGATCAACTGCAACCAGAGTTACAACAGACCATAGTTTCTTTACAAAGGGGTATTGCTAATATATCTCTTGAAGAAATCTACCAGCTTGCTTTAGCCTCTCTTGATAAGCTTTGTGATCAACATGCCTTATTTAAGAACATCGTTAAAGATGGTCCAATTCTTAAATAGGCTTGCAAGAAGCCTTATCTTCAGATTAAGTGAAAAGACAAAAAGAATTGTGATTGTGGCAACAAGAAGAAATCTCATCACAATCATATCTATCATCAACGAAAGTTCTGCAGACAAATGGAAGGTTACAAGCCCTTTAGGAAAACTTATATAAGAAAAGATGGAATTAAACGAAAGTTTGTTCGATTCTTCAAAAGAAATCCCACCATTCTCAGAAAGCTGATTGATGTTTTCTTTTTGGATAACCAGGACACTTTGCACGAACCTGTCATCACAAAAGCAAGAAAGATGTTAAGTTATTGAAGCACAAGCAATCAATTTTGCCTATTCATTCTTCTAATAACTTGAAAGATCTTATTGAGGAACAGTCTATTGAAGATGAAGACACTGAGTTTGCTGTATTTGTTACGACCTCTGAAGATGAATCCTCTGATTCCTCTATATCTCTAGGGGATGATTCTCTATACATGCTACAGCAGACCTATATGAAACTAGATCGTACTCTAGTCCAATGACCATATGTCCAGATTCAACTCTTCAAACAAGACAAATACGATAAACCCATCAAAGCCATTGGATTTATGGATACTGGATCCAGACGTATAATTATGAAGCCTAACATTTTACCTTCTGAGGTAGGGACCTCACATGATGAGTACTTTACTATTGCAGATGGCAGTTCATTCAAAATCGAGCTTATTACAAAGAGAAAGATTGGGATATGATTCTTTTCACAATATATAGTTTGGACTAAAGTTCTTGGTACTTGGCCTAGATATTCTCATTGGTATGGATGTCTACAGCAAAGCCTCACCTTTCCAGATCCTACCCACAGGCCTCAGTTATCGATCATTTACAATCCCTCCACTGAAGTGAAAAATGTGTTTGAACTTTCTCAAGTTCCTACACCATATATATCACTGAAAGATAAACTGTTAGACTACTGTCCTGAATCATATGCACAGTTTTCTTATCCATATCCTCTTTGAAAAAATGCTGATTTTTTCATAAGTCTACCTTTCAAAAAGAATGAGGATATCATTCCTACGAAAGCTACACATCTAGGGATGAACCTTGATGACCTTAAACTCGCACAAGACGAATGTGCTATCCTTTTGAAGTAAGGACTTATTGAGCCCACAAAGTCAGACTAGGTTTGTAAGGCATTTTATGTGAACAAACGTTCAAAGAAAAAGCGAGTTTGGTGATTGATTACAAGCCTCTGAATGCATTCCTGCAAGATGACAATTTTCCTCTCCCAAAGATCAATACTCAGGTACTATTTCAAAAAGAAGTTGTTATCTTTTCCAAATTTGATCTTAGGGCAAGATTTTGGCACTTGGGTGTTTACCCAACTAAGCGGTACAAAACTACATTCTGCATTCCCAATGCACAATACCAATGGAATGTTATGCCATTTGGGCTTAAAGTTGCCCCATCATTGTTTCAAAGAACCATGAACAAGATCTATGAGCCTATCCTCATCAATGCAATCATCTACATTGATGATATTCTCATATTCTCAAAGACCCATAAGGAACATCAAGCCTTACTTCAGTAATTCTTGGATCTTACTAAACAATATGGCATCATGGTTTCAGCCTCTAAAAGCATCATTGGTACAAAGGAGATTGAATTATGGGTATGTATTTCAAAGATGGATTCTACTAGCCTAGCCTACATATTGCATAATAGTTGTTACACTTTCCTTATGAACATCTCATGATGAAATAGATAAAACAATTCCTCAGAATAGTTAATTACATCTGTGTGAGTTTATACCATATGTGGCAGCTTACACTTCATGCTTATCCAAGTTACTGAAAAAGAATCCACCACCTTGGACTTTAGAATAAACAAAGGTTGTCCAACATTTATAGCACATATGTCAAGACCCTCCACCTTAAAGATTCCTGATAAGGGACAATGTATTTTATAGACAAATGCTAATGACAATTATTAGGGTGTTATGCTTCTAGAAGAAATCAATGGCAATCGTCATTATTATGGTCATGCAAGTGGACAATTTCAATCATTTAAATACCACTACCATATCAGTTACAGGAGATCTTAGCTGTTAAACGAGGTATTGAAAAGTTTGCTTTCCACCTTGCTCCTTATCACTTTGTCATTGAAATGGATAACAATTCATTTCCTAAGATTCTTGATTAACCCAAGAAATATCTTCCCAATAGTTAATTGCTTTGTTGGCAGGAATGGTTTTCTCATTATAAATTCTCCATTCGTCATATTAAAGGTCACTAAAAAACACTTGCTGATTCTCTCTCTAGATCTCTGAAACATTATATTCCTCTTTTTTGGCTCATGGAGTTTCCCAATTTTGAAAAAGATTTTCTCCTTTTGTTTTCTACTCCTCTAACCACTGTTGCAGACCTCTTCCTCCTTCTTCATCAAAGTCTGTTTTATTATCTTTATCTCACACTCCTCAAATTTGATATTTTACCCACTCCTGGTTATTTTGAAGCTCTTACTCCCTACAAACTAATGTATCATCCTTATAATACTCTCCACAATACTACCTTATGGCATCTTTAGGCTTTGTCTGTCCTATATGCTTGCTCTATCTCTCTGTCACCCCTCCATGTTTATCGTCATTTATCTGATCCTACAAATGTCAATTCTCTTTTGTGGACTTTTCTAGAATGGTTTAAACCATTATCCAAATGGTGTGTGGACATGTCTCAACTCTTAACTCATTATCGTTTATGGAATACTACTTTAAATGATCATAAAGTTTATGCCATTTATATCATATACTGTCCCTACTGTATGAGTACTTCTGGATATTTGTGTACACTCAATCATCTTCAACATTTTCAAACCACCCTTGATTGGTCTACAGGATGCACACAGTTAATGACATACTTACATTCTTTCTTAGACCAACTCAATCAATCCCCAAGCCTATCTCCATCCAACACCTGTATATCTTTTTGGTCCATATTTTGGGCATACTGCTCTTCTCACACTAATTCTTACTCCATCATTTAATCATTGGACATCGATGGCTCAAGTTCCTTGCCCTACATATCAGAAGTCTATAGCTTCCAGCACACCATCAAGCCTTATTCAAGACCCCGGGCCTTCTATTTGAACTACAACTAATGTCAACCATAATCTTGCGCAAATTGACAACGACATGGCATTGACGGATGAATCTGATTGTGACAACGACCTTACTTTAACACTCTAAAGTGGATCTCTTCTTTTTAGGTTTTTTCCTTTTTGAGCCTTTGGATGAAAAAGAATCTTTGTAGCCCATAAACCACTATGTAAGATTCATTCTTATCATCATACTATTTACTTTTTAGAAATTTGTTTTCTTTTTCAAAGTAACTCTGTGAAAAGTGTGATGATTGTATTTAAATTTGCTTTCTTTTTTAAAGTTGTAATTAATGTGTCTTTTGAGTGTTTTACGTTCCTATCCTCGCTTCACCTATAAACGCAAGGATCCTCTTCCATTATAAGTAGGCATTAATTTCGATAAGGCTTTGATTTCAATGAATATTAGTTTGGGTTTTTTCCATTCTCTCTAAGTTCGCCTTCTCTTGAAAGCTTAAGTCTTGAGTAATGTTAATATATGTCATTATAAAGAGACAAGTATGCTTTATACTTGCCTCTTTTGAGGATCTTGTGTATCAGAAAGTATAAGACAGACTATGACTGCATAAAACAATTCCACTGTAAGATTAGAGTTTAACAGGGAAATAGTGTAGTTACCATTGCGACTATTGTTTCAAAGGGGGAAAGGTGTTATGAGAGTGTAAGGTTCCTAAAAGGAAAGCCAAGAGTTATATGCCTATGGAGAGAAGGACTTTATGTCTCGGCCATCATACCTGGAACTTACTGATAATGCCAAGATTCCCATGTTGTTCCACAATAGTCAACCAGACACTGCAGTAGCCTACAATTTGACTTTAGTTAATCGATAGTCTATTCAAAGATGTTGTTTTAGCTAGTTGGTTGTTATACTTTCCCTATGTGCCCTTCGGGGGGCCCGGTTGGTATTTTTTAGGTTTTTCTTGAGCTGCCTGAGGATGGATATGTTGTCCGATCAAAGGGTAGTTAAACTTGAAGACCTTTGAATAGCCAGCTTCTTCTTGGTACATTTGATATAGAGGAGGAGTGTATACTACTGTATATTTTGATATACTGAAGAGGATGAGCCATATACAGTCTTAACTGTGTAGATTGCATATCAGCTTCCATGTGTTGCACAATTCCTTGTATCTTCCTAAGTTCTCTAGTTTTGACATCGAAGTCAGGTCCAAAATACTGTGTAGCAAAGTAATGTCGAAGATCAACATTAAGTTGCTGGGTCTGAGCTTTGTATGAGTGGTACAATTGTTAGATCTGCTTAGAGACAATGTCAACTTTATATTGAGTAGCATGAGTCTGTTGACTGATTCCATCTAGCTTGGAATCAATTCTTCTAAGGACTTTATTCTATGCTACTGCATTTGATGTCTGCCAGTTAAGAACTTCATCAAAAGGATTTGAGACAAGTGTTTCTTGTGAAGTGATTCCTGTGGCTCGAATATAAGGGATAAAGATGACCCTAGATGTTTCATCTGTACTTCTGTTTTGAGAAGAAAACTCTTCTTCGTATGGCTTAGGCTGACAGATAGAAAATTTCAGCATCTCACGAAGAGATCTAAGTCTGAATCTTTTTGTGGGTAGACCACTAGATATGCTGGAATCATCTAGATCTAAATCTTCCTTATGTGGATGATACTGTTGAGAAGGCATACAACGAGGTTTAGACTTTTTCTTCTTCCTTCGTCATCTAGCATACCGCTCATCATCATCATCACTGTCTGACTTAGGGTTGAGACAAACTTCACAGTCAGGTTCGCAAATAGATGGGTCAACATCCTATACAAAGTTTCCACGATGATGGCTTACATAAACTAGATCTCTATTAGATTTAAAATAATGGATAGAAGAGCCAAATTTACCTTCCGTATGAGAAAATATAGGCTAAATCATAAATATAGCACTAGATGTAAAAGGTCTAAATGGATCTTCATTGGGCCTTGCATAGATGGACTTCACTGATCCATCTTTTAATGACTTCATAATCGAAGGAGTTATTGTATGAAAAGAGTGTCGATGAAGCATATGGAACACCTTCTGGTAATTGGTGATCCATTCAATAGGCATCAACTTTTTAAGCTCCACAGTTGGTAATTGCTTCGGGATCTGGATGATAGTAGTTTGATCATTAGAACGATCAACAACCATATAAAGAGCATCCAAAGCATGATTTTGCATACGATAAATCATGTAGTGATGTAAGGTAGCCATGATGGCTATAGGATCTTGATCTGCTCCGGTGATCTGAATTTGAACTTGCAGTCATTCAGACAAAGTGAGATCATCCAACTTGATGTTGAAATCAGGTGCTATTTAATTGGCAAGGTACTAATCAAAACATTTTGCTACGCTGTGTAGGCAGTGTCTAGAAGAGATATCCTACCTGTAGCAAGTATTCCCTTTCTTCCATGAAGTTTGAGAACAAGGTGTATAGCTCCTACATATAGATGTGTATGGTTGTGTTCTCTCTAGAGAAAGATCAACTCCTTTGGTATTTTAAGCTTTACATATTGTTCTACTGTATTAGATCTATGACTACACTGTTCTAATCTGGAACTCTAGATTATTTCTTTAACTTTTGGACTAGATGTAGACAAAATAGTACGTATACTTCTTGTCCAAGAATGATCACCAGAATAGATACTGTAAGGACTTAACAAAAGGTAAAGAAGACTCACAAATACTATTTTCTATAGGAACATGAGTAATTTCAACTAGATTTTCTATACGATTAGACAAAACACGCTTTACACTAGTAGGTAGACTAGATATAGACAAAGTTAAAGATAGATGAACAGGGTTATTTGGTAGTGTTTCTATAACTATTGGGCTCTCTCCTTACTCACTCTTATTAAGAAACAATGTTACCATCAGCCAAGACACTAAAGATGGCTCTGATACTAACCAGGGTCCCTTGAAGGGCACACAGGGAAAGTACGATAACCAACTATCTAAAACAACACCTTTGAACATACCATCAACTAACCAAAGTTGGATTGTAGACTATTGTAGTGTCTAGTAGACTATTGTGGAATAACATAGGAACTTGTGACTATCAGTAAGTTCCAAGTCTGATAGCCGAGACACAAAGCCCTTCTCTCTATAGGCACACAACTCTTAGCTTTCCTATTAGGAACCTTACACTCTCACAATACCTTTTCCCTTTTGAAACAATAGATGTAACAGTACCTACACTTTTTCCGTATTAAACTATAATCTTACAGCGAAATAGTTTTATGCATTCATAGACTGTCTTAGACTTTTTGATACACAAGATCCTCAGAAGAGATAAGTGTAGAGCATACTTGTCTCTATATAATGACAGATAGTAACATTACTCAAGACTTAAGCTTTTAGGATAGGGAGAACTTAGAGAGAATGGAAAACACCCAAACTAATGTTAATTGGATTCAAAGCCTTCTCAAAATTAATGCATGTTTACAATGGAAGAGGAGCCTTGCTTTTGTATGTGAAGCAAGGGTAGAAAAGTAAAACACTCAAAAGACACACTGATTATAACTTTAAAAAAGAAAACAACTTTAAGTACAATCATCACAACTTTTACAAAGCTACTTTGAAAAAGCAAACAACTTTCTAAAAAGTAAATAGTATGATGATAAGAAGGAATCTTACATAGTGATTTGTGGGATATAAAGATTCTCTTTCATCAAAAGACTCAAAAAAGCAAAACACCTAAAAAGACGAGTCCCATGGAATCCGATGCATTATATGTCACATATTGGTTCATGTCATGATTGCAAATTGGATGGAGAGTCTGGATTACTTGAGCTGTTAGAATCATTTTGATATATCTTTTGTCGCTTACTATGAACGAACTCACATGTGTGAAGTTTATGCAGGAATTGACTTAACTTATCTTCATTAGGACTATAATTATTGTGATTAGGCAAGACTGAGTTAATAGACTGAGAAGGTCCTGCAAGGTCTGAGACTGAATCTTCTGTGTCATATTGAGGGTTATTAGGACTTAGTATGTCAATATCTGGTGCTTTTGGTTCACCAGGAACAAATTCACCTAGATAAGGTCCAATAGAGGAGGAAATGATCAGTGTATCAGGAAAATGATTAATCTCTTTGAGAAAATCTCTAAGAAATTGGAGCATATTATTTTGATATCATGGTCAATATAATGAAGTATGATAAAAATGGACACGATGTTCAGTGTAAAGGACTCCAGTATAGGTATCATGATATGGACGATGAAGGATGAAGAAACAATAAGTAGATTGTTGTCTAACAGAAGCTTTCCACAGACGATGTTGTGAAATAACCATAGAACATTGTTGCTTCCATTGATTTAGTGGTTAGAACCACTCAAGAAATGTCTATAACAAAGAACTTTCATTGTTAATGTCACAGAGATGTTGGTAGAGCTGAAGAGGAGATAGAGTGACAACACAAGCATAGAGGGCAGAAAGTGTCTAAAGATACCACAATGTGTTTTCAGAAAGAGAATTATGAAGGAAAGTCACATTAAGGTAAGGTGCTTTGAGGTTGAACATTGTGGGACTACCAAGAGAGTTAGTTTCACTGGGAAAATGATGCAAATAATAAAACAAACTTATACAAGCAAGTGAGGCAACTTCAGAAACATTAGTAAGTGTACTAGCAATAAGAGGAAAGAAGTTTTTGGTGATGGCAGAAAGGGATGGATTAGCCATAAGAACTTGACAATCAAAGACTTTAAAAGATAAAAGTTTTAAGAAGAAGATACCTTGCCGAAGAGGAAGAAGATATTTATAATAAGAAAAAGGAAGATAAACATTTGGAGGATATAATGGATTCTGTCTGAGCAAATTGGATAAGTATGCAGTGTAAGCTGCGACGTATGGTATGAACTCACGAATGTAATGAACAATCCTGAGGAATTGTTGTTTTTGTTTCACAGTGAGATCGTCATCAGGAAAGTGTAACAACTCTTGTGTAATATATGGACCAGATTGGTAGAATCCATATTTGAATTGCATACTTAGAAATTCAATCTCCTTTATACCAATGATGCTTTAAGAGGCTGAAAGCATGATGCCATACTGTTTAGTAAGATCCAAGAATTGCTGAAGTAAGGCCTGATATTCCTCATGGGTCTTTGAGAATAGGAGAATATCATCAATGTAGATGATTGCACTGTTGAGTATAGACTCATAGATCTTGGTTATGGTTCTTTGAAATAGTGGTGGAGTGACGTTAAGCCTAAATGACATAACGGTCTATTGGTATTTTGCATTGGGAATGTAGAATGCAGTTATGTACCGCTCAGTTGGGTGAACGCCAAATTGCCAAAATCCTACCTTAAGATCAAACTTGGAAAAGACAACAACTTCTTTTAGAAATAGTACATGAGTACTAATCTTTGGGAGAAGAAACTTGTCATCTTGCAGAAATGCATTCAGAGGCTTATAATCAATTACCAATCTCTTTTTACAGTGCTTTTGCTCTGAACGTTTATTCACATAAAAAGCCTGGCAAGCTCAATCTGACTTTATAGGCTCAATGAGTCCTTGCTTCAGAAGAATAACATACTCATCTTGTGCAAATTTGAGGTCATCAGGGTTCATCCCTAGATGTGTAGCTTTCGTAGGATTGATATCCTTATTCTTTTTTAAAGGTAGACTTATGAAAAAGTAAGCATTTTTCCAAAGAGGATATGGATGAGAAAACTGTGCATGTGATTCAGGACAGTAGTCTAATAGTTTATCTCACAATGAAGTATATAGTGTAGGAACTTGAGAAAGTGCAAACACAATTTTCACTTCAGTATAGGGACTGTAAAATGATCAATAACTGAGGCATGTGGGTGAGATCTGTAAAGGTGAGGCTTGGCTGTATACATCCATAATAACGAGAATATCTAGGCCCGGTAGATTGCTACCAAGCACTTTAGTCCAAACTGTACACTGTGGAAAGAATCGTATCCGGATCTTTCTTTTTGTAATAAGCTCGATCTTGAATGAATTGCCATCTGCAGCAGTAAAGTACTCATCATGTGAGGTCCATACTTTAAAAGGTAAAATGTTGGACTTCATAATTGTACCACTGGATCCAATATCCATAAATCCAATTGCTTTGCTGGGTCTATCGTATTTGTCTTGTCTGAAGAGTTGGATCTGGACATATGGTCGTTGGACTGAAGTACAATCTAGTTTCATGCAAGTCTGCTGTAGCATTTATAGAGAATCATCCCCTAGAGAGATAGAAGAATAAGAGGATTCATCTTCAGAGGTCATAACAGAAACAACAAACTTAGTGTCTTCATCTTCAGTGGATTGTTCCTCAATAAGATCTTCAAAGTTATTGGAAGAATGAATAGGCAAAATTGATTGCATTTGCTCCAATAACTTGACATCTTTCTTGCTTTTGTGAGGACAAGTTCGTGCAAAGTGTCCTGATTGTTCACAGAGAAAACATCGATAAGCTTTCTGAGAATGATGGGATTTCTTCTTGAAGAATCGAACAAACTTTCGTTTTGTTCCATCTGTTCTCACATAAGTTTTCTTTAAGGGCTTGTATCCTTCCATTTGTCTGCGAAAATTTCGTCAATGATAGACATGATTGTGATAAGATTTCTTCTTATTGCTACAATCACAATTCTTTTTGTCTTTGCACTTAATTTGAAGATAAGTCTTCTTGCAAGCCTGTTTGAGAATTGGACCAACTTTAACGATTTTCTTGAATAAGGCATGTTGATCACAAAGCTTATCAAGAGAGGCTAAAGCAAGCTGGTAGATTTCTCCAATAGATATATTAGTAATATCCCTTTGTAAGAAACAATGGTCCATTTTAGCTCTAGTTGCAGTTGATAAGGAAGGGATGAGATAAAAGTATATATTGAAGATTAACATCATTCCATTAATTCAAAAGATAATATCTTTCCGTCATATGAAAATGCATCTGTAAATCACAGTTGTCAAATGAACATCATTTCATTGCAAAATACTCCTGACGAATCTGCTTATCTATAAGCTAAAAGTCACCAATGAATTCCTTATGAGTGATTCCAAGAAGAACTCCGGTTGTAGTGACTTAGATATACTGAAGTTTTTGATAATCATCAATACTTTGTCACCATTCTCACAAAGTACCAGTGAAACGAAAAGTAAACTCAGACAAAATATCCTATAAAGGATTATTCAATCAAGTGATTTAAAGATCTATCCATGCACCAAATTCATGCAAGCAATCTCTCCCTTTCTTTGGGGGAAGATCGTCAAAAGTGAACCAAGGTCCTGAAGTAAGCTTGGTCTGTGCAGTTGGTTGAGCTGGTGCTGTTTATGGTGCTGGTGCAGGTCTGAAAGGTTCAGTACCTATAGATTTTGCTTCACTTATATCTAGTTCAGGCAGTCATCAGAACTTGAACTAAGTTCTGATGACTCAGCTAACTGGGCCGAGGAATCAGAAGACGGTTCAGATGATGACTCAGAAATTGTTGCAGAGACTTCAGATGTTGGGATAGAGGCTTTAGAACGAGCTTCTGAATTATCTGATTGGATAAAGGAATCTTCTGCAGTAGGTGTAGGTGCAAGAGTTGCGATGAACTCTGTTTGCGAGGCTTTATCCTTCCTAGTAGAGGTGTTTAGTGGAGAAGTGGGAGGTGTACGAATCTGTAATGATTTACTCTACTGGTTAATCAGTTTAGGTTTAGTATACGAAGGAGATGGCTCAGGAACTTGTTACGGTTCAATTGCAGCAATTTCAAGGGGCTAGATCAGTTCGTGGAAGAAGCACATTTAATTATTTCTAAATAATGTTTTCAGATAAAAGTTTAAAAGTAAAATTAACACTAGATATTATAAAATTGACTATAGATTAAATAAAATTAGAGAATTTAAAATATGATTGAAAGAAATTGTCTTTACGTATCGAAAAATTTGAAGTTTAATTGAAAAATTGTTAAATAAAAATTAATTGATTTGCCTTTATTTATAAAACTTATTAATTTGCAAAAATTGACTGATTAATTAATAAATTATCGATTTTACAACAAGAATTATTAAATAAATCGAACCGAAAAGTTAGATTGTTCAAAATTTTTAGTCAGTTGAATTTTTTCATTATTGTTTCCAAGTTATCTCAAATTCAAATTTTAAAACAAGTTAAATCATTAATTTTTATTTTTGGTATTTAATAGTTTAAAAATTTTAATTAAGTTTTTAAAAAATTAAATAAATTGAGTTTAAAATTATAGTTATTAATATTTTAATAAAAAGTTACATAATTTTTCTACATATCAATGATTATGTAAATATGTTGATTATATAAACAGAATGTTAATGAACACAATTTTTTTGAATTAATTTTTTGTTTTTAAAAAAATTTATCATTTGGGATCAATATTAAATAATATTAAAATTTTTAAAAATTAAAAATTATTTAATATCGATCCCAAATGATAAATTTAATAAATAATTTATCTTAAATACTTATTTTAGGCGCACACCACAATTTAAGGCAATAACAATTTGAGTCTCAATTATTATGAGAGATAATTGTAGTTACCACTTGTGATTTGAAACCTCGACTAATGGATGCTTTTGAGGTCTAACTCGTTCGGTTTGCATGGAAAGATATTACACTGAAACTGAATCGTAGATTTTGGCATTTGTGCTTCAAGGGTATTTCAGTATATCCACATACATTTCTCATTTATTTCCTAAGCTAGAGTTTTAACCCTACGTTTAGTTGCTGTTTTCATAAATGAGGACAAAAGAAAGGAACAGAAAAATTTTATCCTTAACTTATTTACCTGCTGTTTTCACTAATTTTTATTCTAATTTTAAAAATAGAGATATAAAATTTTTGTTGGTTCAAAACTAAATGATAAGAAAACGGAAACAGTCACATAAACAAAACTCACGCGACAGTGACAGAGCGCAACTGAGCTTCCTTCTTCAGTTCTTGCTGCCTACACACGACACCACCGATACCCGTCACCCTCCGGTTGGCTAACCTTCGATCGCAGTCATTCTCTGTTCCGTTTCGTATTCTTCTTTCCCGCTTCCATCTCTCAAACTTCTGGCCATGAGATTGGTTTTGGCTGTGGCTTTTGTCTGTGCGTTTCTCTATCTCTCCGCTGCCGCCGACTCGTCGGACAATGTTGCCGCTGAATCCAACGTTACCAGATCTAGAGAGGATAGCTTCGCATATATGATCGATCGGGCTCTGGAGAAGGAGTTTAATGAGACAGACCAGAGTGAAGGTCCCTGCTAGATCCGAACTCCCTTTCTTTGCTTTCTATTTACCTGCATTTTGCTTTATTAACGGGAATGATATGGTTTTGGTGTCAAAGCTATGGTTTTCTATGTCTAGAATGCTTATTTGCTTTAGTTTTATGTCTTATTGCATTTTCTTGTTGATTGTTAAGGACGCTTTTCCGAGTTTGGAAACTAGTACGATAGCTATTGCGTTTTTGCTTTTTGTTTATGATACTGTTTACTGTAATTTACTTTTGTTTTTTTGGTTCTTGGGGTGGTGGCGAGAAATGTAGAACCTTTTTTTTTTTTTTCATATTTTGGGTTTCAAGAATCTTCAATTCACGAAATTCAATCAATTGAACGCTGACCATTAGGGACGATTTTGACCAACGATTTTCAAAAATTTGGAATTATAATTGCTTGCCTTTTCTATTGCAGCAACTGATCTTGGTAGCTTCAATAACAGTGTTGCGGGCCAACAGGTTGGTAACTGCTTTAAATCGCTGAACTTTGCAACTTTTGTATTATGTTCTCTTGAGGTCCGGTTGCTATTGTTAAACCAGTTGGTCGTGGTTTAAGTACTTATACTGCCCATTTGGTAAATTTACTGTAATCTGATGATCACTGAAATGAGTGATCATGTTGAAAGAGGAAGTTGTGGTTCTAAATTTTAAATGGAAATTATTTATGAATGTTGCTATTTCTTTAAGCTAACTTATTGGGCCTTCACCTTTCAAGTAACTAAAGTATTTGGCTCCAAAATGTCATTCTTTTGATATATAGCGATGTTAGCAGTCCTAAAGTTTACAGCATATTCACACATGGCAAATTTAGGACACATCATCAAGCAGATACGTCATCAAGCTGAAATAAGTTTAATCATATTTTTCACAAGTTTCATAGGTTGTTAGGAGGTTAGCCTCCACTTTCCCATTTTCTTTCCCATGTTGTTAGGAGGCTAGCCTCTACTTTCCCAGTTTCTTTCCCATTTTCTTTCTTAGTATTAGGGAGTTATTTTTCCCTTCTTGTTTTTGAGGGGTTTCAGTTCATGAAGAACTCTTGGGTACTTCTAAACTCAAGAAAGTTTTTCAGTTTCTTTATCACTCTAACTACCTCCATGAGGTGTCTTAAGAAACCACCCTATCATTCCCTAGACCCTGTTAACTCCTCTTCCTCTGGACACACACAAGCCGACTCATAACTTGTTCCATAACACAGGATTGTAACAATTTGGTTTTGGAGCAGGGAGTTATGAGAGACTACAACAACTTGGTAGAAATTCCGTTGACATTTGGGGCTTAGGGAGGTCTAGTAGTACACATTCCTTACCCTTAATTAGTAAAGAGGCTGTTTCCAAATGACTCACACAAAAAAAAAAAGCTAAGGAGTCACTTGCTCCGACGGAAGACACAGTAGTAGCCAGTCTCACAAGGGAAAAGGAATAGCAGGGGTGTCGGGTTCAAAATCCTCAGGAGGAGGGAACATTGTTTCCAAATTCACCAAGCTAGATTTTCCCCGCTTTAATGGCCAAGATGACCCCCTAGGTTGGTTGAGTTGTTTTGAGCATTTTTTTCGTGACTAACAAACGCCAAATGAGGAGAAAGCTAGTCTTGCCTCCCTACATTTGGAAGGCAATGCTTAGATTTAGTTTTGTGGTTGGAAAATGACCTGCCTCAACTTACTTGGGAGGAATTTTCCCGACAATGTCATCTGTAATTTGGGCCACCCATTGTAGCCACAAGCTGGGAGAACTAGCGAAGTTATAGTAGCAAGGTTTAAAAGCTGATTATCAAGAAAAGTTTGAGTAGCTCGTTTCTAGGGTCGAAACGTTGACTCAAGACCAGAAAATTGAGCTCTACATTAGCGACCTTGCTGATTATATTGCTATTGAGGTGGAGTTGCATGACCCACTTGACCTTGCAATAACAATGAGTATGTCAAGGCTACACGAACGCAAGGGGCAAGACCATAAGGGATTTCCAAATGAGGTACGACAGATTAAACCTATTGATTTATTACCTAAATCTCTTGTTCGGCCTGTTAAACAACTGACTAGGGCTAAGATGGAGGAGAAACGTCTCAAGGGCCTTTGCTTTAATTGTGACGAGCCCCATACTAGAGGCCATCAATGCAAAAAGCTCTTCTAGATTGAGCTGGCTGAAAATGAAGAAGTTGAAGCAGTTGTAGAAGAAACCTCAGATCACGACTTACTAGGAGGTTCTCATCCATTGGCAAGGCACTTCCCCAACTGACGCATCTTGAAAACCTATTGATCCTATGTGCCAACGGTTTCCTTCCTTTTCGATTGAGGACAAGTGAATTTTAGAGGGCTGGAGAAATGTTAGCAGTCTTAAATTCTATAATAGATCCACACACGACAAATTTAGGACACATCATCAAGTAAAGACGTCATCAAACAAACGCGTCATCAAGCTGAAATAAGTTGTCATATTTTCCATATGTTTCATAAGTTAGGAGGTTGGCCTCCACTTTTCCATTTTCTTTCCCATATTGTTAGGAGGTTGGCCTCCACTTTCCCAATTTCTTTCCCATTTTCTTTCCTAGCATTAGGGAGTTAGTTTTCCCTTCTTGTATTTAAGGGGTTTTAGTTAATAAAGAAGGCAGTAGAGAATTCATAGCAAGCCCTCTGGGCATTTCTAAACTCAAGAAAGTTCTCAGTTACTTAAGCACTCAAACTACTACGGGCGTCTTAAGAAACCACCCTATCATTCCCTAGAACCTGTTAACTCCTCTTCCTCTAGACACATTAGCTGACTCATAGCTCATTCCGTAACATAGGATTGTAACAAGCAAACACTTCTTTCCTGCTACTGGGGCCATCATCATGTAGAAGTGTTAGGTTCTACATCTACTTGATTTCTTTCTTTTTTCGCTAAGTTGTTTTGATGAATACTAACTTCTTCTTGATTGAGGAGGGGCAAAAAGGCTGCTACTCGGTTTCATGCCTTTTGATGTAAATATTCCTAAATAGTTTATATGTGTTTATTACATTGTATTCTTGGCAGCTCTATAATAAGCACATGAATTTTCCTTTATTTTTTCCTCAACTTAGTCATAATATGTTGGAATGAAATTAGGAATGTTAGTTTACTTTCTAGGTTGATTTACGGTGATCTAGGAAACTAGAAATTACTATTGACAAAAGGAAATGGCTTATAATTCTATCAGAGGGTGACGAAAATATTTGCCAGTTATGGCTAATGAATTATTTAATGGATATGGGCTTTATTTTGTTCTTGCATTTATGGACTTCTGTTATTTCCATTTTTTAGTATTGTTTCAAGTAAACCATTGGTTTAATAACATGGTGAAGTGATTATGTTTGATATGACCAGGCGGTCTTGGAAACTGTTGCTAGAGTAAAGTCAAAGAAAAATGAAACTAAGGAGGAGAAGTATGTATCCTCTCTGTAATTCTGATTGCTGTTTTTCTGAAAAGTGCACTGTGAGATGAGTTGTAGACGTCAGATTAAATATCTGCTGTACATTTTGCCAATCTTGTGCTAGGTCCTTTCAGTTTCATGACGTTTTCCATCTGGACAATGGTAATGGTGCAGAAGATACGCCAATGTTGATTGATCGGAAGGTACTTTAGGCACATACCATTACTTATTCTCGCATATGTAGCCTGAATATCATTCCTAGATTAGCAGCCAGTTATTTACTTATCATGCATACGTAAAACTTGTTGGTGATGGGACTTTCATCTTCAGGACAATGTTTTTATCATGTCAAACTCCAAGTCAAAGTACCCTATCCTACAGCTAGACTTAAGGTGGCTGGCTTAATTGCTATTCGTTGTCTTTTCTTAAAATCATGGTTTACTGATCCTATTTACTCTAATGGAGATACTTGCAGATTGATATCAGATCTAGTAGTTGTAATTGTATCAGCAGCTTGTGGTGGAATTGCGTTTGCATGTGCTGGACAACCGGTGAGAATAATGCTGTTCATTAGTGCTTTGGCTGTAATAACTGCTAACTTTAGATCCCACTTTTTTGGTAATTTTTGTGCATTCTTAGAAATTATGGGCATGAAGGGATGGTTTTGTCTTCTTAATTCTGTTTGAGTTTAGAAATATGTACTTCTACTGCATTTGGGTGATCAACATGTTTGTAATGTCTTCTCTTTTATGTTATGTTTAGGTAATTACTGGATACCTTCTGGCAGGATCTGTTATTGGGCCTGGAGGACTGAGTTTTGTTAGTGAAATGGTTCAAGTATGTCTAATATGTCTATTTGTCTCTGCCAAATACTTTTGCAATGCATTATTGAATCAGGTCCTCTAGTAATTCAATATTAAAAGGTCTGAATTAAACTCTTATTGGATAAATATGGCATTATTGAATCTAGTCATCTGGTAATTCAAAACTTAAAAAAGGGCTGTATTTAACTCTTATTGGATAAATATGGCTAGTATGTGAAAACTGGCTACGAGATGAGACATTAATTCATCTCAGTGCTTAATAATTTAACATTTGATTAGTTTTCTTGCCATTAACTTTTTCCAATATGAATTTTCTGATTGATATGCACTTCAGGTTGAAACAGTGGCTCAATTTGGTGTTATTTTTCTTCTGTTTGCATTAGGTCTGGAGTTCTCCACAACAAAGGTTTGCTTATATTTTCTCACTGCTTTCACATGTCTCATTTATTTTTTTGATTGATCTAATTATGTCATGTTCTACATTTTGGGAATGCAGCTTCGTGTTGTCCGAGCTGTTGCTGTTGTGGGAGGTCTTCTGCAGATTTTCCTGTTTATGTGCTTGTGCGGAACAACAGTCTTGGTATTCTGCATATAAATTCTGTATATGTTAGCACATATTCAAAGATGAAATCACAATGTTAAGTGTTTATTTTAAAAGTAATCAATTTTTCTGGAAAAGAAAAGACAACATTTAGTAGTTCCTTCCTAGGACTCCGCAACGTCATGAAGCAGATTATTAACAAACTTCAAACAGTCTGATTATTTGACAAATTAGAAATTGACCTTTATGAATTGCTAGCAGACCTTAACATTCTCATGATTAATTTTGATTTTGACTGCTGCTTTTTCCCTTTTTGTTTTAAAATACTTGCATTTTTGCCATACCAATATAATTACATTGTTTCAAGGATTGTGGTCAAGAATATCGAATTTTACTGGGACAATTGACAAAATATACAATTACTCTTTATTCTTTCTTACAATTCTTGTTTTATACAATTGCTTTATCTTAATGTTTTTGATAGGCAATTTTATGTTTTCCGCAGTTGTGTGGTGGGAAACCCTCTGAGGGAGTATTTGTTGGCGCATTCTTGTCAATGTCTTCAACAGCAGTGGTAAATATCTGTTCAATGTTTATCTAAGCAACTTTCTATATCCTATTATAAATTGTATGTACACGAGGCCTATAATTTCAAACTTATATAGTTGGTAATCTACTCCATGCTGTTGCACTGAAGCTTGTGCATTTAATATATTTTCTTATACAACTTGTCTTTGATCTCTATGATTAATAATGTAGTGAGGTTTAAACAGAAAGGAGGAAAACAAATATTAAGTTTGCAAGGGTGCTTATACCTCTGAATAGTTTTTGACCTGGTTATCTTTGTACCAATTAGTTTTGTAAACTTTTTTGACTGAATGCTCAAAGACAAAAGAGCTTCTCCAGATGGAGCTGATACTGGATTGGGGCCAAGACAACTGTTTTTTTCTGACTCTTGTTTATTTCATGGACCTCACAATTATTGTTTTTCTATTACAATTGATAACTAGGTAGGTGCTAAGAATAGATGCTGAATTGCAGTGTCATTAGAGTCCCAACAGTTTGTTCCTGTATCTAAATCATGTTTTGGTTGCTTTGCCACAGGTTCTGAAGTTTTTGATGGAAAAGAATAGCATAAATTCCCTTCATGGTCAGGTCACCATTGGTACCTTAATCTTGCAGGTATGTAATGCAGATACTGCAACAATCAATAAAATCAGAGAATTTCTTTCAGGGCCAGAGTCTTCAGTTAAGATTATTATTGCATATAGATTTTGAGCCTTCATACCCTGTCAGGATTGTGCAGTGGGTCTGCTGTTTGCTTTGCTTCCTGTTCTTGGAGGCACTTCTGGGATTCTTCAGGGAGTAATATCCATGACAAAATCGTAATAATCTGAACACTGTCCTACTGTTGTGTATTTGATGTAAAATTTGTGTGATCATATTTTTATACTCCATAGAAGAGAGAATAAACTTAAAACTAACTTATGAATTTCTTTATATAGTTCTAAAATACCTCTCTAAGTGTCAGGTCTGGTATAGCCTCTGTTTCTACTATATTTTATGTTGCTAGTACTTTACCAGCTATCTATTGCTAAAAGTGTAGTCCTTTACCTAATATAATTAAGATTCATTGCACACCATTTTTTTCCATTATACATTGAAGATTTCGGAGCAGGGAAAAATCTAAATTGAATAGGGTTGTAGTCACATATTTCCTACACCTGTTAATCACTTATATACATGAGTTTGAGATACAAATAATTACATAAATATCCCTAGCTAAATAGGAATGTACGTACTTAACTCCTAAAAAACAGACCTAAAATCATGAGTACAGCTGTCAACACTCCCCTGCAAGATGGATTATGTATATCTACCATACCCATCTTGCATACAAAGGAATGAAATAATCTATTACATAGGCCCTTAGTAGTACATTTGCTAATTGACTCTCTGAATTTGTATAGCTGATTCTAAGGATCATCCAATTTTTCTTTTATAAAGAATCAATTGATGTCAATATGTTTTGTACAATCTTGTTAGATTGGATAATGAGCAATGCTAATAGCTGCCTTATTGTCACAATGTAGCAACTCGGATTTCTTTTCGAAAAGATGTACATCTTGCATCAACTTCTTTAGTCATAGAAGTTCAAACGAGGCGCCTTGTGCCATAGCTCTATATTCTACTTTCAACATTCAATCTAGCAATGCGACCTTGGTTTTTCCTTCTCTAAGTGATTGGATTTCCACTAATAAAGGCATAATATCTAGAAATAGATCTTCTATCATTGGGAGATCCCGCCCAATCAGCATCAAGGTATGCTTATATTCTTAAATGACCATTGTTCAAGAAGAGAAATCCTTTACTAGGACTAGATTTGAGATACCTCATCCAAAAAACAACATCAAGATGTGTAGTCCGAGGGCTATGCATAAATTGACTTACTATACTCACTGCATAGGCGATCTCAAGTTGTGCATGGGAAAGATAAATCAATCTCCCATCCAATCTTTGATATTGATGAATGTCAACCAATTCTTCAATATTTTCATTTAATCTACTGATAATGGGAGTATCAGTAGGATTGTAGCCTAACATTCCTGTTTCCTTCAGTAAGTCATGAACATATTTTCTTTGGGAGATAAATATGCCCTTTTTTAATTGAGCAACCTCTATCCCAAGAAAATATCTTAGTTTGTCCAAATATTTAATGTCAAACTTAATGGACAAATTGTTTCTTCATTCTAGTCATTTCTTCTTGAATGTTACACGTCACCACTATATCATCAACATATGCAATAAGAATAGTAATCTTACCATGATGATGATTGATGAACGTAGTGCGATCTGCGTTACTCTGTTTGTAACCAAAAACAATTATTGCTTTACTGAATCTATCAAACCAAGCTCAAGGTGACTGTTTCAAACCATATAATCCTTTCTTTAAATGACATACTTTCCTTTCAGTTTTTTGATGAAAAGCCAGGTGAAATCTCCAAATAAACTTCCTCTTCTAAATCACCATGTAGGGAGCTATTTTTAACATCAAATTGTTGAAGGTCCCATCCAAGATTAGCTACACATGATAAGAGGACTCTTACTGAATTCATCTTGGCAATAGGTGCATATATTTCTTTGTAATCAATCCCATATATTTGGGTAAAAGCCTTTGCCACAAATTGAGCCTTTAGCCTCTCAATAGAGCCATCCTCCCTATGCTTTAGTGTGAATACCCATTTACATCCAATGGAAGATTGTCAAGTTCCCAAGTTCCATTCTTTTACTAAGGCTTTCATCTCTTCCACCATGGTTTCTTTTCATTTAGGATCATTAATAGCTTCCTTCCACCCTTGCGGTAAAGAGATAGAATGCAAGGAAGACAAGAAAGCTCTATAGGAAGTGGGCAGTACATCATAGGAAACAAAGTTAGAGATAGGATGTTAGGTACATGATCTAACTCCTTTCCTAACAGTTGTTGGAAGGTCAAGATCACTATCACATGAATTGGGGAGCAATTTTCAGATAAATTAGGAACATGAAGGGATGAATTATATGATTCCGCAAGAGTTGAGTCCAGGTTGGATGATTGGCTATGAAGAGTATTATTTATGACAACATCCTTCTTTTTCTTGTGTGCATACCTCAACAGATTAGGTCTGTCCAGTCTACTTGTTACCACATCAATTTTTGGTCCCCCAAATGGAATAAAAAAACTTATCATCATTGCTTCCATGCCCCCTTGACCATTATATAAATGCAACTCAAGAATAGGTTGAACAGGAGAAACTGTATCTTTCACATGATCATTCTCCCCCTAAAGATGTGATGGATGAAAAGGCAAGAATGCTTCTGCCTCATGAAAAGTGACATCCATACTCACATAAAACTTTCTAGTGGGTGGATGATAGCATTTATATCCCTTTTGAGTAGCAGAGCATCTAACAAAAATACATCTCAAGGCAATATGATCAAGTTTTCCCCCAATGTTCTTATTCATAAAACAAAAACAACCAAAGATTTTTGGAGGGATAATATAAGAGTTATTACCTTGAATAAGTTCCACTGGACATTTGAAATTCAAGGTAAGGCATACGATTGATAAGTTATGCAACGGTAAGAACTGCATCACCCCAATAAGCCTTAGGAACATTCATAATCAACATAAGAGCCCTAGCAACTTATAAAAGATGTCTACTTTTTTGTTTAGATGCACCATTTTGAGCTGCAATATTAACACAATTGGTTTGATGTATAATCCCATGAGTATCTAAATAGGTATGAAAGGTTTTCTCCCTATACTCGGTACCATTATCATTGCATAAGATTTTCACCTCACGATTGAATTGTGTACTCACTTTTCACATACATCAAATACACCAAATTTATCCTATAGTATCAATCAATAAAAGTCACAAACCATTTATAACTAGATAGGAAAACCACTAGACTAGGGCACCATACATTAGAATGAATCATCGCAAAATGGACAAAATGTTTCTTTTTGGGGAAGGATATGAAGTTCTAGTATGCTTAGCAAGTTCACAAGCATCACAAACTAAGTTCTCCACATTTTAAATAAACAAGGAGCTTTTCTAAATCAAAAAAATGAAGGGTGTCCTAAACGCCTATGCCAGTGAATAATTTGGTGTTGAGTTGATGTAAATTCACCCAATAAAGCTTGAGCTTTAAAGTGAGGTCCTTCAACTAGTCTATATATGCTGTTGTGCACTTTACCATAGCCAATCATTTTTCTGGTGCTCAACTCCTGTATGGCACAATGAGAAGGCCAAAAATTAAAATTTACAATTTAAATCTCCTGTAAGAGCACTAACGAATAGAAGATTATGTGAAAAACAAGGAATATGTAATGCATGAGGTAAGTTGATGGAAGGAGTACAGTTTATATAACCTTTCCCGATAATAGGAGATAAAGACCTATCGGCTATACAAATATTTTGCTTTTGCACTCGATTTGGCAACAACATCTTGTGTCTACTTTTCCACGAGACAAGATTTCCTCCAACAAGAATACAAAAGCCTGAAGTAGAGCGCCTATCAGATGGAGAACCTACCCAATCAACATCAGAGTACCCAATAATTTGTGAATGACCCCGATTTTCATATAATAATCCTTTTCCTTGTGCATCCTTAATGTACCTCAAAATTCTAATAACTGCATCCCAATGACTATTACATAGAGCTTGTAGGAATTGACTAATAACACTAACAAAGAAAGAAATATCAGGTCGTGCGATGATGAGATAATTAAGTTTTCCTACTAATTTCCGATATCGGCCAGGATCAGCAGGTGGCTCCCCCTGATCAGGTAAAAGCTTTGAATTAGGATCCATAGGAGAGTCTATTGGTCTACAGTCTGACATCCCTGTTTCTTTTAGAATATCCAATGCATGCTTTCTTTGACAGAGTACAATACCAGATTTGGACTGAGCAACTTCTATACCAAGGAAGTATCGGAGTAAACCCAAATCTTTTGCCTGAAAATGACGGAACAACTGTTCCTTCAATTGTTCAATCCCACCTTGATCACTTCCAGTAATGACAATATCATCCACATAGACAATCAGATAGATACACTGTTATGATGATGTATATTTATAGAAGACAGAACGATCAGACTCACATCTAATCATGCTAAACTCTTGAACATGACTAAGCTGTCCAAACCAGACACGAAGAGATTGTTTCAAACCATATAAAGAGTGACGAAGCTTACACACTAAGTTAAGACTCCCCCTGAGCAACAAATCCAGGTAGTTGCTCCATATAAATCTCTTCCTGAAGCTCACCATGGAGAAAGGAATTTTTAATGTCCAATTGATAGAGAGGCCATTGGAAAATGGCAGCCATGGATAAAAACAAGCGAACAGAAGAATTTTGGCCACAGGAAAGTTTCATAATAATCCAACCCGTAAGTCTGTGTATACCCTTTAGTCACCAAACGTGCCTTTAGTCAATCAACTTGACCATTTGCACCAACTTTGACTGTATATATTCAACGACAACCAACAATGGAATGACCTTGTCGCAACGGAACTAACTCCCAAGTATCATTATTATGTAAAGTAGTCATTTCTTCAACCATTACTTGACGCCACCTGGGATCACTAAGGGCCTCATGTCCATTAGAAGGAATAGAGACATAAGAGATGGTGGATACAAAAGCAGAATATGTTGGTGATAAACGATGATAACTAAGAAAATTATAAATAGGATGAGAGTTGCGAGAGGAACATGTACCTTTGTGAATGGCAATGGGAAACTGATCTTAAAGAGGTAGAACTGTAGCAGGTGAGGAATTCGGAGTAAGAACTGAATCAACATGAGCCTCTACAAGGGTCTCATCATCAAGATAAATGTGATGTCTGTTGGAGATGATGAGTAGAATTGAGAAGATTCAAAGAATGTAACATCAACAGAAATAAAATATAGATGTGTTGATGGAGAATAACACTTATAAACTTTTTGAAGACGTGAGTAACCTAGAAAATTACATTTGGTAGATTTAGCTGACAACTTATCTTGAATAGGGGAAAAGATATGAACGAAACATGTGCAGCCAAAGACTCGTGGTGGAAGGGATAATAATGGTTGATCAGGAAATAAGATGGAATGGGGTACCTGATTTTGTAGACTGGATAAAGGCATGCGATTAATCAAGAAGCATGCAGTTAAGACAACATCTACCCATTATTGTGATGATGGAACCCGATTGTGTGAAAGCAAGATACGAGCAATTTCTATGAGATGTTTATTCTTTCGTTTAGCAATCTCATTTTGTTGTGGAGTATAAGCATATGAGGTCTGACAAAGAATTCCTTGGGAAGACATAAGTTGAGTGAAGGGAAAAGACAAATATTCACGAGCATTATCACTTTTCAACACACGAATATCAGTGTTAATTGTGTCTTAATTTTTGCTCAGAAAGATTTAAAAATGGAAAATAATTGTAAACAGGCTTTCATTAAAAATAACCAAGTGCAACGAGAATAATCGTCAATAAATGTAACAAAATATTGAAATCCCAAAATAGAAGAGACACGAGAAGGACCCCAAATGTTTGAATGAACTAACCCAAAAGGGGATGTAGCTTGTTTATTGACACACTTTGGAAAGGAACTTTGAGAATGTTTTCCAAGCTGACAAGATTCACAATCTAAGGAAGATGAAGTAGGTAAACTAGGCACCATCTTCTGAAACTTCAACAAACTAGGATGACTCAAACGATTATGAATTAGAATTGGAGATTCTGAAATAGTGCATGTTGTAGGTGAAGGAGATAGATTTAAATGATAAAGGCCCTGCGACTCATGTCCTGCACCAATCTTCCGTCCCGTGTTGCAATCCTGTATAACAACAAAATTTTTATTAAAAGTAAGAGAACAATTTAAGGATCGTGTAAGTTTACTGACGGATACAAGATTAGAGGGGCAATTAGGAATATAAAGAACAGATTCTAAATGCAAGGATGGAAGTGGTTGAGCAGAACCTACAACTTTAACAACTGTTTGAGTCCCATTAGCTAAAGTAATAGGAGGTAAAGATGTAGTGTTAGTAAAGTAAGAGAGTAAATGTGGGTTACCAGAAATATGATCAGAAGCACTAGAATCAAGTACCCAAGGGAAAGACTTAGTGAGGCATGTACAGAATTACCCGAATGAGCTATCGAAGCAACAGAGGAGGAAGACTGCTTAGCTGCCTGATACTTGAGATACTCTTCATAATCAGTACCAGTAAGAGTCAACGATGGTTGAGTATAGGACTCAGACTGAGGGTCAGACTGATCAGTATGAACAACATTAGCAACTCAAGATCGACCGTGCAATTTATAACATTTATCCTTAGTATGTCCCCATTGATGACAATAACGACGTTTGGGTCGACCATCACGATCCCCTTGCTCTACTCTATTAGGACTCTAAGATTGAGAGGCCAAAGCGGAAGAATTAACTGAGGGAGATCGTACAGTAAGCGAGCAAATACTTCATCAAGAGAAGTTACAGTAGGACTTGCCAAAATCTGATCTCGTACTGAAATAAGTTCAGGACTGATAGCAGTAAGAGTAAGAACCATAAAAAACTTATCTTGCTGTGCAAGATCTTCTGCTACAGATTTACCAGTAGGTAGTAATAGGTTGAATTATGTTTTCAGAGAGGCCATTCCACCAAAAAATTCAAACATGTTCATATCCTGTTGTTTGAGATTAACCGGGTTTGATACTACACAATACAATCTCTAAATGTACGCCTTATAAATAGGGTGGAGTTGAGGATCAATTGTTTGCCATAACATACTATGTAATAATGCATCAATTTGAGCCCAAGTGGATTTATTTGTTTGAATATCCTCAACCCTAGTAGTTAGGTGATTGGCTAGGCTTGATGCATAGGCAGCCCATGAGGTATGGTTAGAATTTCCTACTAGTTTCTTTGTCGTAATTGAGGGAAGATAAATAAAGGGAAGAGCACCTGATTGAGACCTGAAATTTGTAAGAGCCATGAACGGAGAAACTTTTGACAAAAATGTTTTGGTGACTATTGGGCTAATTTTCCGGTGACCTGATGCCAAACGGAAGGGAAACTCTAGGGGATCAGCTCACTGGTGGATGCTGAGTTTGTTGGCGCCGACGGTGACAAGTCACGCTCGCCAGAGATAGAGATCAGTAAGAGGGCGGCTTCTTGACAACTTTCGGTGACTTTTTACGATAGCGAAATCTATTGAGGGCTACGGGAAACTACTGGTTGGCATTGTTTGATCAAATGAGTGGTGGCAATGAGATGAGTCGTGCACCGAAGAGGGAGATCAGAAAAACAAACATCGAAGCCATGAGCGGTGCGGGACGGTGCTTGGAGCAACGATCGACGACGCGATTCTGGTGTTTTTTGTGAGTGAGAGAGGTACAGGCTGGTGATGTTAGATCTTTGATCTAACACCAGGTTAATGAAGTCTGAACTTTACCAGAAATTGATCGGAAAGGAATCGGAAAATCGTAAAACCCTATCTCTGATACCATGTTAAACTCGGAGAACTCTTCTTATTATCGTATATACTTTGATGAAAATACATGCATAAATAGTTGATACCTAGCCCTAGAATTGGAAATACAATCAATAACAGTAAATAACTTCCTATTTTATAACTATACTGCTGTATACAACTCAACAAGAATGTACAAGATAAAAGGAAGGAGTGGAAGGAGTAGCTGTGGTGGAAGGAGACGCAAGCTTGGCCATAAGAAGTTTGAGAGTTTTCAGTTCTTCATTGGAAATTCCACCATAAGGATTGGCTTCTCTTGGCAGCTTAGTATCAAGAGTTTAAGATATGTGGGCTTGAGGTTTTGTACTCCCAAACTTTTTATGACCTCGACCACGTATTGGACAACCATGAAGTTTTCAGCATGTGTCCTTGGTATGTCTCAATTTTCCACAGTAATCACGCTTTCTATTATCTTGTTCTACCCCTTCATGGAATCACCTCTAGATGTATTTATGGTAGATGCGTTGACCATCATAACTAATCATTCAGTAGAAACAACTGGGACCATGGCATTACATCTACTCTCTTCCTGTTGCACATAACTATATGCTTGCCACAAGGAGGGAAAAGGATCATACCCATGAACTTTTATTCTAATCTTATCAAATACATCATTCAATCCTGCTATGGAGTCATACATATGTTCCTTTACAATTAATTTGTGGAACTTTGTTGCATCAGTTGTACAGGATGCTTGAAAAGCCCGATAATAGTCAAATTCTTGCCACAACCACTAAGTTTAGAAAAGTACTGGGCAATAGTCATCTCACCTTGTTTGGCTTCATGAACTTTGTTCCGCAGCTTATATATTTGGGCATTAAGTCATCTAACCTTGTTTGGCTTCATGAACTTTTTTCCGCAGCTTATATATTTGGGCGTCATTACCTGATAGGGAGTAAGTTTGGGCAGCTGCATCCCAAATCTAGGAGAAGATAACATGGAGTTGATCAGCCATGATATGATGAGAGAGTTTTCTGAGTCCCATTGGCTGCGTACCAGATCAGTTTCATCTGGTTTTATTTTTCTATTATTGATATAGCCTTGCAATCCCCTAGCCTGGATAAACAGCAATCATTACTGCTACCAAGCAAGATAATTTGTTCCATCTAGTTTAACTGGACTGATTTGTAGAGAAGGATTGTTGTTAAAAGTGGTATGTTTACTCATAGACTTAAAAAGATTCTTCCTTCTTTCCATCAGACATGTCTATAGGGTTTCGGCTGAAATATGCAAAGATATAGGCTGCGGATGGGCTAAGGTTAGCGGTATGGCTTTCTACAAATGGGTTTTGGAAAGGGTGTGTTCACGTCAACTAAGATTTGAATTATTTATTTCGTTCCTTCTACTTTTTTTTTTAATATAAGAGGGAAAAAGAAACCGATTACATGACGTGTCTGGGGAAGCAAACTCCCGACATATCCTCTAGGAGGAGTACATGACACCCAATGGGTGGAAGATCAAAATA
>JAOTAY010000190.1:11561585-11577297 GCA_025629805.1 Erythroxylum baracoense | reverse complement strand
ATTGCACGTAGCGCTCCCTTATCATAGGATATGTATCGGAATGATCTACGGGCGTCCCGGTGCGTACCCTACGGTGATGGGGTGTTACATCAGAGGACAGTACCACCTATTAAGTGAAGAGGTTATTTTATTATTATTATTCAAAACTGTATCTTGTAGCTTAATATGATCTAACAGGTTCAATATCAAAAAGAGGTTTATGATGACCTTTTTACTGAGAAGAAGCTTTTCCTACTTTCCCACGATGGAACCTATTCCAAATATGTATATTTCATAATTCCTTGCTTCGTCGAGGTATTAAGCTGAAGCATAATACGTGAATAACAGAGAAGGAAAAAGAATATTTTTTGCTGTAGAGCACCACATTTTTATTGATAGCAACAAAACTCATTATATAGAGCTGAAATGTAACAAAAAATCTTATTTATTTGCTAACTATCACAAGAATATCTCTAAATTGATTCCTAAAATTAAGCACTAAAAATCATAATCAAATTTGCCTAAAATCTGGTCAATTTAACCATTTATTTTGTAATAATCTGCCAGCCTAAGGAATTTTCTAACAAACTCCTCCTTACCTTAGGAGTTGCAGAGCTTTAATGTCAAAATAATTCATCCTCTTAATGATGCTCAATTGCTGCTTTGCCTCTTCATTTCATGACTTGCAAATCTTCTCCATATGCCCAATTTGTCCACATTTTCTGCATTTGATATCAGGCCTTCACCAATATTTTCTTTGTGGGTGATTTTTTTTTGCAATGTGGACATGGTGGATATGAATTATCATTGTTTCTGTTGTTGTTGTTGTCGATCTTGTTAAAATTCTTGTTTTTGTCTCCTCCTAATTTTTTGTTCCTTTGCTAGCAGAGCACCTTCAATAGTTCCTTCTTCTCTCATCATCCTCCTTTGTTCTTGTGCCAGTAATGCATTTATTAATTTTTCCAAAGACATAATTGATAGATCCTTAGCTTCTTCCAATGCAGAAATTTTAGATTCATATTTTTCAGCTAAGGTTATAAGAACTTTTTACACTATTCGTTCCTCAGAAACATCGTTACCTAATAACCTCACCTTGTTTACTATGCCAAGCAACTTGTCAGAGTATTCTTTAATGGTTTCTGACTCTTTCATCTTTAGCATTTCAAATTCTCTAATCAAGTTGAGCATTTGCATGCTCTTTGTTCTTTCATTACATTGGTGTTCCTTTTTGAGGTAATCCCAGATATCCTTTGCCGACTCTAGATTCACAATTCTTATGAATATGATGTTTGAAACAGCAGAAAACAAGCAGGCTTTGGCTTTATACTTCTTATTTTCTCTTTCTTTGTGCATCTTGATTTGAGTCATTGTAGGATTTGTTGGCAATGGAGACACTTCATAGTCTTCCTCCACAGCTTCCCAAACATCCATAGCATCAAGATAAGCTTTCATTCGAACAACCCAAACTTGATAGTTTTCACCATCAAAAATTGGTGGTGCACCTTGAGAGAGTTGTTTTTCAATCTCCATTGTTTGAAGATGGTTGTAATTCTTGTTGTAATTCTGGGTTGTAAATCAGGTTTGTGTTTTGGTTTCTCTCATCTCACAGGTCCCTCAAGACAAAAAACTCTGATACCATGTTGTTTTTATAAAGCTTGTTAGAATATATGACTTAATGGGCCTCAGATCCAAAGACCATTGTACATGGAACAAATGCTCAACAGAGAAAAGACAAAGTCTGACAAAGCAAAGACAGAGCCAAAAGGAACAATACATGAAAATAAAATAGTCGTAGACACAGTAAACCATTATTTGCATAGCCTGACTTTTTTGTCAATTAATGATTCACAATTTGTTATAGAAAGAGAAACAAACACAACCATGTATATATATAAACCATGTACAGTATTCAATTTAATACAAGAGAAAGCAACCAATTTCTCATTCTCTTCTCCAATCATTCACTACATTATTGGAGTTTCTTGTATGGTATTAGAGCTTTGTGGCTCTTGATCCTATACCTCCCAAAAACCTAAAATTAATTCAAAATGACTACAGATCTGAAAGTAACTGGCGAAGCAAGTGATAACCAAACCCACTTCGACATTGAAGCCGAATCATACAACATTTCTCTGGCAGAAAACCCAGGAAGTATCTTGTTCAATACACCACTGGATGAAAATAACTATTTATCCTAGAGTGGGTCAATGATAATTTCATTGAGGGCCAAAGACAAATTACATTTTGTAACCGGAGAGTTGGAGAAACCCGTCTCCGATGAAGCAAAGGCAAGGAAATGGGTGATCGCTGATAATATGGTCATCGCTTGGATTTTTAACACCCTTACAAAGGAAATCGCTGACTCATTCTTGGTGGTAACCACCGCGAAAGACTTATAGGACGAGCTCAATAGACGTTACGAAGAGAGTAGCGGGCCTCACTTATACCAGCTAAGGCAGGAGATAAACAATCTCCGTCAAGGTAACAATTATATTACGACTTATTTTACGAGGTTAAAGAAATTATGGAATGACATAGATTGTCTAAGGCCTATGAAAAATTGCGTGTGTGGTGCATCTAAACATAATACTGATGCGGAGAATGATAACAAGTTGATAACTTTTCTGCTAAGACTAAGAGAGGAATATGCTAATGTAGTTAGCCAAATTATGTTGATGGATCCATTGCCACAGGTCAGTAAGGCATATTCTATGGTTTTGACCATTGAAAAACAAAATTTTGTTTGTGTTGATTCCAACGAAATAGGACAGGGTATAGCGTTATTGCTAACAACGAGACTGTTAGAAAATAGAGTCATAGCAAGGGAGAGTGGAAGAAAGGATGAAAAATACTGTGATTATTGCCATCAAAAGGGACATTTGAGGGAAACATGTTTTCGGCTTCACGGTATACCGGAGTGGTACAAGGAGTTAAAAAAAGAAAGGGAAAAAGAATTTAGTAGCCGCAGTAGTAGAAGGATCTGCAGGGTAGGTGCAGGGATGATTGAAAACTGAGGAGAACCCACCTGTTGATGTCGAATTTCTTGCTAAGCAAGTCCCATAACTCATGAAACTTGTCAAAGGTAAATGTACTATGGAAGCCAATCACGTCGCGTATAACAACTTCTCAGGTATCCCATATAACTCGCTCATATTTGATAGTCAAGAATACGACAACAGTTCGTGGATAGTCGATTCAGGTGCCTCTACCCACATGTGTGTAAACCCTAATTTCCTTAAAAATCTGTCCAAAAATGATAAAATAAATCATGTTACGCTACTTGATGGAACTAGCAGATTTGTCAAACATGTAAGAGATGTCACAGTATCACCAAAGTTGGACCTCAAAAATTTTTTGTGCATACCTACATTTCACCACAACCTTTTATCCGTTCATAAAATCGCTATGCAAAATAAATTAGTTGCCATATTCATTACTAATAAAGTGTTTCTGCACGACCCGACGACTAATTACATTGTAACGATATGTGAGGCAGCGAGCGGTATCTATAAGTTAACTCCAAGACATTTTCTCCCCGAAAAAACGCTCCAAGATCCATCACTCCAGTTCTACGTAAATAATGTTGTAGCTTATAATGTATGCAATGACTTTGATTTGTGGCATTTTAGGTTTGGAAATGCATCTAGAAACAAGTTATCGCATTTGCCCATTTTATCCGAAAAGACCCCCACAAATCATTCATGTGAAATTTGCCCATTAGCTAAGCCCATTCAAACTTTTACATTTAGACTTGTAAGGACCATCCAAGACCCCAAACATTAATGGGTCAATTTTTTTCTCACCATTATCGATGAGTATTCTCATGTAACGTGGACTTACTTAACAAGTAGTAAGAACCAAGTTCACGAGTTACTTAAAGTTTTTTTACAAATGATCCAAAACCAATTTTTGTTACCCATCCTATGTGTCCGTACGGACAACGGTACCAAGTTCGTAAACAATAATTATACCTATTTGTTCCAAAGCAAAGCATACAACACCAACGAACTTGTCCAGATACACCATAACAAAACGGTGTTATGGAACGTAAACACAAGCATTTGCTTTAAATCACAAAGGCCCTAATGTTTCAAGCCAATTTACAAACAAGTTTTTGGGGGGAAGCCATCCTAACGTCTACATTTATTATAAACTGCCTACCATCATAAATCATAGGTTAGAAAACACCATACGAAAAAATATACAACAAACCACCCAATTACAATACGTTAAAGACATTTGAATGTCTATGTTATGTAACAAAAACTAAGCCATTCAAAGAAATATTAGAACTTAGAGCCCACAAGTGCTTGTTTCTAGGAAACATGTCCGGTCGAAAGCGTACAAATTACTTTGACCTACAAAAAAACAAGGTACTTGTCTCCATAGATGTTTTTTCACGAAGAAATATACCCATACAAGACAAAAAATACCGACACACAAGACCAGCCCATAAATTTACCCATGTTCAACTTTAGGCCCAATAATAACTCCCACCAGGAACCCATTCCTAACACACAAAACCAAATGACTAATAGAAACACTATAGAACTGCAAGAAAGCCCATTAAACTCACCAAACCCATCGTCACAAATGGACCAGGACTCAATAAACCTTAACTTACTCGACATAACTTAAGACCCAAACACCAATTTACCACCACCAACCACAATAACAACTCAACCTCACCAAATTCAGCAACTCACCCAACGAATAAGTCAACGAAACTGTACCCAACCAAAATACTTGGACAATTATGTCACGAATATCTCTACTACCTGTACACCAGTCACTACAACATAATCAATCCAGGTCTGTTTCCACAAAAATACATTCCCTGATATTACTTTCTCTCAATCGTTCCTAACCTTTATGGCAAATGTATCAACTGGCTATGAACTGTTGTCATACAAAACTACCAAAAATGGCCCGTTATGGGTGGAATCCATGCTTTGCAAGTTAGATGCGCTGGAAGAGAATTCAACATGGTCCGTCGTTAATCTTTCACTAGGACAGAAGACACTTGAAACTAAATAGATCTATAAGATAAAGAGAAATCCTGATGGGACAATATACAGAAGAAAAACCCGGCTCGTCGCAAAAGGATTTAATCAACGTTTTAGTGTTGACTATTCGGAGGTTTTTTCTCTAATAGCAAAGGTGACAACAATTCGGACACTATTAGCCATGGCTACCACACAAAACTGGTCAGTCAAACATTGGGACATCAATAATACTTACCTTCATGGGTCCATAGAGGAAGATATATACATTAAACCTCCACAGGGATATCGAGCACCAAAAGGGAAAGCTTGCAAACTCAACAAATCCTTGTACGACCTAAAACAAGCCGGGGGCCAATAGAAGAAAGAGCTAACCACAATGCTCAAGGATATCGGTTTCATACAATCCGAATCAAGCAACTGTTTATCTACAAGAGGTAACAATGATTCCTTCATCTCAATTGCAATATATGTAAATGACTTGCTATTGGCTAGACACGATGAAGATATTATCAATTCGGTTAAACTGCATCTACATGAAAAATTCACAATTAAGGACTTGGGTAGTGCAAAATTTTTCGTCAGAGTCAAAATTGCAAGGTTTGATGGAGGGATGTTTTTGTCCCAATCAAAGTACATCAGCGACATCATCTGATGAGATGATGGATTCGATGACTTAAAGACAGCAACCGTGCCCATTCCACAAGGCACCAAGTTATCAATTGATGATGGAGCTCTATTGCCAAATCCTGAAAAATACAGGAGAATTGTGGGATAACAATTATACCTGAATTTTACACGACCGGATATCACTTACGCTGTCCAACAACTAAGTCAATTCAACACAAGACCAAGATAGCCCCATTGGAATGCCATAGTACATGTGTTACAATACTTGAACAGGTTAGCCAAGAAAAAACTATTTTACCCAGTCCAGCAAAATCTAGAACTTAAGGCTTATTTCGATTCTGATTGGGTCGGTTGTGCTTATTCTCAGAAGTCATTAACTGGCTATTGCATATTCTATAGACATGCCCTGATATCATGAAAGACCAAGAAACAACACATGGTCAATCGCTCATCCGCCGAAGTCGAATATCGGAGCACGACAAGCACTCTATGCGAGTTACAATGGATCTCTTATATACTACAAGACCTACAGGTAAAAACAAAACTTCCTATCCCATTTTATTGCAATAATATGGCGGCCATACATATATCCGAAAATTCAGTCTTTCACGAAAGGACAAAACACGTGGAGGTTGATTCTCACTTGGTTAGAAATGTTGTCAAGGATGGATTCATACAAACAAATCACTTACCATCATAACATCAAATTGTCGACAGCTTCACAAAGTCCCTCACTGTATTGAACTTTTTGAACAACATTTCCAAGTTGGGTCTTATTGATGAGCCATCACTTGAGGAAGGAGTGTTAGAATATATGACCCAATGAGCCTCAGATCCAAAGACCATTGCACATGGAACAAATGCTCAGTAGAGAAAAGACAAAGTCTAACAAAGCAAAGATAGAGCCAAAAGGAATAGTGCGTGAAAATAAAATAGCCACAGACACAGTACACCTTTATTTGCATAGCCTTACTTTTTTGTCGATTAATGATTCACAATTTGTTATAGAGAGAAAAACAAACACAACCATCTATATATATAAACCATGTACATTCAATTTAATAAAAGAGAAAGCAACCAATTTCTCATTCTCTTCTTCGATCACTCACTCCATTACTGGAGTTTCTTGCAAAGCTGAAGCATAATATGTGAATAAAAGAGAAGGAAAAAGAATATTTTTTGCTATAGAACAACACATTTTTATTGACAGCAACAAAGTTCATTATATAGAGTTAAAATGTAACAGAAAATCTTATTTATTTGCTAAATATTACAAGAATATCTCTAAGCTGATTCTTAAAATCAAGCACTAAATATCATAATCAAATTTGCCTAATATCTGGTCAGTTTGACCATTTATTTCGTAATAATCTGCAAGCCTAAAGAATTTTCCAACATTGATGAATTTTGTAAAACCACTCTTTCTAAGAAAAGGAATTTTTTTTTTTACTTTAGTGTAATAAACTCAAATTCCTTAGTACATAAGTTCTTACCTAATTTGCAAATGCAGGGAGGGAAAATACTTTAGTCACTCTACCAACTGAAAGGTTTCAGAACTAATTTAACATTCAATAAGCTACACTGCATATATTCAAGTCATTGCATTTTAATAAAGCCAAAAGCAAACAATTCAGTCTTGCTTCATGTCGTTTTCCTTAAATCAATAAACGTGATTTGGAGAGAAGAAAACAACTTTGTTCAACGATGAAAACGTGAGAGGAGTTGAATCCTTACTCTTTCTTGTAGTTGTCTTTTGACGTTGAAACGTCATTAATTAGCTGTAATCGTAAGCATGATTTGGTCTGCAACTAACACATTTTCTAGTTTGACAACAACAGCTACAGATCGAATTCTCATGGAAGTCACTTGGTATTGCAGTCATCCACGTGATTGGTTTATTTTTATTACTTGATAGTATGATAAATCAACGATTTGGCTAGCTTAATGCAACAACAGAATATATACTTCGTTAAGATTGTAACCTGGTGGAGAAGAAAGTTACTAAACTGTGATCGTATTCTAAATGAATACCTACATATGCAACTAATACCTAAGCGTTTAATATTCAGGAATTGCTGCATTATAAAAGTGTTTAGTTTCTCCACCAAGTTTGAAAGTCATGATCAAATTAGGAAAGGTAATGAGTTAAAAAGAAATTAGGATGAGTTTCTTATATATTTTATAGATACTAAGGATTTCAGATGATCATGGTAGATTAGTCGTCAAGCGGTTGAGCTTCTTAGATCGTTTGTAAATATCCATCAACTGTGTACTGCTAGTTTTGTTGTTTGGTTCATTATTATTTACATCCATTATTGAATAATCAGACCAGCCCCTCGAAAGGTATCAATTACTCGAGGGATGCATTGTTTCTAGCTGTTAATTTTTGTTTTCTTACGTCTGAAACTGTTGGAACTGTATATATTTGGGTTCATGTTCCCTGTAGGTCACTTGCATCTTTTGTCTTGTCTCATCATTGGAGGTACAAGCTACATACGATCACTTCCGCAAAGAAAAGAGATTCTCAACAAGACCACTCAGGACATTTGACTTATTTTGTGGTTGGTTTTCTTCTATTGATTTAGACAATATCACCCCTTCCAGAGCTTGAATATTGGAAGAGCCATCAGTTGAGTGAGGGATAAAGACGTATAAACCTAAAGAATTCCAAAAAACAAAAAATTTAGAAGGTGGTATTTCCTTTTAACCATATGTCCATATATATTAGGAAATTATTCTAAAAGTATCAATTCTCACAAATCATGTAGTGATGAAAAAAAAAAGTTTCCTATCGTGTTGTACATAGTTCCTACAAAAGAAAAAGAGAGTGGTCAATAAGGGAAATCAGATAACTTATAGATAATTGGGATTGCTACTTATGATAGTAAACGAAGTCCTATACTCCACAAGATTTTTGTGTACTTCTAATGGATATGCAATGTAAAGAAGACATGCAATATAGAAGAATGTAGACACCTCATTGAAACCAACAGCTGGCAAAGAAGACGTGCAAGTTGGCTGAAAGGTCACTTTAGCTGAAAAGTGATCATAAATATGACCAACCATATGGATTCAAGCAGACAAAATTATTGAGAAGGATGTTATACGTATTGAAGTATAAGTATAGAATCCCTGAATTCGTTTTTCTTTTGTTCTTTTGCTCTATGTGTATGATCCTGCTGCTATCAAACAGTTGTTTCTTCCTTTGGACAATCAGAACACACAATGTCCAACGCACCATAAGAGGTCCACCTCCCACCCCCACTTCTTGTCTATATCTTTTCAGTGGCTCCCTAATTAACCAACAAGTATAAGATAAGGTATTAAATAACATGTTGGACAATACATAATTTTCACGAGGAGGCAATGATTAGTGTTGATAGAAGCTTGTGAACAATTGATGAATAGTTGTACACTTCCTTATCTTCAAGGAGATGTTCCAATCTCACATTACAACTTTGGCATGATATTGCTTGTATTAGTTTATTTTGTGCCTATAAGATGACAAAGTTAGACCAGTCCAAGTTATTGGTCCCTTCAAGCGTACAAAGAGCAATAAAGTTTTCGAAAATGTAAAAGCCTCACCGTCGAACAAGCCAATGCCTATTTCATATGTTTATTATAGTGTTGTTCTCCCACATATATAATAATTGGTTTAGAATATAATCAAACATCAATAACCTTTCAACTTAATCTATCTCTCCTTTTTCTAATCATTGATTTCTACATCTTAGAACTTCTTTGATATATAGGTGTTTGGACGTGGAATTTGCGTTATGTTTTCACTTCATGGGAACAAGTAGAACAAGTAATACATCATCTTCCATGAACTTAACTTTATTTGTTTCGTCAGAATGTGGATTAAATCAGAGCTTAGGGCATACATTCACATGTAGATAGATAGAGATTTGAAGATGAACATAATTATAGCTGGAATGATCCACTTGTGTCTCCAGAAAGAACTACGGCTGAGCAGTCGTTTTCTCTTGAAAATTAGGACCAGAGAAGTAGGCCCCAGTTTCAAATTTTCACCATGGATCATTAACGGAGAGAAGACAATGGCAGTGGCACAATGGTCCCGTTCCTTGTGAGAGGACAAATTAGCGCAGAGATGTCTATATCTATGTATTTACTCTGCTACGTCAATTATTTTCGTATGTTTTTCATGCAAAAAGTGCATTCCTTTGGCCAACACTCGCTGCATTGAGTGAAGTACGTAGATATGAGTCTAGCACTCTACATACATATATACATATGTATATGTAAGTACTCCACAATTCTCGTGGAAAGTTATCAATTAAAATATTTATTGAAGATAGTGGAGAAACTTGTCGATAAAACATTGTGATTAGCTCTACATATTTAAAAATAGCAACGGTTGTCCAAAGTTATTAAAGGATGATTTTTAATTATGTATAGAGTGTTTAAATTTATGGAATGATATTTTTTTTCATTCATCTGTTGATGGCAATGAAGAATAGACTTCAGAGTAAGAACCAATAGTATAAAAATATTGATACAACTTGTTTATTGTGTACTATAACTAATGAGGATAGGGATCATTTATTCTTCCAATGTTCCTATAGTAAGGTTATCTGGAATAGAATTTTGCACATATTACCTTGTAATTTTTGTGCTTATAATTGGGAACAAATATTAAATTGGATGATTGATAAATCAATAAGGAGGAAACCCAATGCTCCTTTCTTCAAACCAGCATTTACGATTGCCATTTATATTATATGAAAAGAGCAGAACAGTAGATAGTTTACTGATAAAAAGATAGAAAAAAAATACTAATTAGTTGACAGAATTGTTAATAGCATAAGAGCTTACATCTATGCTAATAATTGTATTTTCATACTAAGGTTATTTTTTTAGATTTGCTTTGTGTAACTAAGTTTCCTTAAGAGCAATGGCGTTTAACCTAAAACTCATTGTAATGTTGTAATAGTTTCATCAATGTAATACTTTATTCATTTTCAAAAAAAAAATTATTTTTTTAATCATCCATAGATGGATGATCATCAGCATTATCAATTTTTTTGGTCTATATTAAACAACTTTATATCATATTCTCGAACAAGGTTGATTATACAAATTTTATATGTGTGTCAATTCATAAATGGTCAACTTAATTTAAATAAAAGAAAATCTGTGTATTGTTTTTTTTCATAAATAAATAAATTTATTTTATTTAATCAAGATTTTTAGATAGCCTTCTAAATAAGTTTTATATTATATCATGTTTCTTCATTATTCAAATTACATATTAGCAAAATAAGATATATAATAATTTTTGTTGAATATGAATTTGAGTTAATTATTTTTTGAATTATATAATTCATTAAAGAATCAATTAGTAACGAAACATGTTATTAATTGTGTAAATTAGTAATTAAAAATTTTAATCATTAAAAAAAGTGTTTACAAACATTTAGCTTCTTTATGTTTATGTGTTTTAAATAAGTTTTATATTGTTTTAAAAAGTTTGAAATGATTATAAAAGAGATTAGATCATTCAACGACTGTATTATTAGATAATCATTTCCTTGCAGGCCGATGGCCCTTGTAGAGGAAACACAGAGACCCTCCATTCTTAAAACTTTATTGAGCGCCTGAGATCTTGGATTGCAATATCATTTGTATCCAACAATGAAGAGCAGGAGCGATTTGCTAACAAAAGTTAATTCTAACTCTGTAAATGCATTATCAGCATAGTTGCCACTGTCCAGAAGAAACTTTTAATCAGTTTGATAGAGATGAAACCAATCCTCTGTACTCGTACCTGATCTTTCACTTGATAATTTCTCTTCAACATGGGGTTTCTCTATAGATGCAGTTACGTAACTCTGATAGGTCTGGTCAGAAGCGAAGTCGATGTTGGTTTGTTTCTTCCTTCCCAAGATGTCGGACCGGCGAGAGTAAGCTCCAAATCAGGTGCTACACTAGTTGAAGACGTTGGTTTTTTTGACATCAGATCATTAGCTTCATTTACATGCGAAAATCCCATGGATCGAAGATGACCGGAACCTAACTGAGGAATGTCAGTTCCATGGATATCTTGTTTGACCCTTTGCTCAGAGGAACTTAAACCCAGCATGCTCAGACCTGTCTGATGGCTTGTTCTTGTGTACTGAGAACTACTTGTCCGAAAATACGGATTAGGAACAGGATTTCTGGGATTCTTGGAAGTAGGATAATTAACCTATATGTCCAGAAAACCAAGAAAAGCTTAGAATTTTAGAATATTGATCATAGGCCTAGGCTAGGAGATTAATCTAAATGAACCAATGGACATATAATGATTCTTAGTTTCTAGCTAGGAGTGGCTTAATCGATTACCATGTCAAAGAGACTAGAACGTCGCTTCTTCTTGTTGGGATTAACCCGGCGAAGGAAATACTTTTGAGCATGACTAGCAACTTGTGTTGGAGTTCTGGTAGTCACAAAATGCCTGGAGATGCCTCTCCAGTCTCCTTTTCCAAGCTTTTCAAGCCCAATTAAGAATGCTCTATGCTCTTCTTCCGTCCAGGGAACTCCTAATTTAGTCACCCAATTATTAAATTAGTACAAAACAGCAACAAGGTGAGCTCTAGAGAGTATCTAATTGAATTTTGTTGTGCAATTTTGTTCATAGTTGAAGAAAACCAGTTGAAATATCTAATGGGAAGAACTTATAGAAGCATGACATGTAGCAATAAGCCCAACTGTTGAATGCAAGATTATTGAACAAACCATGAAAAGAAATTATGAGCTTTGAACATAGATTAAATCCTAAATGAAATCCCAGAAAACAAAACGGAAGAAAAAAAGAAAAATGTTGCTTTTGATGAAAATTTAGAGCACGAAAATTAAGCATATATATTTATATATGGATGATGAGAACTCACCCTTCTTTCTCTCCTGTTCGCGTCCAACGAGACTATCAGACAGATAACCAAGACTAACAGATGTTTTGTCAGGATTCTCGTCGATAGAAACTCGAGATGAACATAAAGAAGAAGAAGGAGATGAAGAAGCCGACAGGGAATCCACGCTAAAACTCTTCTTGATGGGAAGTGAAGAGATTGAAGAGAAGTCAAGCTGCACTCCGAAAAGCCTGAGTCCTCCACTAATAATTTTATTCCCTCTGGAAGAGCTGCAAGTCCTTGAATTATGGCCCATGTTCCCACAATGTGAGCACTTCCTGCCCATTTTCACCCAGACAAATCCTCACCGCACCTTATTCTCTTAAACTTGCACCCACTGTTGATATAATTACGAACCAATCAAAGAGAGATAGAGAGAAAGAACAATCGAGTAACCAAGTCTAGTTGCTAGTTGGTGGTTTATATGATGATGGTGGTGAGGGTGGGTTCATGAAAATGAACGCACACCAGGAGACGATGATTGGATTTTGTCGGATATTTTTACAACTCCGGCATTATATAAAATTAAGAAAATATTGCTATCTACACATTCTCTTCAATTTGTGAAGAAGGGAAGCACCAATCAGTTACCTTATTTAAAGATCATTCTTGAGATTTGACATGTGAACGAGTCATCAGACCTGACCAATTTTCTGGTTAGAATATTGGCTGAGGTCAATAAACCTAAGAATTCCATTGACGTGAATTGTCAATAGCCCCTTCAGCCTGCTCAAACTTAACAAATAATTGACCCACATCACATGAAGTCATAAATAAATGTTTTCATTAGCTACTTATAACTTCAACTTATGACTTATTGTTGAATCCAAGTAGTCAGATTGTTCATACCTCATGTTTTGCTAAGGAATTATTGAATGGTAAGAGAGTTTGAGGGAACCAGTACATTAATTGATCATTTGATCTTATGATATTAAACTCCATTACTGTTGAACATATTTTGAAACCACCAGGAACTTTGTTTTCCATAAATAAAAAACACTATTGTCAATGTTTTTAATCTCGTATATATTCGAAAAACTTCACTATGTTAAGGATTAACAATTTTTAGTACACTAACAGATCATTTTTAATGTTATTTAATGATAAAGAAACAATTTAGTTGCCTAATCAAACATAAATTAAAAATTGATTAAATTATTTTACATTTGAATTATATAGTAAATAGAAATATTAAGAAAATTACAAACACTACTTATAATATGAATTTCAACTTCACCAAATTGAAACTTTTTGTTCGATTTAACTAATAAATAAATGAATGTTAATAGTCAAAATTTTTAGCTCTATGTTGACAAGTATAACAAAGAAATTATTTCCGTAATTTGAACATGTGACTTTCTGATCATAAATTAAGGAGTAACTTTTATCGGTTGCTTTGCAATTTTTACCAATTGTTCTAAGACTATCTCCTTGTATTTTTACACAATTAAAATACTAATTGTGTAAATTAATATTTTAAACTTTTGTAGTGAAATTTGAAGGTAAAGCTTCTAGATAGAAAAAAAGAAAAGAAAGTAAAAGACAATAAAGAAAATAAGTTACGAGTCTAAAGTTGGCGTTTACTGACAAAGTAGGAGCGATTTCATAGAAAAGTTCAAGAGCACTATTAAAGATTTGGTGAGAATTCAAATGGGAAATTCTTATAGGAAGAAGAGTGTGGATTTGAATGAAACATCAAGTTTTGTTTTACCCCACCGTGGGAATTGGTAGAATTCTTTATTCTAGAAACCAAGAATTAGAATGTTTGGTTTATTTCCTGCAAGAAATAGATTATCAAAAACATGGCTAAATATGTGATTTTATATATAATTAATGATATTGTAGAGTTACCACATGTCAAATTCTAAATATGTCTCTCATTTTTTGTTCAGAAAACCAAAAGCATGATATAGATTAAAGCATATATAAAAGACATTATTCTTTTAGTTAGGAATCCAACTAGCTTAAGGTTTGAAGATAATGGACTTACTCACCAATGACATTCATATGCATCTCAACTTTACAAAATTGATTAATTAGTCACCCCCTTTAACACAGTATCTATGATTAATTACCAAAATGGTTAGCAAAGCGATCAGTAGTATATTCTGTTACAGTGATCATTATGTGAGACTGGAATATTAATGATCTTGAGTACACACTGACCAACTAAAGCTATTTCTAGCATGATATCTCATAAGGCTTGTTATTACTCTTCTTGTCTGTGGGTCAAGAGATAGGCGTTTGAGCTTGGGAATTGTTTGACTTCTATTTTATTCCAGATTATACGTTTGTAATCTAGAGTAAAATAGTTTGACTTTCATTTTCATAGTTTCTAGTCTTGTTAATAAGTTGGTGTGTAAGAAATAAGAATAATCCACCTGTTTCATGGTTCCTTTTTGTTTTTCCACTGAAACACTTTCCAAGCCAATATTGTAAGGTAACACACGACTATTGAATGCACGAATGTGTGAACAGTGATTGAACCTAGAAATAGGGCTGACACCACGTGTGCAAACGAAAAATAACCATTAGAAAATGATCTTTTATTTGAGGCTTATTGCCAATAATTACACATTCTATGAAGATTTTGATGATTGATCATATACCAATTCTTTCTGACACTTGGCCCCCAAAGTGATCCAAAAGATATGAACTTTAGAGGAATCGTCATCCATCATGCCCATAAAGTGCTGCTTTTCGATGTTTGGTCGACTAGAAAGCACTGATCTTCATTGCTTCTATGGATCAGCTTTTCTATAACTTTTTCCGTGGAAAGTACATTACGAAGCAAGTTTTGTAAGCCTAATAGCATGTCAGATGAACAAATTACTAGAATGAAACGAATTACCAGCACTGATAAACACTACAAGAAAAGTAAGAATTAGCGACGGAACATTAGAGACCGACAATATACCGTTGCAAATTACTAACGGAAGATCTATTTCCGTTGGTAAAGTTAACGGAAAAATTTTCGTTTAGCGACGGCAAAAATATCCGTTGTTAAATATAGAGGGAAATCATCCCGACAAATTTTGCGATGGAATTTAACAACGGTATTAGATGTCCGTCAATAAAGAAGGCGGATTTAGCGACGGAAATTACCGACGGCAAATTACCGTTGCAAATTACCGACGGAAAATCTATTTCCGTTGGTAAAGTTGACGGAAAAATTTTCGTTTAGCGACG
>JAOTAY010000190.1:11547565-11561330 GCA_025629805.1 Erythroxylum baracoense | reverse complement strand
AAATATCTCCGGCTATCGTCGTCGTGTCTCCGGCTACCGTCATCGTGTCTCCAGCTACCGTCATCTCTACTTTGGTTAAGGTATTTTTCTACTGTAACATCATGAAATAAAATTTATTGACGGTATTGACAATATATTATAACAAAAATTTTCTGATCAATTTACCGACGGAAACATGTAAACTGTTGGTAAATTTACCGACGGAAAATGATTTTCTGTTGGTAAATTTACTAACGGAAAATATAAATCGTTGACAAATTTACCGACGGAAAATAATTTTCCGTCGATATTTATTAGCTACGGCCGTTTCTACGACGCCTTGTTCCGTCAGTAAAGTCCGTTGCTAATACTACATACCGACGGAAAGTTAATATTTTCCGTCGGTAATTTTCGTCACAAAACGACGTTTTTCTTGTAGTGAAATTCTTCTCAGCATTATATATGCACAACATAATTCGTATAAAGTAGCATATGATATGGACGGAAATTATGTAACTTGATTCCAAGTTTGCAAAAAGAGAAGGAAAATACCATGTTTGCTAAGTGTTGGCTATCAAAAATAAAAGCAATATTTAAGAATTCGATAAATGGTTTGTGACTCCACCAAATAGGGCCTGCAGGAGCTGATCACTGATCGACTTTCCATGTCTCTCTGTCCCTTGTATTTGCATAGCATTTTATATCGTAGTTCTTGAGTAGCTCTTTTACCGCCAAAGCAACCAATTAACGTAAAGTAATTACACGACAGGGTGTTAAACCATAAAGAAATGGTAAGCTGGTTTTAGGACAAATGAGGAGAGTGTCCAATGTACAAGCACTAGGCTTCTTCCTTTCAAGCAAAAGGAAGCCATTTTCTTACATCTTTTTCAGTTCAAGATATCAACTGAAAAGGAAAAAAGATACTTGGTGAAAGTGAAGTTTCCCCCTTCCTTTATTCCGTCCTTCTAGTATAGCAAAATCAAAAGGTGAGTGTAGAAGATATTAGTAAACATAAGGCCATGGAAAGTTTGGTAAGAACAAGTTCATCTGAAGGAAGGAAGCAACAAGCTACCACCTCCCACATTAACTTTCTCGGTAATGGAGAAGAAAGTTTCGACTATTTAACATTAACCATGAAAGGACAAATTGAAGAATATTAACTATTTTTACACTCGTAAAATTGATAATAAGATGTTCAAATATTAAATTTGATTTGAATTTTAAGTTAGAATACTGAAATTTTATATTTTGATATAGCTGAGTTTTTAGAATTTAATTTATGAAATTTAGGTTTAATATGACTAAATTTTAGATTTAATATGAATAAAATTTAGGTTTAAAATGAGTAAAATTTAGGGAGGGACACAAACAATTGAAAGTAAGAAATTAAGAATCACTCTTAAAAGAAAGTATCATAGAAAAATCAAGTTTGTATAAAAATTTTAATTTGCTTACCATTGAAGGGTTGATTATATATATATAATTAAATTACCATTGAAGGGTTGAATATATATATATAAGGAAATTTGTAAAACTCTTATTTCAGTAGGAAAAGATTCCTAACAAATTTAGATCTTGTTCTAATAAAAATTTTATAAATCTTAAACTACTAAGATAACATATCTAAAATAGAATAATATAATTAACTTAATACTATTTTTATCTAATAAAGAATTCTAACATAATCTAAGGGACCTTTAGTTCCACTTTTATTTTTCGATTGCTCCTTTTTTGTTTTAGTTTCTATTTTTCTATCAAATAAAAACAAAAAGTTGTATAATTGTTAATGTCAATATAGTCATATTTTTATTACTAATAATATTTTATATTAAATAATTAAATAATATATATTTAGCTGATGATAAATTAAATTATAAAAAATAGAAAAACAAAAAATTATAATTATTTTATTGAATTTAAAAACAAAATCAAAAATCAAAAATAAAAATTGAGACGAACAGGCTATAAATTTTAGCTCTTTATCTTTGATATCTTTTCAATTTTCAATCCGGTTTAATTTTTCCTCTATTATTTTTTCTATATACTTCAAGCTCTTTTGTATAAGAAAAGTTAGTACTAAATCAACTCCTCCACCAAATTCCTATAATTCGAAGTCAACAACGCAATCCCATTCTGAATGGAGAGTACTTAATTTATGGAAATACTTGTATAATGAATTGCTTCAAATATTTATAACATTCATAGTCTGCTGCATATTCTACATAATTTCTCCATCGACTATAGTACAGACAAAAACTGCAGTTTCCATTTGCAGATTGTCCTCTTACTAACTCTCTCTAAAGCCATTTGGAATTGTTTCATACCAAAGTTCAGTCACCTTCAGCTTCTCTTGGTAACCTGAAAAAAATATGCCCAATCCGTAAGACAAAATAAACATTTCTAGATGCTTATATTTTTATTTCCAAACTGAAACAAACCATTTGACTTGTGGATAACGAATGCAACGAATGTGAAACAAAGCATATAGCGAGATAAAGGAACTTCTGCCAAAGGGAGAGCAACAGGAACTCACAACTGAATACCTTCAAGAACCGCTCCAATGCCTAAATTTACATATGCCACGGCGCATTTCTGCAAACGAATTTCGGAGGGAGTGCAGCATTGATTGTACAGCCTGAACCTTGTTCAACTCTTCATTCCCCTCCTGTGAAATTTATTTCGCTTTAAATTTTGTTTCAATAGATGTGCACGAGAGAGAAGGAGATACAGGGGAGGAGGAAGGTGTGTGATACCACTTCAGCAAGACGTTCTTCAAAACCCGCAGAACCACTGTCAGCAGGCATGAATATCTTCCTGTACGCCTGCCTCAGGCTCCTGATCTAGATCATTGGCAATAACGCATACAGTCCATTCAAACACGACATAGAAAAAAAAAATTGTAGAACAAAAATGCTTGCCTAAGCCTACGGGTATCAATTATCTCATAATACTTGTGAAAGACAAAATAATATTGATCATCAAAATCCTTATGTAATCAAAAAAAAGTTCCATTCAGAAAATAACCTGTGACTTGATCAAAGAACATGTAAGGAGCAAGCATCAGATTCTCTAATTGTGGATCCTATTTTCACAATACTTTACCCTTCTTTATTGGTTCTTCTTCATTATACTACCTACTAGCATTACCTTATCTATACCAAAGAAATCAGTTCAACTGCTCAACTAAATCCCAGGAAAACTATGAGTCGGGATCAGTATATCCCAATTAAATTCACCAAACAGCGCCCATGTTATTTCTTGAATAGCACAAGATTATATCAACGTCCAACTAGAGATAAAATTCCTGACATCTTCAAAAATATAAAGCACAGATAACTTATACACCTTATTTGTGGTTGAATCTTAAAGAACAACCATTCTATGTGAACCTCGACGGCAAGACTTCCTAGTCCCTATCGGCATTACCTATCAAAGGCACCGATTGTATTTCTAAATCTCATTTAGACATTACTTGCTTAACAATTCCCCAACTTGGCTCTGAAATTTGTAAATGGAAGATTGTCAACTGTATCGATGATCTTAAAATAATGACTTCAAAATTTGTTTTAAAATGTTGAATGAAAAAAATACTGAGAAAATACAAGCAAAAGGAATGTATACTCAGTTTCAAAGAAATGAGTGAGAAGACAATGGGTACTACAATAAGAAATTATATGATTGCATTACTTTGAAACTTGAGAAAATTTAAAGAGGATATTTTTTAAGTCCCTTCTTTTTTTGTTCTGAACCTTGATAATATATATTTCAGCTATCCAGAAGATGTTCTACAAAATCAGATTCGACCATAACATACACTTCCATCAGACAAAGCTTGACCTTTGCCAACAACAAACTGCAGTTCACCGAAACACCAAATATGGAATAAGAGTTCAAAAAGGAGCTATTAAGCCCAAATATAAAGACTTACACTCACAACCAGAAGCTTTTGAATACAGCTTTTAGAAGTTAGAAGTTTTCTGTAAATATGTTCTTTTCAAAACATGATAGGAAGCTATTGGTTGATTTTATTCACGATATTGTCAGCACATAAAGTTTCTTTCGACACCAACCTCTACTGTTGAGAACCCATGGCGGCGAAGACCCTCTAAATTCAGACCATGAAGCTCAGCTCTTTCTCCTGCTACCATCATGTACCTTGGAACATCTTGTGAAACCTTCAGGCATGTGCAAATGTAATTGAAGTCATACTTCCCCCTTTGATGGTTCTCATATCGAAACAGTAACTAACAAGGACATGTTCTAGCATATATTAGCAGCATTGACAAGCCAGGATTCATCATCATCAATGATCAGACATGTCTAATGTCACGTCCATCTCAGACACTAAGATCCTAAATGGATTGCTTGTAAAATAACATCAAATTACAAAAAGTCATAACTTGGAGCTGGAAAAGAACGAAAAGATGGTACCACAGATCCTCCACCAATGAAAGAGAAGGAACCAACATGGCAAAATTGATGAACCACGATAGCACCAGCAGTGTGAGTATAGTCCTGCACTGGTAGCTCTTGAATCAACTTCTAACCAGATCGTTATTCAGGAGAGAACTAGAGATTAATCTCATCAACCCATAAAACCCCAACAATTATGCAACACAATAGGTGCTTACTTCGACAACAACATGACCAGCTAGTAGAGTATTATTGGCAAATATGTTGTTGTTGCCAATCTTGCAGTCATGGGCAATGTGACAAGATCCCATTATCAGATTGTTACCTCCAATAACCTGAGAGAACGATGTCAGGTGGAATACAAACAAATCCAAACTTCAAATAATTGGACCAATGAGACTAAACATGACACCGTTATTAATAACCATACTGTTTTAACAGTTGATTTTGAAGATCGGTGAATTGAAGTGTGTTCCCTGATCTCATTGTTGTCCCCAATGTCAAGAAAGCATTCATCTCCCAACTAAGATGAACAAAAGAATGACAGACAAGGAACCATAACAGCAAAGGCAATGTCAGAAAACTTTCTAAAGAAGTAAATATGGTTCAGTTCAGTTGAGAAAGAAAGATATTCTTAACATCAAAGGTAAAGTTATTTTTCCACCGAGTAAAATTGCGCACAGCATTCAAACAGTTCAAGCAAAATGTTGCAGGTTGAACAATCATGATTGAGAAAAATACAAGTATGTTTTAAGTATATGACCAAGCAACTCCTGAGGAAAATGTACAGAGCATTCTGTTTTCTTACGAGTACAGCAATTTCATGTTGACGCCGTTTGACCTACTACATTCCACTAAAATAAGCCTAATTTCCCATGTGTCTACATATAATCAGTAATTAATAAAATGGAGCAAAAATAAAAACCAACCTTGTATTTCATATCTTGACATTTAACACCAATCACGGCATGATGTCCTATAACGTTATTGTTCCCTAAAACCGTGCGTCCAGGAAGCTCATCACCAACTATAGCACCACTGCCTAACAATAGTAAGCGTACATACCTAAAACGATAGACCAGATATAACAATCGATGGGATGCAGTGCACTAACTCACGTCATCAAAACGCAACGATCCCCCAACTCTGTATTCCCAAAAACATGGCTACCAGGGTACAACTGACAACCGTTTCCAAGCTTGGCAGCTGACCCGACAGTGCAAAACGGACCAATCGAAACACCCTGAAAGAAAAACGGAAACTTTTACCCTGTTTTGAAAACCATCCCCTCAATAATTACTGGGAAACGCGAAACAACAAATCAAATCATCAAAAGTTCACTTCTTTATATTAGCCCACCGAGAGAAGCAAGTCAATGTAAAAAAGAACAGTAGAGAGCACCTGACCAATGATAGCATCAGGGTGAACTATTGCACAGGGATGAATAGAGCTGGTACTTTCCACCGACGAAGCTTCATGACCCTGCCCGATTGAAATATCTGTACGAAAATCACACAACTTGGTTTTAGCCAACTCGGGTACGTCCAATCAAGTGGCAGGGAGAGAAAATAAATGAAATTAGAGAGAGGGATACGTGAGACAGTGCTGGTAGAAAAACGAAGGTCAAGAGACGAGAGAGGACACAAAGACGACCGGCGAATTCTAAGGAATAAGGACTTCATGTGTCACATCAAATGTATTGTTCAAGCCTAGGGAGTGTACATATTTCATCTAAAGTGACTTGTTCTATTTTATAGATTAGTGCGTATTTATGAAAAATTTTGAATGATTTTGTCAATTCACAATCGGAACGTAATAACAACAAATGACATTTTTTTGTTATTGTTCCTTAAATACTGATAGAGTTTTTACCAATTCTTAAACATTGGATTCTCTCCGATGTTTGCAATACTCTGACTAGCGTCTACAAAGAATATCTATGTATACACATTCCAAAAAGTGAAGAAAAAAGGAACAACATGGAACTAGAAAAAAAAAATCATATCCTTCTTAGGTACTGCTGTATATTCCAGTGATCCCAGCAAATTTTTTTACATACAAAAGTGTAAAAGGCTCTGATTATGTAGACTCATGACTCCTAAGAAACCAAAACCTGAAGCTACCGTATCTGAACCACTAGCTAACCAACATACAATGGCACATAAAGAATTGTTTTCAACAATTGGTTCCTTTTCTGCAGTTGCAACATGTTCTAAAAACTTCCATCTGGACTCTGCCAAATCTTCCTTCCTGCAATCTAGCAATGCCTTTTTAACCGTAGCTATCTCTTCCAGTTGTTCACTAGCACTTTTTACACGTTATTGGTGGAACTGATGACGATGTCACCTTCCAACATCCGCAGCACCTTTAACAACAGAAAACTAGAGTCATGTTTATTGAAAAAACGTTATATTCTAGTGTAGTACGAGCAGAAAAACTAATCCTAAGTTGACGAGGGAGGTAGACTAGGATCCATATTTATGTTATTGTGGGGAATTGTAAAAATTCAGAAAGAAAAGGACAGCACTTTCCATCTTCCCTGGAGAAAAATGGTCCAACTAGGATGCTAACTTCATGAAACTGAATCACACAGCTTAACATTTTGGAAAAGGTTGGTACAGGTAATGCATAGGCGAGCAGTATATGGACTACGAAGTTCCAGTGGCCTTCAACTGTTCATCAAGCAGAAAGGGCAGAACTACATTACCCAACCTACTAATCTACATCTCGGAACCATTGTTGAGGCTGTGCCTGGTATTCCACGCTAAAAATTAAGCAGTTCATGTCCCAGAATAAACAATGAAGAGGATTTATCACAAATGAATACGAGAGGCACAGCGAGAGGAGTCAGCAGAATCTCATCCTAAGAATAGCTACTCCTCCGCTTCAATGCCTAGTAGAATTGACGGGGGTGTGAGATCATTTACAAGTTAGAAACTTTATAATAGAAACATTATGTTCTTTACCTGAGAAATGCGTGGCCTCAAGTGAGGATCCCTCTGGATGCACAATGAAGCGCATTGCACCATATTGTAAACCTCTTTCTCTGAATAGCAGCTACTTAATCGTGGGTCAACAAGCTCATGAATGGCGAACCTTTTAAGCAGTGGGCGTGCCTACCATAATCGACAACAAAAGCAAAAGGACAGAGACAGTAAATAAGCCAAATAAAAGCCTTCTAACACTTAAGCTACAATTTTTCAAACAATGGATTATATAGGAACATGTTAAACAATGATTCTCTAACTGATACATACCCACTCACTCAGGCAATGTTGGCCTTTGGGCCTACTTATGTCAATAGCCTTTCTTCCTGTTACAAGCTCCACCAATACTATGCCAAACGAATATATATCAGCTTTCTCTGTCACTTGGCCACTTTGAGCATACTCCGGGGCCAGATACCTATACATTTTTATTCAAGTTGATCAGTTCCAACATAAATTTGTTTGAAGATGAGACAGTAAGTAGAAAGCATAATGGAATGGTTTTTACCCAAATGTTCCAATGATTCTTGTGTCAACCCCGATGTCTCCATCTGGCTGCCACCTTGCCAACCCGAAATCTCCCACCTAGTGAGATAATACAGTTGTGAGTTATAAAATCTGTTACAGCATATGAATCTAAAACTGGAAATAGATCATGGAAATTTTCAAGTATAAAAGTGCAAATCAAAGAAAAATGCATCTTGTGATGAGATCATATAAACTAAAAGCAAGAGCATGGCATACTAATGGCTCAAAATCATGCGTGATAAGGATGTTGTTTGGCCTCATATCACGGTGGACAATACAACCAACTCTGCATTCTTCATGAAGGTATCTCAAACCTCTAGCTGCTCCAACTGCAATTTTTTGTCGTGCAGACCATTCCAATGGATCTCGACCATGTCCTGCATGTATCAAACTATGAAATTCATTATCTTAGCCACAATACTTAGCCTTTACGCTCAGCTACGTGTGATCTTTGCCAGAAGTGAAGTATAAACCTGATAGCAGAGATTTTCTTCTTTTGAATGTGCACTCTAGATGAATTGCATTGGTGAAATTTACAAAGTTCCATGTGCACAATAAACTTAAATTTTGAATGAAATAACATTACTCGATCATAAAATAACCAATTTGTGATTTAGGGCATGTATCCCTCAGCAGATTTTACCGAAAAGATGGGAATCCAAAGAGCCATTGCAGATATATTCATAAACCAGTAATCTTCGTCCGTCCTCAATGCAGAATCCGATCAACATCACAACATTACGATGCTGTGCACAACTCAAAACCTCAACTTCTGAGCAGAACTCCAGATCGCCCTGAGAACTAGCCAATTTATGTTGCTTGACAGCAACCACTTGGCCATCCCGTAAGACACCTCGGTAAACTGAACCAAATCCACCTTCAGCCAAAAAATTTTCTTGTGAAAATCCATCTGTTGCAATTTCAAGTTCAGTGTAAGTAAACCACTTTGGGGGGTTTCCAAGCAGAGGAGCCTTGTGTCGACATAGTGAACATAATGGAGGGGGATCAGGAGGAGCATGTGCAGACAAGGAAATTGCTTCTCTCACACTTCTGCTAAATTTTAGATCAAACTTGTAGCTCAGAGCTCCAATATCAGGTTCTTGATCAAGTCTTAATAAATTATCTAGAATGCTCTTATAAGTAGAACAGAAAGCTGTAGCATTGTCTCTTTCAGAATCCTCCCTCAAATGTTTAGAAAAATCACCACTAGAACTCAGAAAATCATCCATCCATGGCTGGAAATATAATTTTGTAAATGCAGGAGATGGCTGTTCACTATCTATCTCAGATTCAGATGCATACAAAAATTGACTTTCTTCAAGTGTAAATGGGCGACCTTTCTTCTGATTTCCACGAGTTCCAAAAAGAACATATGGTGAAGTCCCTGGATCTGAGCTTGATAATGACGAGGTTCCAGCTTCTGTTGCAGTGAGTGACGACTCACGCTCTGGACTGCTTGCAGGAGTCACATATGGCCCCCTCAAAGTATCTAATTTTTCATACTTACTCTCACAGTCGTTGGAAAACGCATCTCTATTAAATCGTAGTGCCATAGCCAATTCAGATTCCATCCTTGGTGATCCAATCAAATTAAGACGGAGAACTTTTGGTCCATGTCGCTTTATAATCACAACATTGCAATCCAGCTCGTCCATGCAGTTTTTCTTCTCGTGCTTTAGATGTCTGTCAAACAATAGGACGAGCAATCGTTCAAGAGAAAGAAGGATGGGGAAGTAGAATTTTGTTTTAGAAAGCGCCTAAACATGCAAAAAGAGCAGGTTTATAGCAGTTGTTCTGAAATCATTCTCGTAATTCCTGACTTGGTACCTCTGATAATTGGAATTGCAAGTCCTAAACTAGAAAAAAAGCATGTCCATGATACGTGAAACAAGAACAAAGTTTTACATGTTTGTATTACTTATCCAATATAACCCAGTTTGACTGAATACTCTTGGCTTCAGCAGCCACCACTCCACTGCCAGAAACAAGTTGTACCGTGATTTTAACCTGGGAATGTTAAAAGAAAAAGTTAGATCGAGAACAAAGAGTGCTTGTAAGTAGCAAGAAAGAATATTTAACACACATTAATGGGCTAACCTTATCGGTATCATACATATTATGTAGCTGAGCCATCATTTGGGAACACATCTCAGAAATGGCATCCCTTTGATCTGACCTGTTTCCTGGCAGAGATTTTCGGTGACTAGTGGTGCAGTCAGTGGCAAATCTTGAGAAACCCCACGTCTTTTTAACTGAAGAATAAAATATTCACATTAGCCTCAACTTCGACCTTCTTGATCTTGGTCTAAATTTTTACCATAAAGGACAGAGCATAAACTTCACATTCCAATATGATAGTAATGCAAGACACTAGAAGTGAGAGAATAACGAACACAAAACAGAAATTATAGATTATACTTGAACAAGCATCCACTGTCCGCTCTTTCTCATGTTAAAAGTCAAAACAAAACATTTTGCAGGAGTTTCTGGGATTTTAAACATGTATATCCATTTAAAACTAGGCACACAGGGAATAAATCTTACAACTAGTCATTAAATTGTAGTCTCAAGAGTAAAGAAAGTGGACATTCAACAAAAATCTTCATTTTGTTATCCCCAACTTGTAAACAGTTTGATTTCAACAGAGAATTCAAGAACAAAAAAGGAAGTAAAACGGTTCCCTAAAATGAACCCATCAGATTTTAACAGGAAAATGAAACTTTGGTGTGATAAAAGGTGCTGACTTTTACCTGAGGCCTGTGAAGGGACGACCACAAGCAATTTAATGAAGTCCCCTGGCAGAATCACATGAGTCAAAGCCCACACTAAAGCATTTTTTCGTATCTCAGTTGATGCCTTCACAGCAATCACCACCACCTTCCCAGTGACCACATCTGAAGCACTTTTCCTGTTCATCTGCAACCTTAAACTTAAGCCCCACTCCAACCAATATATTCCTTACCTAAGCCCCTACGGCTTCTTACACACCCCAGAATCAAAATCCCCAATCAAAGCCCTGCCCTGCATCATACCATATCCCAAATCACAAGAAGCACTCGAACATCACTACAACACTGAAACCAAGATGTTCCCAAAAGTGGTATAAAAGTAGAAGAGGACGTGCAGTTCAAGGTACTTTCCCAACTAGGCCTCTGGTATAAGTTACACTACTGTTTACAAGAATTGAAATCACTGCGAACAAACTTTGGATCAAACGACAGAAACATGATAAAAAAATATTGGTCAATCACAAGTTTATTTCACTGAAACTGAAGCCAGCTTTAACTTTTTGATGTTTCATGTAGAAAGCGTGAAGTTATTAGTGGGGAGAACTCCGGGGTTGCAGTTGTAGTTGTACGAGAAACAGCCTATTGGCTTGGCGCAGTCCTTTTCTTCTTAAACAGTTAAACGTGTATCTTGTTAACCCGCTCTAGCAGATAAGAATAAACGAATGAGAAAAACTCCAAATATAGAAAATGGAACACGATTGAAACGACAACAGGAAAAGGGTTGTTTCGTGCAGCGACACTTGCTGGTCCCATGTATATGTTCAGCCAATTGCATAGATTATTGGGAGAGGCTTGCCTTTTGCCTACCATTAATTAAGCCAGACTTCCAAACCATTTTAAAAAAACCCCAATTTCGAACTTGTTGCGTTTGACGTTTTCTGATGTATGGAATAAGGAAGATTTAATTAGAAAGTGGAATTTTCTTATGACAATTTTAACGAATAGTTGCAGAGGTTTAGTTAAGGAATATTGACCGTAGGCATTATTTTACAATATAACATTGCTTCCATTACAATCTCCTTTTACTATAAACTCCCATTTGCATCTCTTTTGAAAGTTATCCCATTGGCATCATTGCAATGCTCATTCTCCCCTTCATTTTCTCATAGTTTGGAGGCCTAACATTGTGACAAGTTTTGAATTTGGAATGGTTTGTATGGTAAAGAACTTTGCTTTAAGATGGCTTATAATTTCTATTCAAATATATCAAAAGATTAGATTAACAAAAAATCAATACGACTTAAAAAATAAGCTCTTTGTATGCCTTTAAATTGGAATTTTTTGCCAATTCAACTAGTTTCATGAATGATTCAAGTTGTTCTTTTTATTTTTGATTCCTTGACTACAACCTAAAATCTAAAAGTTTCAACCAAATTAGGCCTACCCCATAACATTATTGGAAAGAGTCGCACTTGGATTTAAGTCACCACCATGTATGCCGATTTCCATGTTACTTTTGTGGCCTGAAGGGGGCACAAGAAATGGGTGAGGAGCCATTTGTTTGTCTTACATAAAAAAAAACAAGGCAACTCCAAAGTCAGGACAAAACCTAATGGATGACATGAGGATGCAGCGAGGCTTTTTTGACCTTTACTATGAATGAAATGGTCCTTCCCAAATTTAAGAGAAACTTTTTTGACTATTTTGGTGAAAGTGGGCCTTTTTATTGTATCTCCTCGTTGAAGCTGAAATTGTTGCAGTTTACCAATCATGATTGAAGTTCGTATTTGACAACTATTTTCGCTTTTCTATCTATTGATACTTCTCCTAACGCTTATCTTGATTGGAACACTCAAAACCACAAGCCAAACAAGCACCTCCTGAATGTATTTAAAATTAAGGGAAAAGATTCAAAATTACACAGTACGTCGAGAAAGACAAGTTCCCGATAAATCCTCTAAAAGGATCATGTGGCACCCTATAGGCACCTCCTAAATGTATTCAATATGTTGTTAAGGTATCTAGTCAGCGGGAGCATAGCTGTTAACCAAGCAACCTCTAAAAGAAAAGATATCGAGAACCCAAAGTCATGAGATTGCAATTTATTAAAATGATCAATTAAAATTAGAAACACGTTGAATTTATTAATATTAATTAATGTCGAATCACTAATTTTTTTAAATCACGTGATATATTTCATCAAAAATTGAAAATATAATAATTGTTATTTAACACATATTAATGAAAAAGGAAATACTTTTATCCATCCAATCCCAACCATAGTTGTTATTGCATCATCTGCACATGCTTCAATATTTGAATGCCAGCTTTGAGTAGACAGCACAAAGAGAAAAACGCAGGAAACGACAATCATCCAAACCAGAAAAGTGACTTGTGTCTAACGCCCAATTGTCATGTACAGGCTCAACCATTTTTTGGTCAAGAGAACTCTACGAAAAGGTATTGTGTGATTGTCAATCTAAGAATTTATTTGTTGGGTGACCCAACTTGGTATACTTTTTCTTCTATCGGCTTCTATATTTATTTCCATTAGATGTTTAAAAAATTAAGTCTTGTGGCAAATACTATATTATTAATAAAAATGTTTGAACTTTCAACGTCTGAGTTAGAGAATGAAGGAACTCATTTAGAGTATGAAATAAGATAACATTCGCAACAATAACTAGTAGAATTCAACAATAACCACTGATATCTAAGCGTTGGACAAGATGGAGATATATCTAATTACTATGCGCTTGTTAAGAAATCAATATAAGAGTGGACCACAGTTTAATAAATATCAAATCATTTTAGCTAAAGCTTGGGTCAATGTGGCTTTTGGGTTTCAAAAGGTATGGTGACCAAACCCAGACAGCAGAATTATCGGTTTGAAAGGGAAAGCCTACTAATTTGAACAACTCCTTATAATGGTATCATCATGACTGTTAGTAACGTGCCATCATTTCTATTTAGTCATATTCAAATAACTCGAACGTCAATTTTTTTTTTGATTACATTAGGTATTCTGACTTAGTCGGACTAATCCTAAGCTTCTAAGACCCCACCCCAAGAACCCTAGAGGATGTAAATCTGGAACTCCAAGATCCCTCAGGTTCCTACGTAGCCTGT
>JAOTAY010000190.1:11530414-11541366 GCA_025629805.1 Erythroxylum baracoense | reverse complement strand
GACTCGAACTCAAGACCTCCTGTAAAGGAGAGCCTTAAGTGAGAAGCTAAAGCCATTAGGCCAACTCCTCGTTGTCACTTGAACGTCATTTTACAATGCCCACATCGTAGAATTTGGATCAATAGGGTCCAAACTTCTGAATCTAAAAAATTCAAAGGAAAAAAGGATAAGCAACTTCAAATAAGAAGACGAAAATGAGAAGGGATGCCAAGAGTAACTTTACGTCTCCAATCTCTAAAGGGAAGCCGGGGTAGGATCTGGTCATGCACGAAACAAAATAATTATAAAAAATTTTTCGTATTAATTATTAGAAAAAATTACTTTGAATTTTATAAAATGATTAATACATAAATTATAATAAAAGTGTGAATTTTAATTAATACTTTATTTCAAAGTTTGATTTTTTATTTTATCATTCGAATCGTTTTAAAAACTGGCTCATCTCAACTACTGTAACTATAAAAGTGTTCAGCTTCTATCAATATCTACAACACTCCTTTAAAGTTTTAAGTATATTTATCATTGGCTTTGGATATTGTAGTAATTTATTTAAATTTTAAATAATTCTAATTAAATATCTGCTCAAATAAGATCCAATATATCATATTTATCTTAATATATTAAACACCTTATTTTTAATAATAAAGTTTCTTAAACTTTATAATCAAATCTAACTTTGTTAAAACACTTTTTTCTCTTCAACTCATTGCTTGTGCGTGACTCATTAAGTTTCCAAATATATTAACAATAGATATAAATTATAACCCTGAATTATATTTAGGATTAGATAAATTAAACTCTTTTAAATTATCTTCAATTATCTGATTAAGCAATTTATATTCATATATCAAGATTGACCTCTAACAATATATCATCACTACTATGATTTTTTTTGTATAATTCAACATTTCATCGTACAATATTTTAATTAGACATAAAGTATGAAATTAATGTCTACTCTATTTTGAGTCAAATCATATTAATTCTTCATCATTAGCAATCGATTCAATTAATGACATTTGTACACTATTTTACAAAATATCATTCTACCTTGGCCAATAATTTCACAAATCACTTTTAATTGAAAATAATGAAACATTTTCTCTAATTATTTTAAGGTGATGAATCCTATATTGATCAGTAAACTACCTCCATATAATTCATGTTGTATGTAAAAAATATTAAGAAATAAAATTTTATTTTTTAATTAATTATAATATAATTAATTAATAATATTTTAATTAATTATATTGTAATTAAATATATTTTAATTAATTAATTACAATATTTTAATTAATGAATAATTATATTTTAATAAACTAATTTTATTAAATTAATTATAATGTAATTAATTATAATATTTTAATTAATTATATTTTAATTAATTAATTAATTAATAACAATATTTTAATTAATTAATGAATTATATTTTAATTAATTATATTCTAATTAATTAGTTATTTATAATCTAATTAATTAATTAATATTATTATTTTAATTATTTAATTTTATTTAATTAATTAGAATTAAAAATATTTTTAAAAAAGAGTCACTACTAAGGAATGAGTTTCATTCCTCTATTAAATGGAAGGTATAGAGAATTCTCCAAAAGTGAGATATCAAACTATTACCCCTATAATGATAATCAACAACTAACCACTTACTTTTCATTCTTTACCCGTTAACTCCTTCCCAAATTCATCAACTAAGTACCCCCTCAACCATTTTTGCAAAGGTGACCAAACCCAGGCAGCAAAATTATTCATTTGAAAGGGAAAGCCTTCTAACTTGAACAAGGCCTTTTAGTAAGACGCCGGAAGAGAACGTCCTTTTTGGAAAACAAAATCAAACATTCAAATGTGCCAAAAAGAAAGGGAAAATAAGAAAAATAATCATTTTTCTTAGACTTGGATATGAAAAAATTGGTCAGGTATAAGAGATCAAATCTTCTATTTCAGTTAACCAGTTTCTACGATGTAATATTAAATTTCATCCATATATTTAAGTAAGTTCTACACAAATATGTGGACCAAATTAAGTCGCACAGGATTGGAAGAATCCAAATTCACCGTTTATTACATCAGAAACCCCTTACACTCTTTAAATTGATAATTTACCATAAATTTTTTAGTTTGATTTGTTTAATACATTATTTTATATTAAAAAAGATAGTATACATTAAAAGGTTGTGTAATTTCTATTTTTAGGATTTTTAAAATATGAGTGTGGGACTTGCTTTAATGAATCTATCATCTTATCTTGATAAAGATTCTTTTTTTCACCTTTTCATATATTTATTTTAGTATTTGGAGCAGAATTTTTGAAATGGAAATGTTAATTGCTACAATTGAAATTATGATTCTTCTTTATAGGGATAATTATATGTCTTATGATCAAAGCTATTTAAGATTTATATGATTTTTTTCAATATTGCTACAAATTCATTTTTTTAGGAAATTATTATTTAATTAAAAATTTAACGGCTTCCCTTTGATTCAAGTTGGTGTAAAGAATAAAAGAAAAGATAATTAGACGTTAACTTATTTACTAATTCAAACACTTTTTTTTTTTCCTTTGGGACTCTTTAAAATAATAGATTAAAGCAATTGGTTCCATATCTTTGATCGGACCAATCACGGTAAATCAGCTTTTAATGGCCCAACCATAAGACACGAAAAGTTGAGAGATTGGTCCAGCAAGGTTAGCGTACGCTGCAATTTTTGAAGCCAGAACACAGTATACAAGTCAAGTCCTGTCAACGACCCTTCTCAACGATCATTTTCCTGCCGAATGGGAGCCGGCGAGGGGTCCTTCCCCATCCCTAGATTGAAGAGGGAAGACTGTGAACGAACCAAACATGACTCCTCGTTCTCTAAATGGCAGGTTTCAGCCCATACCCTCTCTCAACGTCCCTATATTTTTCTCTAAGGGTCCCAAGTTAAGGGCAACATGAATCTAACGTGATTGCTCAGTGGTGCTGCGTTTTCATTTTCCTCCTTCCGGAGGTGCAATTCCCTGATGCTTTCCCTATATTGAACTAGATTCTGGGTTAATTTCCCATAACTTACACCGGAAGGATCTTGCTTACTGTTTCAAAAAGTTCAGTTTTTCAATAGAAAGTTTTTCCTTTTAAAACACCTTGGATTAAGCAAGTATTTGTTTTCTCAAATGGTGTTGCAATCTTTCTATGTTTTTCATAACATCTGAGGCACATACCTTATCCAATTTGACACTAATTAAAGCTTGGGGTGATGAGTGTATTTTAGGTTTTGATTGGACCCACTGATTGGCAAGATCATGCTCTGGGCAAGGAAGGAGCAACAAGATACAGGGTTCACAATCTGCCTCCTAATTCAGGGCCAGGGGTATATGAGCTTGGAATAGCTGTTCCTCGCTCCACGTTTGGGCGTGATTATGCCAAGGTTGATCCAGTTAACGTAGTAGTGGCTTACCTGGGGCAGGCTGATAACGTCAGGACCAGGCTTCAAATGTATGGCCGTTCTGGTTCTCATCAAGGGCCTAGTTTGTTTGAGGAGATGTTTTTAAGAGGCTGCTCCATCGTGTTTAGATGGGCTCCTGTAAGTATTGCGCTTCTACTGTATAACTGACAAGGAACTTGGTAAAACTATAGATTTGTTGTCTTATATTTTAATCCAATGTTATGGGCAATACTGAACAAGCTTTTAATAATTAGATAGTTATTGGGAGAGACTCTCTGAAATGAGGCTCTCTAACTTCCTCCAAATTGACATAACAAAAGTTTTCATAGGATCTAAGACAGAAAGATCTTGTCTGTATCATGAAGTTGCTGTCTTGTGCTAACAGTTGTCTTTGTAGGTATCTTTGTTGTTCCCAATCTTCAGGCACGACCTGACTTTGCTGTAAATGAACTCTTAAGTAACATCAAATGTAAGACTTTTGTTATGTAACATAATTAGTAAATGTGGCTTAGGGATGATTAGGGATATTTACATTTTATATTGGATTTTCTTTTGTAGTTTTTCCTTCATAAATCCTTTGAGTGTTCAACAGATGAAAGATAAAAGGGAGGCTGAGAAAACAGAAGCTCAGTTGCTTAAGACTTTTGATTATGCATTGAACAAAGGTGGGAATGGTGAACGCCGACCCTGGGATGTCCTTCAGAAAATTGAAAAAATGGCTTCAAACACTGCCGGACTTCCAAAATTAATAAAAAAGCTTCAGCTTTTCAGCCAGGGTGAGGTGGGCATTAAAATCAAAGCAAGGAAGCCAATCAAACCGGAAAATGCTGACGACGATAGCAAAAGTTTCATCCCTGGAGTCTTCAAATTTAGCAGATCAAGGCCTACACTAGTTTCAGATACATTTGGAACCAATGAGGGGCTTCGTACATGTGGATTCATCATGAGTGATGGCATCCCTTGCAATAAACCACCTGCTTCAGGGAGAAAGAGGTGTGAGGAACATAAAGGGAAAAGAATTTATGGATTAACGCCTGAATCGAATAGAGGAGGCAGTTCCAGAGATGCTCATGATGACTATGTGGACCCAAATCACAATACTGCATGTGGTGTGGTTTTAGGTCACGGGACTTTCTGCTCAAGGCAACCGATTTCAGGAAGGAAAAGATGCGAGGCACATAAAGGGATGAGGGTTAGAAGCTCCGTCTCGGAGCCAACTGCAGATAATAAATGCTATCAGCCTGACCTTGGTTTTGGTTCAGCATTTGGTACTTCTCAACATTCTCATGTTTTCTGTGGAGCAACCTTAGGAAACGGGTCAATCTGCAGAAGGCAACCTACCATAGGAAACAAAAGATGTTGGCAGCACAAAGGCCAGAGAGCTGATAGTTCCTTGTCTTGGTCAAACTGTTCCTCCATGGGAACTGGCATTCTCACTTGCGGTGTTGCTTTACAGAATGGTTCGATATGCATGAGAGCTCCTGTCTCTGGTAGGAAAAGATGTGAGCAGCACAAGGGGATGAGGGCATATTGACGCTTAATTGCCAAATTAGAGAAGCAGAGGGCTTCTTGTTGTACTAAGTGTTTGAAATAAGGCCATCCTTGTGCATGCATTACTAATTTTGTTTCCTTGGGTTGTGGCTTGTTTTTATTGCTATGATTTGTAAGACGTGCTTTTCTAGCTTATCTCTTTTCCTATTTTTCCTATAATTGTATGATCAGCAAAAGTGTTTGACCATTGTAACTATTCCCTGGCTTCTTTTGCTCAGGTGGTACAATTCTAAGTTATGTCAGTTACTTGGTAACGTGCCTTCTTTTCTATTGAGTTTAGTTATAATAAAAAAACTTGAATGTCATTTTAAAATGCCCATATCGTAAAATTTAGATCAATAAGGTCCAAACCTTTTAATCCAAAAAAATTGAAAGGAAAAGGATAAGCAACTTCAAATAAGAAGACGACATAGAGAAGGGATGGCAAGGGTAACTTTACGTCTCCATTCTATGTTGAGAAATTGTGGTGAGATCTGGTCCTGCATGCATCAGAATAATTATGAATTTTTTTATATTGATTTTTCGAAAGTCAAGATGACTTTAAACTTTAGAAATAATTTATACCTTATTTTGAAGCTTAACCTTTTTTTTGTCGTATCTTTTGAATCGTTTCTAAAATTGACTCATTTCAATCATCGTAGTCGTATAAATGTTCGATCTTTAACAATATCTACATAATGAATTGAGAAGACTTCTTAATTATTATAGAGAGGGTTAGACAGAGAGTGCTAGCTCCCTTAAAGTTTAAGTCTATTAATAATAGGTTTTGGACATTGTAGTAATTTAATTTAATTTAATTATAATTATAATTACAAACAATTCTAATTAAATATCAATTATACCCAAACATATCCAATATCTTATGTTAGTCCTAATTTATTAGATATCTCATATTTAATCTTAAATTTTCTTAAACTTTACAATCAAATCCAACTTGATTAAAATATTTTTTTTCTTCAACTTATTCTTTGTGAGTGACCTATTAGATTCTCAAATATATTGATAATGGACATAAATTATAACCCTAAATTATATTTAAGATTAGATAAATTAAACTACTTCTATTCATCTTTAATTTTCTAATTAAACAATTTATATTTGTAAATAAAGATTAGCCTATAGCAACACATCACGACCACTCAAATATTTAAGAATGTCAAAGTGGTTTTGACTAACCTTTTCATGTATGATTTTTTTTGTATAATTCGTTCCTTTTATCATACAATATTCTAATTAGACATAGAGTATGAAATTATTACCTACTCTATTTTGAATCTAATCATGTTAGTTCTCCACCATTAGTAATTGATTCAATTAATAACATTTGTAAATTACTTTACAAAGTGTCATTCCACCTTGATTAAGGATTTTTTGAACCAATTCTAAGCGAGAACAATGAAACATTCTTTCTAATTATTTTAGGGTGATGAATCTTATATTCATCACTCAAACACTTTCATTTAGTTCGTACTATATCCAGTGACTACTGACTGAGCTACCATTGACTAAAATAGGTTATAATTAGTATCAAAATACATATATCTCTATACAAGATAACTTTAGAGATCTTAAGTCAAACGATCACTTATACAATCATCACAATGAGAATTTTCATTGACTTATAAGTAATGTTCCAATAGATTTCTCATGTAAGGTCAGTTCAATGAACTTATTTTCTAATAAGTACCCACATATTTGTTTAAATATATCTATACTTTAGCCTATAAGATGGACTACTTCCTTCATAAGGAAAAACATAATGTGTGCTAGTCTTTTTATGTTCTATTAATGTCTATTTTTAATAAAACAATGACTAGAAATAATTTAGGAATAATATATAAATGCAATATGAATCTCATAATTATAATTTCATCATAATTTCATTTAAAATTTATAATTAACCCATGATCTTTATCATATACATCTAAGTATGTATAAGATAAAGAATGTCTTTAAATAATTGTCACTAAACTATAACCAACTGATTAACTGTAGGGCATAAGCTAACAATCTCAACTAAAAATAACCACAAAATATTTATAGAAATAAAAATAGTTTACTTTTTTAATTATTGAAAAAGAAAGACATAACTTGCAATATAGTGGGACTTGCCTTATTATTCCTCTCATGGTTACATATTATGAATTTTTTGACGTACAAAAGCTATATTATTATATATCTATTGTGATGATGTCTCCTATCTTTTCGAGATAACTACAGCCTTGATTTGACGATTCATGATTGGTATGCTCAATTTACAAAATGAATGCATTGCAAGTAATACATGAATCTCTTGAGATTTCCATATCTTTTTCTCACATAAATTTCTTGCATGTTATTGAATGCATTACATGTAATATGCGAATCTCTTTAAATTTTCTTATCTTTTTCTCAAATGAATTTTAGATGAGCTATTGAATGCATTGCAGATAATATGTGAATCTTTTTATATTTCTATGTCTTCTTCTTGTATAAATTTCAAGCGTGTTATAGCTTGTTGGTACAATATAAATGGTTGGTTAAAATAGAGAGAATGAAGGTTGAAAGACGAGTTGGAGGAATGACATTGCACCTTGAGAAAAGTTGACATTGTTTCAATAAGGAAATATTCTAGTGACTTTCTTACTCACTAAAACTTATTTAAATTACTCTTAAATTATTTATTTATATATAAAATTTTTATACAATATTGATCTTAATAATTATAAGAATCACCAATATAATGATGATGTAGTTTAGTCTTTTTAACAATGCAAGAAGCAATGTGACGTTGTTTTAGTGAACAAAAGAGTAAAATGAATGAAACATGTGTAATGAATCCATCAATTGTTAGTTAGTCCTTGCTTATAATGATTATAACGAATTTGTTTATAACTAACTGATAATGATTTGATTTTTTCTATGGTTTTATTCTATTTGAATTCTCTTAAATTGTCTAATCCTAATTATAATTAGGGAAAACTAAGAAATTTATACTAACAAATTAGTGTTAGCACCCACAAATCTTAGTTGATTTGGTTGAAAAATCAAATGCATGAATTAAAGCTCAAACATGCAAAAGTGTGCTAAAATTAAAAGAGTGGATATTACAACTGCATCGACAGATTGGCAAAGGAATCAAATGATAGAGGAAGAATATAAGGTTCCTAAATATGGAGGATGCATCATATAATAGTTATTATAACATGAATAACAAGGTTTAACATGTTGACTTATGTCCTACAGTCAATTAGTTGGTTGTAGTTTAATGACAAAATAATTTAAAGCATTTTTTTCTTGTACATATTCAAACATAAATGATAAAGTCCATAGGGTAAATATACATTGCAAATGAAACTATAATGAGATTATAATTATGAGATTCATATTGTATTCATGTATTATCCCTAAATTATTTCTAATTATTATTCTTTTGAGAAAGAGGCAAAGATGATAATATCAGAACTAAAAGTAGAGCTTATGAGCAACTTTATCAACTATTGAATGCTAAGGATGGAGAAAAGGATATTTTTAAGTCGGAAAAAGCTAGAGGATGAAAAGTAAGGAATTTTGATCAAGTGCGTTGTCTAAAAGATGAAATAGGACGGGTGCTTGTAGCTAGAAATAACATCAAACTTAGATGGCAGAGGTACTACTATAGCCTTTTTAATAAAGGAGTAGATGATAACATCCGTCTAAGTGACCTTAGCTTGTCTGAGAGGTATTATAATTTTACTTGTTGTCTACAGATTACGAGGGACAAAATTAAGAATACGTTGTGGGAGATGAGGGGTGGTAGGGTAATAGGACCTTACGAGACCCCTATAGAGGTATGGAACTGCCTAGGTGAAGAGGGTATTACTTGGCTGACCAAGCTTTTTAATGTGATCCTTAATTCTGCTAAAATGTTAGACGAGTGGAGAGGTAGTATGGTAATTCCTTCATACAAGAGCAAAGGGGACATCCAAAGCTATAACAACTATGGAGGCATCAAGTTACTTAGTTACACCATGAAGTTATAGGAGAAAGTGATTGATAATAGAGTACGAAAGGATGCTCCTATCTCGGAAAACCAATTTGGCTTTATGTTAGGAAGGTCTACGACAGAAGCTTTACACCCTCTTCAAAGATTAATGGAATTCTACAGGGAAAGACAACGTAACCTACAAAAAGGTTTTTATTGATTTAAAGAAGGCATATGATAAGGTTCCGAGGGAAATCATGTGGAGGTGTTTAGAAGTTAAAGGGGTTCCGATGACTTACATACAGATTATCAGGGATATGTATGAAGGTGTAAAAACTAAAGTCAGGATGATAGGAGGAGATACGAAGCATTTTTCTATCAATATTGGGCTACACTAAGGTTCTACTTTGAGTCCCTTTCTGTTTGCAGTAGTACTTGATGAGCTCACCAAGAACATCCAAGAGGATGTACCTTAGGGTATGTTATTTGCTGATGACATTGTCTTAATGGATAAGACAAAAGAGGGGGTAAATGACAAGCTTGAATTATGGAGGATACGTTAGAATCAAAAGGTTTTAGAGTAAGTAGGACTAAGATTGAGTAGGAGTTTTCTGTTAGAATGTTCCAATCCTATGCCACTTAATCTTGTCCACATATTTATGAGCACCCTACATAAATATGTGGAAGATTTAATAAAATATGGTAAGAACTGGTTAATCAGGACAGAGGATCTGAACCTGTATAATACATTCCATCTAGGGTTTGGAGTTTGGTTTACCAAAATACCCTTTTCTTGAAAATAGAAACTACCTCCAAAAACAACGTTGTCACACTACAAGAAAATCACGTAATAGCGTCGGAATATTACCGACGGAAGGTAAATATTCCGTCGAAAAATACGGTGATTTAGTGACGAAAAATACATCCGTCTGCAATACTTTAGGGAAAACTTTCGCGCAAAATCTCTGACGGCATATAACGACGCCAAAACTCACGGCTTCAGAAAAAAATGCAGGAACCGTTCCCGCAATTTAATTACTTCGCCGCTTTACCGACGGTTAACTTACCGTCAGTACAAAGCTATCATTTACCGACGGAAGTTTATTCCGTCGCAATATTTGGTAGCTTATTTACCGACGGAAAGCTCCTTCCATCGGTAAATAGTTAACAAACGTTGTCGTTTCGATGAAAACGGATGATAAGCGTTAATCACCAATGGAATGTGTTTTGTCCGTCGGTAACTGTTTTCAAGGAAACCTAGATTACCAACGGAATTGTTATTCCGTCGGTATTTGAGTTTCCACCAAGTTAAGTTGCTGTTGTTTTACCGACGGAATGTCGTGTTCGTCGGTAACTATCGGCAGGGAAACCTAGATTGCCGACAGAATTATTGTTCCGTCGGTATTTGAGTTTCCACCGTATTAAATTGTTGCTCTTTTACTGACGGAATAGGCTTGTCCGTCGGTAACTGTCGGCGGTTACGTCATTTGGAAACCTAAATTACCGACAGAATGTTATGTTCCGTCGGTAATCCAGCGACTATAAGTCGAGCACCGACCCCCTCCCTTCACCTCGTGCCTTCATTTCTCCTCTCCTCATAAACCATTCGGTCTAGAGTTTTCCAACTCCTTCTCTCGCATTTTTCGATCGTTTTTCGATTATTGTCTTAGTCATCGTGCGTTGTTTGAAGTAAACTCTCTTATAAGTGTATTATTTCTACAAAAAGCATGTTTTTAGTGTTAAACGTGAATGTTTAGTTATATTGAGATTATGTATATTGCGTATGAAGTGTTCGATAAATTGCCTTTTATGATATTTAAAATGTTTTTAGTAATTTTTGTGTTAATTTGAGAATTTGAATATGTAAGTTTGATAAAATGTTTAATATGAAATTTTAATTTATCGAATTTAACATTTAATTGTGAATTTATTATATATATTAATATTGTCTTTAATTATTAATAATTATTATTAATAATAAGTATTAATATAATTAGTATTATTATTAGTAAGTATTA
>JAOTAY010000190.1:11479340-11492966 GCA_025629805.1 Erythroxylum baracoense | reverse complement strand
TCGACTCTGCCATGGCCGCGGCTCCCTCGCTGTCTCTGTCACCCCCTTTCTCAGAGAAGCCCACCCAGCCTCTACTCTTCTCTCCGTTGTCTCTCCGACGAGAACTCTCTCTCTCTCTCTCTACGTGGTTCTCTAACACACTCTTCTCTTACCTATTTATCCGACTTCCACAAATTTTGGTCCTTAGCCCCTGTCCTTTGTCTCGGTCTCTATTATGGCTTATACACAAAGCCACCTCTTTCATTAACTCAACTGCATATTTGGACAATTTTTTCATTTTCTTTATTTACCTCCCACCGACGGTCTTGGTGAATCTCCGTACCAACCAATCCTTGTGAGATTGAGACACCCTTTTTTCACCGCCTGTCAAAAGCTGAGCTGGCTTCTTCTTTTCTGTTTTTGCTTTAAATTCTTTTGTCATTATATTCTTTTTCTAGAAAGTGATGTTTTACCCCAAAAGGGGGAGATGTAGTTGGAGAGATTTTTATTTTATTTTAACATGACATATGGCTCCGAGTCCTATCATCCGGTTAATGTGTACGCCCTTTCATTGGATGCCCACCTTCTGGGGAGGTAATGACATTGACAAATCATCTCTTATGTATGTTTATAAGAATTGAGCAATAAAATAGTAGTTGCTTGCCTTTCATTTGACTCTATTTGGTTTCGTCATACATTTCCATGCCAATCATGCTTTTTAGATCAAACCAGTCCATGCCATCTATCACTTGTAAACATAAATTTGACTTTTACCATACATGTAATTTTCTTTCACAAAATTAAACTCTCATTCCTTTTTTAAGCGTTTGACTTGGCAACTAAAATGGCTTTTTGTAATTATGTACTCCTATTTTCCCAAAAATTAAGTTGGAATCTCTATTTCTAATTACAAAATAATTATATATAAACTAAAAGACACATAATGTGTTGTTTAAGTAATTCGATACAATAATTTCAAAAATGACTTAAATTATAAACAAAATTTTACTTATAAATTAATTTTAAAATGTCATATCAAATTCAAAAATTAATCACTACTTAAATGAGCTTGTTAATTTAAAATTTACTAAAAGTAAGTCAATTTGAGTCAATTACTAATCTAATCTAATATTGTTGATTACATTATTAGTTTTGCAATAGTCTAAGAATAGGAATACCTGTATTAGGTGTATTGCAATCCGTTTTTTATACTTGTTTTTTTAAGAATAATATGGTGGTGTTGTGTTTCTCCAAGTCTTAGGCCCTTTTCAGCAAATACCGCTTTTTCTTGTGACCATCTGTAAATAGAATTAAGTTATTTATTTGGATCGTTAATTAGCAACATTATTATTTTCTAAGAAAAGCAAGTGTGGTGGAGTGAAGATTGTCTGCATTATTATTAATTAATGCCTAGGTTCCGGGGATTGCAGTGATGTTTTTACATTACACTTCTTCAAGTTTTCAGGTTTGGAAAGATTCAACATGCATAATAAAAGGGGTTGGGTATTAAATGCAGTTTCAGCTTTCAACCATCTATTCACATGCCCCTCCAAATAATACTCACACTTCACGTGGTCTAATTATAAGAAAAAAGCAGATCTTTGTTTAAATGCAAAATATTAAAAAAAATTTAAAATTTACTCAATTTTATAATTATTAAATAAAATTTAATATAATATTTTATCTTTTGATTTTTTATTGAAATATTTCACCGCCCTTAATTAAGGGTGTCGAGTAAATTGACTAAACACGTGTATTACAAATAAAAATTTTAAAAAATAAAATCTCTAGAAAACTTTTGCCAAAATCTTGGATAATTGGGTTGCACTTGCTATAATTTTGGAATTTCAATTTGTAAGGCTAGAGCAACACTTGGCTTAAGTTGTCTGAAAGTTGGCTTTCTAAGAACCAAGTTTCAAAAGTTTACAACCCTTACCATTTGTTTTTTTTTATTACATTAGGTATCCCAGTTTAGTCGGACTAATCCTAAGCCTCTAAGACCCCACCCCAAGAATCCTAGAGGATGTAAATCTGGAACCTCAAGATCTTTCAGATTCCTACGTAGCCTGTACGCTTCTACGCACAAAGAGTCGTCACATACTTGATTGGTCAACTGCTGATTGATCGCTAACTCCCCTACTCAACATCAGGTTCCCAACAGCTTTCAGGTTCCCTAGTAGCTTCAACTCCCATACTGTCGCTAGAAACGAGGCGTCCGTAATTGATCCGATCAGGAAGCTGTACCCAGGAGGCTAGAGAATCATCAATAGGACAAATTTCTTATTTCTCCTCCTTTAGCGTGACTCGAACTCAAGACTTCGAGTAAAGAAGAGTCTTAAGTGAGAAGCTGAAGCTATTAGGCCACTCCTCGTTGTGTTACCATTTGTTATTTATCTTATGTAAAGTTATTCTTTTGTTACTATAAAATTAAGTTTTAAACTAATATCGAGTAACATATAACTTTTAAGTTCTAGCTTGGTAATAAGTGACGAAGGAATTAAAATAAAAAAATAAGAATGGGAATAGAAAGTGAGAATAAAAATAGAAATGAAATTACTAATTTTATGTGTTTAATATAGTATTAACCAAAAGTTAATAATTTTTTAATATTTGGTATTAAATATTAAAAATGATAATATGAAAAAATTTTACTCATTTAGTTATCATATGATTTATTTTGTAAATAATTAATTAAAATATTTTATATATTATAAATAATTAATTAATTTTTAGTTATTTATAAAATTATTATTTTTAATGATTTTTAAGATAAGAATAAAAATATCAATGAAATGAAGTAAAATAAAATAATTATTAACAAAATTAATATAAAAGATCGTAACATGTAATTTTGATAATAGTATTCTTATAAGAATTAATATTTTGACAATATCTTAATAATATTTTGATATTAACTTGACAATATTTTAATATATCACTTATTTTTTATGCTTTATATTTAATTTCAGCTTATACTCACATCTCCCTTAGGAATAAAAGTTCAAGATTGCTTAGAATTCATTTTAATTTTATCATTCCTTGTTTTATCTATGACTAGTAACCAAACATCCAAAAATTAGGGATTAAAGGCTGCATTCTCATTCTTATCTCTTTATTACGATTACCAAATAAGACCTAACTGTTTATCTAATATCGTTGGGAATCATAAGAAATAAAGAGAAGGTAAAATAACCTAATGTGATTTAACCGTTTTTTAATTCAGGAATCTGATGCACAATCTTGTTATAATCTTTATATTTTAGGATATATTGAAAAGGTAATTCTAAATAAGAAAGTAAATTCAAAACTAAATTCTATCTCCCCTAAATCTCTTCCCTATTCTACATCCATATAACTTAGTATATGTAGGTTATTACTTTGATAACTCAATACTTAATCAATAATACCTTTGAATACCTCAGTATTCTCTTCACTACTTTCTAATGTATCTAATTTGAATTTAACTAATATCTACTCACCATTCTAACATTATAACCAATATATGATAATTGTACACATCATTATACACATGAGACTTCTAATCGCACTTAAATTAGGAACTTTCTTCATTTTTCTCTTTCTTGTGGCGTTGTTGGATAAAACTTTTAGTTGAAATCTTTACCTTTAAAAATAGGATTATCAATTTGCATACATAATAATTAAGCAATTTTTGAATACTTGTTGCTTGTGAAATTGATAACAATCTTTTAAAATCTTTACTTTAAGAACCTATGTCTTTCGTTTCAAATTCAAATGACAATCATTTTTTTTTACTTGAAAAACTCAAAGTCGCTATAAATATCAAGATAGCATCTACATATAAAGATAACATCGTCAATTTATCTTTGGAACGTTAATGTTTACATAGTGGTATGCATCAATTATATGAAAATTAAACGAATTAATTACATTATAAGAACAAAATGTATTACTATTTTAAGGATTATTTCAGACCATAAGTTGATTTCAATAATCAATACATTTTACTCTTATTCTATGTTATTAAAATATAGAGGTTATTCCACATAGATCTCTTCTTCTTTTTTTGTTAACAAAAGCAGTTTTTACATATATTTGATTCAATATCTATGTTAGCTGCTACATACATGATTAATCATATTGAAGTAAACTTCACAATTAGTGAAAGTATCTCTTCATAGTCAATTCCATCATGTTGTGTATATCTTTTAGCCATCAAGAGTGCCTTGTATCTTTCAATACAACAATTAGCCTTTCGTTATTTTGAGACCTCATTTATTTCTAATAGCTTTTTCTATTAGGTGACCAACTAAGTCCCATAGTTTATTTGAGCCATTTCCTCATTTATTGCTTTAATTAATTATTCTTGAGCAGGATAAGTAAGGGACTCAATCTCATTCCTTGGTCACCCTCTTATTGTGGGATTATCATATGAACTTTCCATTCTATCTCAAAAAAAAATGTTGGGGAATAATTCTATGATTATTTCTACATAATTTAGGTTCACGAGATACATATTTATCAATGTCTTGATTAGTCTTGCTTAAATTAGATACAATAGGTAAACTCTCACTATATTATAATGTAAATTGAACTTGAGTTAATTCTTCATTTTTATATTGATCCCACTTCGATAGAGTCTGTCTTCCTAATTCTATGTGACATAATCACTTTGATTATAAGTCTCATATAAAAATGTCTTTTCCTGTTTCATCCTTTTTAGAAATTTATTTTCCAAGAATGTAATATCTTGTGATTCAAATTCAATTACCATTTGTTAACTTATTTACCTATAAACTCATTCCTTTTAAAGTGTTCAAAATATCTAATAAAGAATTTTTCTTTCATCATGACCTAGTTTCTCTTAATTGTGGGAAAGATCATAAATGTAGGCAACATATCCTTACAATTTTATACTTGTTTTATTAGGTTTTCTATTTGTCCATAACTCATATAGAATGTTTGTAACTGAAGATTAGTACGTGAGTAGATGTGTAGATCTTCTTGATTTAAATTATCTAAAGGGCCTTTTTGAGCTAATTGTCTCATTTGGTTTTGATCAATTTGAGCTAGTCTAGCATGCCTTAAAGTTACATCATGATTGAATTTACTAGATGATGCAAATAATAAATAACTTATATTACTACTATGACAAATACTATCTTGTACAATCAAACCATTCCACTGTTGGAAAATAAACGTAAAATCGAATTTAAGCGTAGCGGAATGAACTAACATGAATTCATGACCATAAAAATGGTTCCAAGAGAAAATCATTTCATCATTAGGGAATTTTACATTAAATCCAAGTTTAACTAATACTGAATCAGAAATAAGATTCCATTGAATCTTCGTAATAAACAACATTTAATATAGGATTAGGAGTTGGTTGCCCTGAGTGTCTAGGTTACATGTTTCAGATAAATTTTGAGTTATGATTTACATAAATCATAATTATTTGATTTGCCTCCAAACAAGGAAATAACAATGGACTAGGACGGACATGCAGTGTCGAATTCCTCTTCCTACGAACATGCAAACGAGTTCGTCTTCGTCCACTTATATGATTCTATCTATCATAAATTAAATTTGACATTTTATGTAAATTGACATCTTAACTAACCCGAAAAAGATGGGATTGGACACAACATCTCCACATTGCAGTGTTTGAGTATCTTAAATTTGTAGTGAAGTTAACTATTCTATCCATAGCATTAGTTGTTTGGAAAATTTGAAGTCTTAACTTAATCGAAGAAGTAACTGGACCTTAGCTTGGAAGAGAGATTCAAAATGAATAATAGCCTAACGCTGAAATTTGGTTTTTGTTTCTGAAAGAACTTCTCTTTACTTACATTCAATAGCCCACAAGGACGAGTGGACTGCATTTCCTTTCTCCTTCGATGCATAGCACGATTGTCTGTGCCCAAGTTCATGGATAGCGATTTTGTTACTGGTCCAATATCGAACTTTCGATGCTTGCATTTATTTACTTGCTCCAAATCCGTTTCCTTTGTGAATTTGCACCATAAGGCCCTTGCCAGGTCTACCTCCTCGTTATTTTCATGTAGAGTAAAACTCTCTGCTGGCGATACTTCCACAGCTTTGGAATCTAAACCTGTGACCAATTTTGCGGTGACCGGTATCGGAGGTCCATCTACTAAGGTTATTGAGGATCCTTATGAGACACCCAGAAATTTTCCCGGTGTTACCTGGCCTAAGTTTTCGGCGTTGTGTGATAAAGCTGAAACTAATGATAGCAAAGATTTACTTAAGCGATATTCTTGGATGCTTCGTGAGTGTGCCTCAAAAGGGTCCCTAATGGACGGGAAGGCGATTCATGGGAACTTGATTAAAAGTGGGATAGAACCGGATTCGCATCTAGTGGTTTCTTTGATTAATTTTTATGCGAAATGTGGAAACCTATTCTTTGCTCGTAAAATGCTCGATAAAATGCAAGTAAGAGACGTAATGTCTTGGACTGCGCTAATTGCTGGAGTTTTGAGGAAAGGATATGGAAGCGACAGTCTTGGTCTTTACTACGAAATGATAAAGGAAAATGTAAGACCAAATGAATTTACGCTGGCGACTGTGCTAAAAGCATGTTCTATGCTCTTGGACCTAGAATTTGGAAAGCAGATTCATGTGGAAGCAATAAAACTTGGATTATCATTGGATTTGTTTGTCGGATCTGCACTTGTTGACCTTTATGCCAAATGTGGGGAGGTGGAACTTGCTGACAAATTATTTTCTTACATGCCTGAGAAGAATAGCGTGTCATGGAACGCTTTGCTTCATGGTTATGCTCAAAAAGGTGATGGGGAAGAGGTTTTGAAGTTGTTATATCAGATGATAGAGTGTGAAATGAATTTCACTAAATTCACTTTGTCCACTGCCTTAAAGGGCTGTGCAAACACGGGGAATTTGAGGTATGGCACGAGTTTGCATTCTATGGCTATTAGGAGTGGGTACGAGTCAGAAGAATTTCTAAGTTGTAGCCTTGTTGACATGTACTTTAAATGTGGTATGACATGTGCTGCATTGAAAGTATTCAACACAATAAAAAATCCGGACATAGTAGCTTGGAGTGCGGTGATTGCAGGCCTTGTTCAGCAAGGGCATAGCCGAGAAGTGGCTGAGATGTTCAATCAAATGAGACGTACAGGAGTTAGACCTAACAAGTTCGCCCTTTCTAGTCTAGTCAGCGCTGCTACAGATATGTCCGACCTGCATTTTGGTCCCAGCATCCATGCTTGTATCTACAAATGTGGGTTTGAGTCTGATAATTCAGTTGGCAATGCGTTGATAATGATGTACATGAAAACTGGATATGTGCAAGAAGGTACTCGGGTATTTGATTTGATGACTGATCGAGATATAGTATCATGGAATTCCCTTTTATCTGGATTCTACAACGCTGAAACTTCAGATCAAGGGCCAAAAGTTTTCTGCCAGATGCTTTTGCGAGGTTTCAAGCCAAACTTGTACACCTTTGTCAGTATTTTAAGGTCTTGCACAAGCCTTTTGGATCTTCACTTTGGAAAGCAAGTACATGCTCAGATCATAAAAAGAAGTATTGATGCTGGTGATTTTGTTGGAACAGCTCTTATTGATATGTATGCCAAAGGCAGATGCTTGGAAGATGCAAATGTAATTTTCAACAACATGATTAAGCGGGATATCTTCACCTGGACAGTAATGATTTCTGGTTATGCGCAAACGGATCGAGCAGAAATTGCTGTTAAATATATAGGAAAGATGCATGGACAGGGTTTAAGGCCCAACGAATTCACTCTTGCCAGCAGCTTAAGGGCATGCTCCCATATGGCAACCCTAGAAAATGGACGACAGCTCCATTGCATGGCAATAAAGATCGGGTACTTCTCAAATGTTTTTGTTTCTGGTTCCCTTGTGGATATGTATGGAAAATGTGGGTGCATTGATGATGCTGAAGTGATCTTTAAGGACTTGCTTTCACGAGATACAGTCTCATGGAACATGATCATATCTGGTTACTCACAACATGGAAAAGGAGAAAGGGCTCTTGAAGCCTTTCATATGATGTTAGATGAAGGCATGGTCCCTGATGAGGTGACTTTCATAGCTATTCTTTCTGCATGTAGCTACATGGGTTGGATTGAAGAGGGCAAAAACCTTTTTGATTTGATGAACAAAGCATATGGTATAACCCCTTCACTGGCGCATTGTGCTTGCATGGTCGATATGCTTGGTCGAGCAGGCAGATTCAGTGAGGTTGAGCTCTTTATTGAGGAAATGAAGCTAGCGCCGTATTCCTTGATATGGGAGACTGTTCTTGGGTCTTGTAAACTGTACGGCCATGTTGACTTAGGTGAGAAAGCTGCTAGGAAACTCTTTGATCTTCAGCCCAAGCTAGAGTCCAGTTACATATTGCTATCAAATATTTTTGCATCGAAAGGTAGGTGGGACGATGTCAAACACATCAGAGCATTGATGTCCGCTCAAGGCATTAAGAAAGAACCTGGATGTAGTTGGGTGGAGGTCGATGGTCAGTTCCATGTCTTCCTATCTCAGGATGATTCGCATCCCAAAATATTGGAAATCCATACCAAACTGAAGGAGTTGGAGCAAAAACTTTCCTCGGCAGGCTATAAACAACAAACAGAAATTATCGATCAGAATGTTATCAACAAAGGAAAAGGGCAGAAACTTTATTATCACAGTGAGAGATTGGCTCTTGCTTTCGCCCTTGTAAGTGCTAATCCAATTAAGCCAGTCCGAATTTTCAAAAATATAAGAATTTGTGGGGATTGCCATGATTTCATGAAGCACATCTCATGCATCACAAATCGGGAAATAATTGTCCGTGATATCAAACGTTTCCACAATTTTACTGAAGGCACTTGCTCTTGTCAAGACTATTGGTGATACAGATCCAAACGCAAAGTTCGTATCATCTGAAGTGAAGTTGAAGCATTGCTTACTAGGGCTGTGCTTTGGATCATGTTCTAAAACCCACATGGTAAAACTTCAGTTAACTTCTACCAGATATAATAAGGAAGTATGAGTGTGTACCTATGGAAATCAGAATGACTTTCGGTCAAAGTATACTTGTTTCCCAACATTCTTCAGTTGTTAAATGGCCTGCTTGTACGTGTACAACTTGAGGATCAAGCGAGCAATGCTTTGTGTGGTGAGCAAACTTAGTCGGTTTAATGACATCTTTTCTTTAATTGGTTGACTATTTGCATACGCCTAACAGAGACACAACGTTTTTTTGACGAGACCTTGTTCACATATTTGATCATTCAGAACTCCTTTCATTCTTTTTCAGTTGAGGACCTGGATCGCAAAAAGCTTCAGCTTTGGTGCAGTGGGCGATTGCAGCAGAGATAGAAACAACTAGGGCTAGGTCAATACAGCTGATAATCAGATGAGAATTATTATAGGATTTTCTTTGGACGCTAGAGAAATAACAGCAATCGCTGGATCAAGGTGAAGGCTGTGCAATAAAGCCGCTTGATATACCTGTACAGTGCCAGCTCAATATTTGCTGCTAATGCAATTTGTTCTTGGACAAGAATTTTAGTAAATGCGATATGAACAGATCACAAAAGAAAATATATACTAATCTTGCACCAAATAAATCAGGAGAGAGGTATAACCACACTCAATATATGCTTATCAATTATACAGAAACTCTGGCATGCAAAATTTTGAACAATGCTGCAAACTGAAACCGGTGAGAGTTAAAGATTGTCATATTATCTCTTCAGCAACAGCACTGCCTTTTCACTCATCTTCATCGGAGATTGGATTCTCAACTTCACTCTCTCTAGATGAACTACCTTCATCAATAGATGAGGATCTCTCTCGATCAGAATCAGACTCATCAGCAAGCTCATGATCAAAAAACTTGGTCCTTTTCCTTTCGGTATGATATCCTTTGCGTTCTCTTTTTCTAATTTTTGTCATCCTGATTGTGCTGGCAGCAGCGACAAATGCAGCACTCATGGATTCATTTGTCTCTTTATTTTCTTCCTCTTCTCCCTTGTTATCAATGTAAAAGAGAGGATCAGCATCTCCCTCCTTCGATTCTGGTCTAAACGATGGTTGCTCATAGTCAGCTTTGTAATCATTGAGCGCCAATTTGGCACGATACTTGGAAATGCTGTCATCAAAAATTCTTACACCTTGACCCTCAAGAACCAGTAATCCCGCTGGAAAATAATATACAACTATTACTGGGGAGATCGTTTAGTCGAACTTAATAGATTCAGATGAAGTTTTAGTTTTGAACTGGAAGAGAGATTATAATTTGGATGAGAAAATACAATAGCTGCTTACTTATAAGAGCTTTAGGCGATGATCGGTTTAATTTACGTGCTGCTTCCTCTGTTCCAATCTGCTCAGTGACCAACTTAATTATTTCTGAAGGTAACTGGGAAATGGAGAAGGAACTTGTATAAGCTCTAGCTCGCTTTTGATCTCCAGCATTCCTGTAGCATTATAGATGGTGAGATAAGGCAGCATCTACTATGCATTTAAAATTTGGTAATGATTGCTACCTGAAAAATTCTATGGCTTCATGTGTAGTAATCAATCTTTTCAAGGCCAGACTTCTTACATATCCTGCTGGTAGGTCTGTTGTAGCTCTATTTGGACTAAGGAAGGAGTATTCCGCCAATAGTAAGGCATCATACATAATTGTCTTTAACAAAACTTCATCTCCCGAGCCCTGCATACACATTTTCCCACGAAGTGCCTTAGGAGGCAACATGGAAATACTCATTTTGATTGCTCCAAGCGATAACATAAGCAAAGCATTATCAGGCACATATATGTGGCACTTAAACATAATATGCGATTAGGTCCCTAACAATCAAACCATTCAAATGCAGTAGTTGTCATTGACAATGATCAAAAGGAATTTAATAAGTTGATGATTCAGAGAAGGAAATGGAAATGAATTAGGCGTTGAAGAAACAATAACAAACCAGTAAGGAAGTCACAGGTAAGTTTCCTTGCAGCAGCATCCTCAGAAGTGTATCTGCGTAGCATATGTAACCATCTCAAACATATATGGAAAAGACCAAAAACGGCAGAAAAAACAAAAGGAGTGACAATTGATTCATCTACCACATTACGGGGAAAACCATAAACATACATAATAAGGCATCAACTTTGCTAAAACCACAACTTTGATTTTTTACATAGTTAAAAGCAACTTAATTCGAAATAGATCATGTACGCGGTTAATTGCTGACATTACCGGAAACAAGTCGAGATAAAAGCAACACATACCATAAAAGTAAATGCTCTGAAACGCAGTTACCGAACCAACTAAGCAACTCCTCAATTCCTTCTCCAACTCTACTCCTTGATTCTCAACCCGTAAATGCAAGCACAACTTCAACAATAAGACCTCTGCAATAACGATTCCACACAAGTAATTTACGCTACGATTTCCCAAATCAATGTCTCTATATACCTCACTACCCGCAAGAGGTAAAAATGAGTTCTCTTTCTCGTTCCCATGCATCCACAAACCAACCAAATCCGCGAAAGAAGCAATTAAATTTGAGTCTCTTTGCTGGTTCAATTCCTTACAACACGCAGTTATATATCCAAGAATCACTCCGATCAAGGATTTAACCTGCTTAATCACCTTCTTGACTCTCTTGGAACCCAAATCTTCCCTTAGTAAATCAACAACCAATTTATACATTTCAAACACAACAGGAGCTAGCAATGCTATGCTTTTGGAGCCACCACAGGCACCTGCACATCCACTTATGAGCTGAAACAATTGCTTTGAAATCGAAATACGGTCTACAAGATTATCGGCAGTGATTTTGCGGGTAGTAAAGGATAAAGCACAGTACACCCAGATCGTTTCGAGAGGTGGGTCGACCTTTGCCTGCATTAATTCGAAGAACATATGGATAAATTGGGACAAATTTGGAGTTCCTTCGTGGATTTCAGCCATTACATTTTGCAATGCTTGGTTCAGAGCGAGTTCGTAGTTTCTTCCTATCGAAAGATTGGTTTTTTGTTGGATATCAAACACGCCCATATTGATAATAGAAGGAATTGATGTATACTAGAACTATCTAATCAGATAATGGTTTATCGAAAAGACTGCAACTGTAAAACCCTAATGCTGTGTCGCCCTAGGTTTAGGGTTTCAGGGGTGGGCACGTGACGTGAAATAACTGGAGCCGACGTAACACGACATCGTTGCTTGAGTTTCGCTCTGTGCAATTGCAACTTACGCCAGGCAAATAACCTCTCGTTGGGTATGTGAATGGACCACAGCTATGACCTGTTAAGTTACAGGTGGGTCGGGTTGTTAAAGGCAAAAAATTTAAAACGATGTTGTTTTAAAAAAAATGAGCAAAACAGGAGCCAGGCCTAGCAGGCCGTGGTTAGCTCGTGGCTCGGCCAATCTGGGCCATAATTATCATGCCTACTTCTCGTTGAAAAATTGGGCCTGCATTTATAAGCGATCAACAAAATCAGACATTGTAACACGTATCCTTCTTTTTTTTTGATAAGTAAAGAGGGGAAAATCTCAAGTAAAGGAAAAGAATTAAAGCCCTTTTACTACTGTAGCCCGATGACAGGCATTGTCGATAGAATCCTCCCACAAAATTTTGTGCAAAGAAGGAGGAGGATCCATCAAACTAGTAGATCCCCAAGCTTGACTTTCCACGTTCTTGGCTAGATAATCTGTCGCCTTATTCTGTTCTCGTAGGATATGCACCACTTGAACCTGCCCTATTCAATATGTCCCTACATCATTTGACAATGTTCCGGACCCGACTTAATGCCATTCCTGTTATCAGTCTGACTACCTTCTCCGAATCCAACTTCAACATAATCCGTCTATAGGCTAAATTCTCGATGTGTTATAAAATTTTTTTTCAATCCGTGATGTGTGTTAAAAAAAAGTAGGGTATCTAGATGTAGGACACCCCGTCAACTTTGATGGCGGGGTTGGAGTACGTGTGCAACACCCCGCCGTACCACTTGGCGGGGTGGGTTACGTGTACAACACCCTGCCGTAGCACTTGGCGGGGTGGACACCTTGTCCATCCCCCCATGCACGATGGCGGGGTGGACACTAAGCACCTTGTCCATCCCGCCATGCACAATGGCGGGGTGGACACCCGAAATTTTATTTTTTTTAAGGCCACAACTTTTTTGTTTTTAGTTTAGGGTTTTGTTTTTTTTAGGATTTAATTTTGTTTAGGGTTTTCTTTATTTTTTAGCATTAAACGTTTTTTATTTTAGGGTTTAGTTTTATTTAGGGTTTAGAACATTTATACAAATTAAATTTGAAGTAAAAGTTTTATTTTTTATGTTTTTCCTGTATTGAAATTATTTTGATTTAATTTATTTTTTTACAAATTTTACAATATAATACATTTGAAAAATGAAAAATATTTAAAGTCAACTTTTATTAAAAAAGGCAAATCAATTTTATTGCATTAGATACTTAATAATTTTCTATCATCTTACAACATTAAATAAAATCACTACTGTACATGATTGAAGAGGGACAATTTGAAGCATTATGCCCTAGCATATTACAATTACGGCACCTTCGCGAAGAATCAGGACACCGTCTATCCATCTCATTTCGTATTCGAGCACTTTTCACTTTGCCCCTCTTTTTAGCCAACCTTG
>JAOTAY010000190.1:11462290-11476357 GCA_025629805.1 Erythroxylum baracoense | reverse complement strand
TCTTTATGCACATTTATACCGGGAAGGTGTCATGAATGCATGTACAGTAAATTTTCATGCGCAAAACTCACTATTCATAAATGCATGAGCATGAGATGTGTTGTCTTCTCTGATTATTCTCTCGTGTACCCGTTTCCCTGATCCGACCTGTGACATGGGAACGGGATGTTACATTTCATGAGGCTAAGATTTAATGCAGCAAATCTAGGCGTCATTAGGCCACCGATCCAAGCAACATCATTTGAAATAAAAACCCGCACTATTAAAAATGTTGCAGCAGAATGTACAATTCTATGAATTGACTAACCAGGGTCCAAATGCACACATTATGAATTTTTTTGAGATATGTGACACCTTTCGATATCATCAGACGTCGGAAGACGTCATAAGGATGAGGCTTTTTCCCCTTTTCATTAAGGGATAAGGCCAAAGCGCGGTATCACTCACCTAGCCCCTCCAATGTCACAACATGGGATCAATTGGTGTGTGCCTTTTTAAACAAATACTTTCCCCTCACTAAGACAACAAAGATAATCAAGAAAAGTACTAACTTCCAACAGAGTGATGGGGAATCAATATATGAAGTGTGGGAGCAATAAAAGGATTTACAAAGGAGGTGCTCACATCATAACTTGCCAAAAAAGTTCCTCCTGCAAACATTTTACAATGGGGTAATCCCACCCACAAGAAACACAATAGATGTAGCATGGGGAGATTCCCTTATGCGCAAGACTGCGTGATATAAATGGATTTTGCTATTTTTTATATGTTATTTTATTTGAATTCATTCCTATTATTCTCTGTTTAATTGCTCATTTTGTGTTCCTATTGATTTTACATGTAGATTTAATGATGGAATACAAATACAAGATTAAAGCATAAAGTTTTAAAGCCATTAGGAGTTAATAAGGCTATCCATAATGCGGCTAACAAAGTGAAAAATTGGAGAAGCATCAAAGAGGTTGTCCAAAAAGACAGCCAAATGTGTTTAATGGAGAGCTAAAAAACCTGTCCAAAAAAGCAACCTTTAGAGCTTTCCTTGCACACCAAACGACATCATCTTTAGAGGTCCTCCTTGCTTCAAAACGCAGCTCAATTGGCTTTTAAAAATCCAGCAATACGGCATCACCATCAGTGTTTGAGGAGAGGAGTTTCATGCATGAAACTTAACAGTTGGAGGATGTTTGGCAAAGAAGAAATGTCATCGTTTGGCCAGCAAACGCAGACGTAGTGAGAAGTAACAACAAGGGTGTGTAATGCGTGAGGGTTTTTTTTTGCATGACCAGTGTGCATGTCCATCTACATTTAATTGTCACATCAAAGCTACAGGAGGGGAGATATAGTAGGCAGCTGGAAAACAGAAGAGAAGAGAAGAGTTGCGTGAATAGTATAGATGGACCACCATCTTTATTTGTCAAATCATGAATAGTAGCTAGGAGAAGAAGCTTGCACAGTGAAGAAGAAACAAAAGGGGTCTTCGGTTAAGGTAATTTTCATGGCGCTGAAGCTTTTTCCTAGGAGACCTATGGAAGGCTAAACATCCCGACGTCGATTCGGAGGTGACATCGACGCCGACGACTCAGGTTAGGTGTATTTTCCTGTTTTTGTTGGTTCTTTCTCTTATTAGAAATTGATTATGTTATTCTCTATTAATTGATTTGGGTTTTGTGTATGGATAATCGGATTTTCATTATTGTTTAGTTATTTGTGTATGAACCCATTAAGTATTATGAAAGGATGATTTGAATGTGTTCATTGAATCGTTTAATTACATACCCATTGCTAGAATTTTGATATAATTCGTAATTGTTATGTTAAAATTCATGTGTAGCGACTAATAATTTGTAATCATTAGGAATAACATGACTTAAGTTAAATGACGCATTGTATGTGGTTGTTGCCTTGATTAATCGATTTTCCTAATTCGTAAAGCTACTGCCTAATTAAATCTAGAGATCGTATCCTAGGTTATTCGGTGGTTAGGTTTAATTAATAATCATATATTGATTAAACAAAACCTAAGGAAAAACTCGAGTTAATTATTAACCTACAATTAATAGTTGCTAGGAGAGGTTTGAGAATAACAAATCATTGAAATATGTTTAATTAGGGTATAGGTCGAAATTGAACCAAATAATCGGATCCCTATCTAATTCCCTAATTTTATTATTTTTCACATGTTTTCTTTATTTTGTTTTTATTATTTAGTTTCATTTTATTTTCTTATTTCAAAATCCAACCCCCTATTTTTCTTGAATACCAATTAATTTCATTTTATAAGCTATCCGAACACTCCCTGTGGGATCGACCTAGACTTATCACTGCAACAACAGTAGACTAGTTATTTTATTTTGACTAACGTTACGACTCATCGGTCACAATGGATGAGGCTGAGGAGTTGTTAGAGGAGATAGTGAATAATAGCTGCTTGTGGACAAATAAGCAGAATAGACAACCCGCAACTTTCTGAGAGTAGAAAGGAGTTATAGCTGTCGACTAAATAATAGAAATGCAAGCTAAAATTGACAATCGAACTCAACAGCTAAACATTATGAAGGCCTCTTCCTCAGCTTCTATGAAAATTGTTTAGTAGAAGTGCGAGCTGTGTGGGCAATTGGACCACGATACCATTGAGTGTTCCCTGAAGAAGGGTCACAAACCATAACATGTAAATTATATGGGAGCACAGTTTGGTAGAAGTGGAGGGAACAATCCCTACTTGAACAATTACAAACCTGGGTGGAAGAATCACCCTAATTTTTCTTGGTCGAGCAATGCAGGAGGTCAATTCAAACCTTAAGGGCCTCCAAGATTCCAACCAGAAAAACCAAATTCGATGGACACCAAATTGGATAAGATCTTGGATAAAGTTGGAGGCATAGAAGGTGCTCATAAGAGGCTTAAAGACAAATTGAACAAGTAATGTTAGGATAATAATGGTGATCACCTAGGCGGCTAAGGAATAGAACCATCAAGTCGAAAATGAAAGGCATGCAGAAGAACAAAAGACCAAGGAAAACCCACTTACTGGCCAAATGCAGCTTGCTTGAATTAAAAAGATATCAACCTCCAATTTCGTTCCCTATCAGAGCAATGAGGAAATCCAAGGAAGCTAAATTGAATGAAGTTCTGGATTTGATAGAGCAGCTAAAACTGCGACTCATTCTTATGAAGTCTATTAAAGAGAAGCTTGAGAATGAACTATCAGGCAGAAGGAACTCCACTGAAACGTTAATACTATCACAAAAAAAATGATCTGGGAGACTTTCACATCCCCTGCACCATTGGTAGTGTTAAGATAAATAAGGCGTTCGCAGATTTAGGGGCTATCATCAATATGATGCCTTACAAAGTGTGTCAAAAATTGGAATTAGGTGAGATCATGCCCACTAAGATGTGTGTCAAAACAACAAATAGGTCAATCCATCATCCTAGAAGGGTAATTTAAGATGTTCAGGTTAAGATAGATAAATTCACCTTCCCTACGAATTTTGTTATTTTAGACATCAAAGAAGACGAGGAAACACCAATCATCCTTGGTCAACCATTTTTGGCCACAGCTCGATCGATTATAGACATGGATGGGAGTGAATTGACTTTGAGAGTAGGGGGTGACAAGGTGACATTTAAGGTATCTAAGGTTAGCAGCTATCCTTACAAATCTATCGACGCTATGGAGAACAAGGAGTCTTGTTAATAAGTCGAATGGGATTGCACGAGCAAAGACTCCTTAAGACAATCACAACCAAAACCAAAGACTCAAAAGCGAAGGAAGAAGCCAAAGAAGGGTGGTAGCAAGCTTATTCCGATGGCACACCTACATTTTATGAAATCTATGATCACACCACCATTGAACAATTCATTTAACCAGCAAGAGCAAAAAACGTATGCTGAGATAATAACGGCAAAAGAAGTGCTTCATGGGAGGCAACCGATGATTTCCTATCATTTTGACTTCATCTTTCGTAGTAGGTACGTTTTGAATTCTATTGTGTATTTTATTTCTAAATAAATATTTTAGAGGAATTGAGGATTAATAGACATGAGAATGTTATGGAAGGAAAGTAAAATGACGTGATAAAGCAAACAAAAAGTTACAAAAGGATCTCGGAGGAGTAATGAGGGAAATATGAAAAATTAGAAAAAGTGTAGAAATTTCATCATGGCTTACGGGAGGGCAGAAGAGGTACACGCAATTTTCATTAAAAATTTTCCAATTTTAACCCTCTTAACCCCTTCCTAACCTATATATTTACATTCCATCTCATTTTTCTTACTCATTTCATTTTACATTTTCTCTCTAAACACAAAGCCTCACTATCCTCTCACTTCTCCAACCCTCCTCAAGTTTTCAATTCTCGCTGGTTTCCTCACAACTCTAGAATCAATAGGTAGCAAATTAAGTAGACGATCAAACGTGTGCAACCAAAAGGAAAAGTCTAAATGTTGGGGTGTAGACAACAGAACCAGGAAGAGGATTACAGAACACCTTTTCCGATTTACACAGAAGCAGAAGGTAACCGCTTTCTTGCATTTCTCGTTTGTTATTTATGAAGAACTCATAGTTGAATTCTTTACCACCCTCCACTTTGACCCTAGTAACCCTAAGGAATTATAGTTTCGGTTGCTGGATCGACCTTATCTACTGAAGTATGAAACTTTGTGTGATTGGTGGATTCCCATAACCAACCATTGTGAATCAACATGAGGAATTTTGTGCCAAGAGATATTAGGCACAACTAACTAGGTTAGATGACTTTGATACTAAAACTTCCCACAACATTATTATCAAGAGTCCTAAACATTTTCTATTACACAAATTCATGTGTCAACTTGTGTTTGACAAGAGTGAAAGTAACAAATGTTCAGTTAAAGAACTTTTCATTTTATGGTGTATGGATCACAACATCTAGTTATATAACTCAACACATATTTTTAACACTCTTATTGCCACTCTGAAAAAGAGAAGCAATAAGCTTGACATGAGTTACTTGGTTGCATTTATTGCTGCTAATTATGGTGTTGATTGTGAAAGGATAACTGTTTTTCTCCCTGAGTTCTTTAATATGCATAACTTAGCTAGAGTTGAGATTTTGGAGGGCCATGGTATTGGAATCTAAGATGTTAGCTCCAAATCTCATGTCAAGAGTAGGATGGGGCAAGCTAGTTCCAATTTGACACCATGACAACGAGTGGAGGAGTCCACAAGTGAAGAATCTGAAAAGGAAGAAGAAGATGGTTGGAAGTAGGTACTCACTACACTCTCAGACGCTAATAAATCACTTGCAGGAAATACGAGGAGGATGAAAGAGATGGTCAGAGAACAAAAATGCCAGAGTCGGGACATCCAATGCATTCATAGATATTTTAAGGCTCAAGGTGTTCAACTACCACCTCCATCACCATCACCACCTCCATCACCATAATGGTTTTGTGTTCTAACCCTTTCTCTTTTAAATTATGTTATGTTTCGTTTTATTTTATCTGTATTCCCACCTAGTGTGTTGTCTTTGCTCTTCTCACATTGAGGACAACGTGTTGTCCAAATGTGGGGAGGGATGAGTGCATGTATGCTTTTATTTTGAATGTGAATTTTGCATATCGTATGGTAGTTTGTTTTAGGTTACATGATGTGATCCATGTGAATGTGTCAATGGCTAGGACTTAACGGAGTCGATTTAACTTTAAACATAGTCTTTTAGGTTGTGAAGATTTATTAGCTTATGAAATTAGTGACCTAGGATACTTTGGTTAAATATACATGTTAATTAAGATATGATGTTAGTTTATTCACCCTAGGAATTTGTCTCATTCATTTATAATTTTAGAACAATCAAATAAGTAACATCGTTAATACCTTTTCATAAGAATTACTAGCTAAAGAAATGAGATAGAAAATAATAATAATATAGAAAAAGTGCGCAAATAATAATTAAATAAATATTCTGCTGACCTTCGAGGTATGGATAGAGATAATAGTCAGTTGAGAATGTGATGTAGCTGAGTAATCAGGGGACACTCATCACAAATGTTTGCCTTCATGTCAAAAGGCTATAATGACATTTCAACCAAGCTGCTTAATAAAAATATGACCTAAATAAGTAACCGGATCGAAATTCATCATAAATATTTGCCTTCGCGTAAAAAGGCTAAGTTCATGTGAATCAAAATCAACAAAAATAGCGTCTTGTCTAATAAGCCTATCGATCTTTATGAATAGCTTGGTTTTCATCAAACCTACTTAGGGATAATTACAAATTTGATTAACTGAATAATTATCAATTTGTGTGTGCAAATGATAAGGGTGAATAAACTTGACTTAAGGTTTTGATTAGTATGTATTTTTAATCCGAAGTACTTAGACACAGGTTTCACAAGTTAATAAGTTAGAACAATTTGAGAGATGGTGTTTATAGTTAAATTTGTTTTGTTAAGTTTAATGTCATTGCGTCATTATTGCATATGTGTGTATGTTGTGTTTTGGTTTTGTTGTTTGTTGTTTTGCTTTGCTTGAGGATAAGAAAAAATTTAAGTGCAGGGATGTTGATAATTGTAGATTGTATAATGTTTTAGTGGGTTGTTTAGGATGTGTTTAATGGGAAATTTTAAATTTTAGTGCATGTTTAGGTTAAGCCTTTGTTATTTAGTTAAATATTTGTGTTTTGTGGGTTAGAGCACCCTATTAAGCCTTAATTTTATATGTTTGAGGTGCCTTGATGTGTTTGCTAGTGCTTTAGGGAAAATATTGAAGAATGGAGACGATTCAGACAAAGCCCGAAGCCGAACCCAGGGACACGATCGTTACCATTGTGCCACAATCTTGACAGAAGCGTGGATGAAGGGCCATGATATCGTGACAAAAGGCGAAAGAATGTGCCACGATCGTGGCCCTGCGTGACAGATAAAGACTATATAAGGCCTTCCAGTTTTAAGTTTTCGAGGGATGTTTCAGACCCCGAACAACCCTAGGGTTACCCTAAATGGAAAAGACTATATAAGGCATAATGATGTAACCCTAAAGGAGCTCTACATTCTGCCACATTTGGAAGAATCCAAAAGAGAGGAGGAAGAAGATAGAAGAGGAAGAGGAGGAGAGAGGAAGCAAGTCTTCGCAGCTGATGCCTTTCCCAAGTCGTCCGATCCCTTTCAACTGATTGTTTCTTTTCATCTTTGTATTCTTTTACTTTGAATGTTAAGATGAATATGAGAATGACGATTATGGGTTTTGGATTGTTGATGATGTTATAACTTTTCTTTAGGGATTTTGAATTGATTCAATGTTAATCTAGTTATCTTTTATGTTGATTGACTGGGTGTTGTAATTAATTGCGTTGCTTGCATGTTTTGGTAATAAACTAAGAGGGTGAATCGAATAAAAATGATTAGGTTGGATTAATGAGAGTTAAGTGACTCAATAGACCACGCGATTAATCAAATCAGTAATTTGTATGGAGAGAGATCCCGTGTGAGGACCCGATTATTCATTAGAACACTTAAGAACTAATTAAATTGAGGGCTGATCGTTAATTGATATATTACATTTTCAGTTACTCGATTTAATTAGGGATTATTGATAAGATGTTATCTTGTTATATTATTTGATATTATATCCATTGTTTTAAATTTATTTTTTTTTGCTTAAATGTTAAAATTAATGTTTGTTTGTTTAGGAGATGAAGAGTAGAGATTGCATCAATTAGGACATTATTCACGATAATTACAAAATTTTGGATAAAGTGGAAAGATTGCAGCAGTGGATAAAATTGATCATTTGAATTATCAATTAAGGCTTAGTGATCATAACTCGAGAGGGAGTAATCCACCCCTTGATAGTCTAGAACCGACAGCATATTAACACATAAGTGACTAGATTAGCATTAATGATAGGATATCACTTTATAATTGGTTAATTCTCTTGGTTAATTTTCAATCATGACTTTTGTGTTGCTCAACTTTAATTTCGTTTTACGTTATTTTTACAAGTTAATTTTCTGACAATCATATTGTCGTGTTTACTTAATTGTTATATTTTTATTTTTATTAATTTTCTAAGCCTTATAGAACTTAGGATTGGATTAATTCACACCTCCTTATGAGATCGACCTCTTTTACTACAATTCACAACCCATGCACTTGCAGTAGTTGAGGTTTTTAATTAGATTAAAACTTAGCAATCAACAACAAATGCCCAAAACAACTCTAAAAAGCATATTTTCAAATTTGGAAATTTTTTGCAGAATACAAAATTCTCCAAAAACTCCAACAAGGCAGAGGGTAACTGCTCTGATACCAAATATAAGCCAATTCTAACATATATATTCAACAGTGATATATGTTAGAATAATATATAAACTAAATGCAAAAGAAAATGAAATACCTCCATCCAATGATGTTTTTGCTTGAAGAGTTTGCGTTTTTGGAATTTTTCTAAGCTTTCAATTCTCAATTTGATGGTGTATGTTTTCAGAAGAGAAAAGAAACTTAGGGACCCTAATTGCTCTTTATAAACGTTATGTCCTATGCATTACTACTCTTTATTACTGGCTTTGCCTTCACCTAAAAAAACAAATGTTAGAGACCAAAAACTACTATAGTTGAACATTCTAATCACCAAAAAGGCTCTTACCAATGTAACAAAACTCTCTTGAATCTTTGGAGACTCTAAATAAATTAAATTCTTCATACTAGTAATTTAAGTAGAACAACTCCAAAAGCTTAGACATCATGAAGTATTTAGAGTAATATAATCTAATGTTCCAACAACATCACCTTGAATTATAAATAATGATGTTAATGGTCCTCATATCGCTAGCCCGAAATTGGATCACTATGACCTAAAAACAACTATCCAGCAAAATCTTACAAAAGAATTGATTGCCTATTTACTTTCAATTTACTCTTTTTTCTTCTTCTTCCCACTGTGTTGGTTCTACAAAGCTCATTGTTTATTATCTTCAATGGAAAAAATAAATTGAGTTAAGTTAATTAAGATTAAGTTAGATTATTTAGATTAAATTAGAGCTATTAGTTTAAGTTAGGGTTTATTATATATAGTCATAATTAAAAATAATTAATTTAAGTTTAATTAAAATATATAAGTCTTACAATAACATGTATGTGTCTGTAAGATTTATATAATCATTAAAAATAATAAATATATATCACATCAATACTAACATGACACATAATAAATGAAAACATAATTCCATCAATACTTTCGTCTATTTAAAGTTTAAATTAGACTGATTACAAAGATTAAGATTTATTTTGAATACTCTAAAATATTAGAATTTGACTAATATTTTACAAAAATGTTATAGCTAAAAATATACTTTTTACTTATATAACAAATACCATAACATTTAGAAAATTATATGAAATAAGCCCCAAATTAATGTAACCATCAAGATTTCATTATTTTTACTGACCTAACAATTTTTTCAAGTTTAGAACTTATGTTAGTCAAGTATATAACTAACATACACCCTAAATTATGAAAAAACCTAAATTGACTTGGGGACCACAAATTATAATTTAAGATTTAGAAATATTTAATGACAAGTAGAATGATGAAAAGATGTATAAGAACCAACAATTTGTACTTGCATTTTCCACTTAAATGGAATCTAACATTTCAGTTATTTTCTCTATCATGAACTCTTAATTCTGTGATCTTCATAATGCCCACTAGAGTTTTATTTAAGTTCCTATTCCTCTCATGTTTTCTTAAGTTTATTAGCTGCAGAGGCATTCTTGATGTTAAGAATGTAACTAAAAAAGAGATTAACTTACTGAAATACATTATTAAAAGCTCAAGAAGAATCAAGTAAAGGAAACAAGCTAGGTGTATTTCTAAAAGTTCTTATTCCTATTACTACCTTCATTTTGTTAAATTTGAAACGGGCCTACAGGCCCACATGAAAAAGAAAGTTAGACCACACATAAGCTCAAATGAGGTTCCATCCTAAAACCAATTGGCAATAGGTAAAGTAACTCACTAGGCTAATATGTTAGTCTTCTTTCCCCTGTGAGACATTCACATATAGGTATTCTCAACACTCCCACTCACATGTGAGTCCCTTTTTAATTAGGCAATTTGGAAAGTTACATAAACAATCCTCATCAAGGATGAACTTCTGATTGAGATCAAATAGACCCCCTCTTGGGGAAAACAATACTACTAGGCCACTTGCTTTTTACAGACTTCAAATCCTTCTCCAGTTGCTTAAATGATGGGCCCCCTTTTGGGCTAAACAGTATGCCAAAGCCTTCATTGGCTCTGATACCATGTAAAATTTGCAATGGGCTTACATGCCCACATGAGGAGGAAAGTTAGACTACACATAAGCCCAAATGAAGTTTCATCCTAGAACCAACTGGCAATAAGTGTAGTAGCTCATTAGGCTTATATGTTAACCAATAGCTTTTGCAAATACTTTAATTAAAATGAAATAACATGAGAGGAAGAGAGCATGAACTTCACCTTTTATTCATCATATAATAGCCTTATATAGGCAATTACAATAATAAGAAAATAACAAATTCCTAAGAAATAGGGAACTGCATAACAAATTGCATACGACTAGGAATTATTGAACCCATAAAACCACAAACAACTATTTTATATGACCACAACTTAGCACCCTCCCTTAAATTGAATTCTGCAGAAATCAATTTAAGAACAATAGCATCTACACAGTTTACCGATCAATAGGTATAACTTCCTTTGAATAACAAACTCCAAGCATTTTTCTGAGTCTTTCAGACATAGTTTAATTCCAAATCTATTGGAGTAGAGGTTAGATTGTAGTCCTTCATTCTAAATTTGTTCAAAACCTCAAGAATATATTTCTTTTGTGAAATGAATATCCCAGTAGATGATTGCCCAGCTTCAATTCCAAGAAAATAGTGCGTTAATCCTAAATCTGTCATTTCAAATTTAGACATCATATTTTTCTTAAAGCGTTCAATCATCGTGAAATCATTTCTAGTGCAAATCAAATCATTAGCATAAAGACATACTACAAGTAATTTGCCATTACTTTCAAATTTTATGTAAAGAGTGTGTTCATAAGGACATTTTTGTAGGCCTTCATTAGTAAAATAAGCATCAATATGTCTATACCAAGCTTTTAGTGCTTGTTTTAGCCCGTATAATGCCTTTTTTAATTTATATACCTTGTTTTACATATCCAGGAGGCTGTTCAATGTATAATTCTTCTTACAATTCTCCATGTAGAAATGCTAACTTTAAGTCTAAATGATAAACTTTCTACAAATTCTAAGTAGCTATTAAAAGAATGACACAAACAGTATCTAACCTTGCAACTGGAGCAAAAAATTTCCTTGTAATCTGTGCCATACTCCTGCTTATATCCTTTTGCGACAAGTTGGGCTTTGTAGTTGTCAACTTCACCATTCTTTTTTACATTTGTTTTATAAACCCATTTCACGCCAATGGATTTTTGTCCCTTTAGAAGATTTAATAGCTCCTAAATGTTGTTCTTTTCAATTGATTTGATTTCTTCATCCATGGCTTTTTTCCATTTTGGTTCTTTAAAGGCATCATGAAATAAGAGCAAATCACAATCTACAAAAAAACAAGGTTAACAATTTAGTCATCATCAGATAATTCCTATCCACTTATATAATTTGTCATCTAAGTGGGTTGTTTTCTCAATCGTGGTTCATGAATGACTGAGTCATTTATGAGTTAAATTTCACTTGAGGGCTGTAATTGATAGTCAATCTTATTGATTATATCTGAAGGTGGCTCTTGAGCTGAAGTCTCAACATTATCTTCAACTCTATCAAAATAGCAAGAATTTGATTTTGTTTTATACCCTCTTTTATCCATTCCCACTTAGCATTCTCATCCAAGATGACGTCTGTACTAAAAATGATCTTCTTGGTGAGTGGGTTGAATAGTTTGAAATCTTTGGATGCTTCACTTACACCCAAGAAGACACATTTTTTGCTCTTATCATCCAATTTTTCCTTCTTTCATCAAGGATGTGTGCTTAGGCAACATAGCCAAAAATTCTAAGATGATCTACGGCTGACTTACGACCACTCCATACTTCCTTTGGTGTCTTGTTTTTAACTGAAAAGGTGGGACTTTGATTCAAGACATGAATGCTTCAGTTTACTACCTCCGGCCAAAATTCTTTTGGAACGTTTCCCCTTTTCAGTAGGCTTCTCACCGTGTTGAGAATGGTATGATTCTTCCGTTTCAATACACAATTTTATTGTAGTGTATATACAACTGCAAGTTCTCTTCGTATGCCTTGTTTTGTGCAAAATGTCTCAAATTCCTTTGAACAAAATTATCCTCCACAATCTATTCGCAAAGTTTTGACGGATCTTCCTGCCTCCTTTTTGACTTGCGCTTTGAAAATTTTGAATGCTTTAAAAGTCTCATATTTCCCCTGCAAAAATAACCTAAGTTTTCTAACTTATGGAGGGTAAAGAATGTGTTTGACTTGGTTCACTCTGACATTTATGGCCCAATTACTCCAACTTCAAATGGGGTAAAAAATATTTAATTATTTTTATAAATGACTATAGTAGGAAAACTTAGGTTTATTTTTAGGCTTTCATAAGGATTTTAATTAATTATAATAATGTTTAAAATATCTAATAAATAAATATTACAAATTATAATTACAACAATATTTATGCTTTAATAAGGATTTTAATTAATTATTAAATACACCTTAAATTAAATTGAATTAAATTATCATTATTATTATTTATAATTAAATTTTCTCTAACAATTAAAATATGCTATGAACCATTATCATATTCAATGGCTTCTAAAATTAGGATTTGAAGATGTAATTATCAAATATTATTAGTTCTTATTACAACAATAATTATCTTCTATAATTTATTATTTGTTTTCAAGTATTCAAATATAATCAATCAATTAAAATTCAAATGAATATTTTTTCATCGAAATGAGCCAAATGTATTTCATTATTTATACTTTTTTATATGATTAATTTCATAATATTTTCAATTATAAATAATGTAGAATTTTATAATTCATTATCATATGCATATATAAAGAAATGTATGCTTACTTCTCCAAAAAAAACTTGCGTCTTATCTATGTGGAGCGTCAGATTAAACGTAATCTTTTATTTTTTCAGTCGTGATATAGATAAATCCAACATCTAATTGGTCAGTGTGAAGGAATTTAACAAGGATAGAGGTGATTTTCAATTCAATTAGGATTTCAAATTGTAAAGTTAAAAGTACTTATAAATAGTTTATTTGAACCTTGTTCTTAAAGAGACCAAAGATAGAGGAGAAGGAAATACAATGAGAAAAACCATTCTTTTGTATCTTTTTTGGGAAGTAATAAAGGTTAGTTTTTGCCGTAACTCTTGTGTGCTAATTATTGCCTATGATTATTTAATACTTTTGTAGTATTCTTACCTGAGAGTGAGAGTTAAATACTTTGAGGTTGGAGACATTCAAGAATAAGTTTTTGTTAGTCAACGATCACATAGGAAGGCTAAGTTTTACTTAAACGGACCCAAATAAAATTGTCGTATAAAGAAGCAAACACGACTTCAATATAAGTTTGGTGTTTAGAAACTTTTGTAATACTAACCAACGTGACGGTTCTCATATTGCACCGCTTTTAAAATAAAAAACATGATATGTATATGAATACAAAATTTTGGTTGCAAAATGACAATTTTAATCAATTTTTGTCATGATTAAACATTAAATTTTAAGTTAAATTTTGGTACAAAATTATCTTTAAATTATTTATAAAATTTTGAGATTTATAAAATTTAGGGAAATTAAAAAAATCTGAAATTTTATTTATAATTGTATTCAGGGTTTCATTTTGGGAACTATTTTAATGTTTAAGTTGTATTATAATTGTGCAGGTGAAGTGTGATATTACTGTCCGTATGGTTGCTGTCTCTGGTTTATGGAGACGGAACGGAATAGAAATTTGGAGACGGAACGAAACAAAAATTGGAGACAGTGAGCTGTTTGGTTGTGATGGACAGAACAGAAACAATTGTCTCCGTCTCAAGAACAGAA
>JAOTAY010000190.1:11433690-11454210 GCA_025629805.1 Erythroxylum baracoense | reverse complement strand
ATGGGGGTCTCGTAATGTGCAAATGCATCAACAACATTTGATACCAAGTAACAAAAACTAGATTGAATACATTAACCGATGTTGCTAAGAAGCTTTTAACTCAAGAGAAAGAATATAATATAAACTGTTACATATTTTCAATACAGTACACTTGTATATATAGAGCTATGGTTGGCTATGAGATCATAACTTATAGGATTATTGAGATCGTATAACAGATCAGATACACATCTAACAAAAGTAATAATCTTATCAAAGACTAGATATTCAACTCTTATCTCAATCGGAACTCTTATCTCTATCAGTTGCCATAATTCGAGCATTTTGAATTAATTTGCGTCGTCTGGTTATGATAGGGGTACGAGCCATAATGTTCTACATTGAAATTAAAGGTAGCTATTAAGTTAACGAATATGACTGCTCACAGAATGAGCAATAATATTGTATGCATATGAACAGGGATATATTCCTAGTTAATCACAACATTATTGTATACATTCGATTTATCTGCCTCTTCCAAGAATTTTAGAAACTAGATTTTTTTATCTGAATCCAAAGGCACGCAACGTATGTTAAAGTCTTTATACAATTGTTAAGGCTTTCAAGAACGCAACTCTTTACGCAAATCTTCTGAATCCAAAGCATGCAACTCTTTCAAGAACGTCTTTATACAATTGTTAAATTGTAAAACCAAATAAAAGTAATTCTTCTCTTTATCCAAAGGTTAAAGCCTCAAAACAAAAGGCATGACTTTTAGGAAGAAACAGACGTTGGATAAAGTCTTTATACAATCGTTAAATTCAAAACAAAAAAGGCATGATTTTTATGAAGAAATAGACGTTGGATAAAGATGTACGTCTTTATACAAAGGTTAAAAACTGTAGAAAGTGCTTCTGATTCGTTGTTCGTAGAAGACGATTCGCATATACGAAAAATCAAATTAAATCATAAAACAATAATTATAAGGGAAAAAAAGGAGCAGATTGGTTTTATGAAGATTTCAGAAAATATGCCTGGAGGCACAGAACAAAAAATTCCTTTGTTGATGAGACGCGATAAGGCAGGATAGGAGATCGTAAGGAATTGAGAAGTGATAAAGAAGTAAAGAGGCTGGTAGGGCAAATGTTAAGGATAAAAGAGTAAAAAATAAACGTGATAAAAACTTAGGTTGGAATGAAAACCCGATACCCACCCCCTTTGGTGGGTTTAGTAAATTCCCAAATTTAATGGAATAAATCCATTCTCCTGGAATTAAAAACCCCAAAGGAAACACTGTGTTTTACAATAATTCCATTCTTTTATTCCTAAACCCTCAAACCAAACGCCCCTTTGTGGTGAAAACTTTAAACAATATGGACAATTGTAATGATTATGTGAAAATAAATGAAAAGGACATGGTATGGAATGTGTCATACAGGTGCATTTAATCTCATTAATGATAGAAGAAGTGAAAAGGAGAATGAAACACCAACTACTTTTTTCCTGGTTGGAAGAATATAAAGGTAAGTCTAAAATGAAATCCAACAAAGAGTATATTGCTTTTCAATTAAAAAACAAATATAATGCATTAAGAGCTAGATTAAAGAATTTCAAGAACTTAGTCAAAGATACAAGAATAATTACAATTCCTTCACTAATGAAGTTAATGCTATAAGAATGTTAGAAAAATATATTTAAAGAAAAACATATTTAAAGTAAAATATATCTTTGCTTATCGATATATCATATTATAATTTTTCATATATACACTTTTCATCATTATAGGTGCATAAAATGACTTACAAATTCAAGAACAAAAGATGCAAAGAGTTTTCATATTTGTGTCACATTTTTTGAGGTACTACTGTAATTGATTTGCTTGCACTGATATCAACTAAATTGCTATCATATAGTAAAGAACATAAACATGTAAATGACATGGAAGAAGTTTATTCATTCAATGAAAAAAAATCAATTTGCAAGTTCTCCTTTTGAGAAAAAGATATGTTCTAAGAAGAAGAAGGTAAATAAGATATACTCTAACATTTTAGAGAATGTTTTGATTAAAATCAGTGAACAGTCAAAAAAAAAAAGAACGATTTATTTGTAAAAAAATAGTTCATTCACTCTAGAGAATGGATTTGAAGCTTCATTAGTTAATCAAGAGTTTAATATAATGATGAAATGTTTAGATTCCTTACATGATTTGGGTGTTGACAGTGTGTAATATGGAAAAGCAATAAATCTCCACTTTACAGGGAGATATTCATGAAGATGCTAAATTTAAGAAAAATGGATCCCATTGTATCTTTTTAATTACATTTCCATATTATCTGTATTGTAATCTTATTAGTTTAAGCAATTTTATTTTTAAAACTATTCTATAGTTTGAACATTTTAAGTATATGTTTTATATGAATATTTGATATGAAATTTGACTAAATGTTTTATATGAACTTCTTAAACTTATGTTAACTATCATGATGTTTCATATTTGTTTTAGCATTTATATTTAAATGTTTTGTTAATTAGTTAATGATAGTATTGTAGATATATGGCCTCCTTGTTACATTTCGAATCAGATTTAGATAAAGGTATTTATTTTCTCTTTAATTAGAGAAACGAACAACTATTTTTGTATACACAAGCAACCATGTAGAACCAATATTATGAATATTGTATCAATCTGAGTACTAGATTGAATTCTGGTACAATACTATATTGATACCGATTAATATCGGGTATCATTTTAGATAATTTTTTAAATTCATGAAATAGTTCTTGATTTTTTAAAATTAAAAATAGTTCACTACTATATTACACTGTACTATCTTATAAATATATTATTAGCAAGGTAATCACTACACTAATTTGCCTTTTCGATTTATGAATTTTAGGTATATATGTAGTTTATCGCTTGAACTCTTTAACATGGATAATATAATTATTATTAATCGAGTATAACTATCGTAAGCTATACTCGATTACTCCTATGCAATTTTGTCGATGACCATAAGGTATAGTAAAATAACTAGAGTCATTATAAAACACTTTCAACATTTTACCTGAACAATTTTAAAGTATTTTTTTCAAAGTCTTTTATGCAGTTAATCATCTTCCAAAAAGAGTCACCACTCTACCATCAATTAATAATATACCTTTTGAGATTCAACATAATTCAAATTTTCTTTCACATTTTAAAGTATATTTATATATATTAGTATTTTATTACATCCATTTTAGTAATACAATTTATTTTTTAAAATTGCATAGGAGTAAGAGATGATATGTACACATATTGATTCATATATTTTAACAAACAAATATAAATTATGAGTAAAAGAACTCATAAAATTAACAACAAATTTAGTAAATCAATTTGTTATGCCTCTATAAAGTATTACATTATTTTAATAAATATAATGATTACAAATAATTTTAAATGTTTTTTGTTAATATTATGTTCTTTATATGTTTAGGTAAGTTCCATTTGATTGATTCAAGCCACACTAATATGTCTAAATTTCTTTCGCCATATCAAGATGAGAGATATAATTTGCAAGATTACAGAAGAAGAGAAAATTTTCAAGATCCACAAGAATCATTTTATCATCATCATCATTACACGCAGTCCGAAATTCTGCAATAAAGCGAGATCTGAGGAAGTCTGATAGTACGCAGTCTTACCCCTACATAGTACGCAGCCTTACCACAAGAATCATTTAACTATATATATTCTTTTTTAAGAATATTATTGAAAGATATTTTGTATTCTAAAAGGAAGATTTTCAATACTTTCAAACATGTCAAGTTATGATATGAAAAAATATAAGTACAACGTAATTGGTTATTATGTTATACATAATTTTATTATAATGAATGAATAAAGCAATGAATTATTTGATATATGTGCTGAAAATGAAACGTAAATTGTAAAAAGTGTAAATAAAATTGCAAGTGCTCAAATAAAGTATAATATCATTTCAACACAATTTTGAAATATGTGTAAGAAAGCGGGATAAAATTATTGAAAAATGTGAAATAATTATATTAATGAAAGTTCTAATTGATTTATATTTATTTTTGTCAGTAATATTATTATGTTTTAAAGCATTGTAATATGATGAACATCTTTTATTATTTAATTAGAATCAATTGATGTAGTTTTTATATTTTATAGACTCTTATTAATAAAATTGATGTGAAATTTTATTTAATGATATTAAATAATTATTCCTTTTTATTTCTAATGGTAATAAGAATTAACTAATTTAATAATACAATTTGATATATTATAAATAAAATAAAATAAAAATTAATATTAATATCTAATTGTATAATACAAATAGAATAAAAAACATAACGAAGAAATCAAATAGGATTTTATTTTCAGTTTTTTAATAAAAAATCTCAACCAACAAGTATTTATTTTCAACTTTTCATTTCAAATCTTAACTAGAAATGTTTTTTTTTACTTTTTTTTGTGAAACTTGATGCACTATTTTGGTCATTAAGAACGGCCGCAGCCCTTCATCATTGCTTGAAATATAAGCACCTGCAAGTGTAAATTATATTTGGTAAGAAAATGTAGAGGGCCGTTGAATTTCGGAACTTCTTAGGCGTTATATTTATTGTAGATTAATATATCATATATATTATTTATTAATATATAAAATAATTTATATTATAATAATCATAAAATAACTAAATTAATGGTCATATAATTATTCCCTTAAATATTATTATACTCATTACAACTTTTATCCACTTTTAGTGGACATAAACTTATAGATAAGTTTGTTTTTGTTTCTACTTCTATTTTTAATTTTTAATTTTCGTTTTTAAATTTAATAAAAAATCTATTTATTTGAGTCTTTAGTTTCTATTTTTTATCTTAGTTTTTTCCTATTTTTAAAATTTATAAAAATTACAAAAAGTAGTTTTATTTTTTGTTTTAATCTCGTTTAATATCAAATAAATATATATTATTTAATTATTTGATTTATTAATTATTAATAAGAATTATGATTAATTTAATATTATATATTTAATTAATTAAAATTAATTATTAAAATTATAAATAATTTAATTTAATTTAATTTAATTATCTAATATGTAATTATTATCAATAATAAAATATAACACATTAATATTAACAAATAAACAGATTTTTATTTTTATTTAAAAGAAAAGTAGAAACTAAAAATAATAAATAAAAACAAAAAATTAAATTTAGAACTAAACTATCCATAATTTACTTCTAAAGAATTGATGGTGAAACATTTTTCTAGTGGTAGGGGCAACAAAAAAACATCCTTTCTTTGGGCCTTTTAAGATGTTGGGCTTATTCTGCAGTAGCCGTAGAGGTCTTCTCGATCTAGTTCTGCCACTCCAGCTTTCCTTTCACAATTCTATTAAATACATACATGAAAGAAGATAATCAAACAAAATAAGCCAACACACATATATTACCAAATAAAAAAATTCATCAGCACGCAGAAAGAGTATCACAAACATATGAACTCAAGAAAATTGAAATTCCCCTTATATTAAATGAGGTACTTATCTATATTATCTTTGACTCAAGTTAGGGAATTGTCTGTCTATTGTTTTTAGTCTTTTAAATACTTAAGAATTCGACTGGTAGTAAATTGTTTGAGGAATACGTTACAAGCTCAGGACAAGATCATGCCAATCTCATTGTTCATCACTTGAGCGTTTACCAATTGCTTGGAATTAATTGGAAAATGTTACTTAAAACATATGGTAGGAAAAAGGACACGACCATAGATTGGTTAGCTTGATAGGAATCTGAGACAAAAATTCACGATTCCTGGGTTGTGTCTGCAATTAATCTTCAAAGCCTTAGTTTATATTGGTTATCATGTGCTGGCAAGCAAATTTACTGTTTGTTAATGGATATATGCACATTATATTTGGCTCACACTGTGTGGTCCACGTGTAACTCTGCGCTTTCAAAGTCAAAGCGATAAGGACTTTTCGTTGCTTACGGTGATTGTTGTTGTCCGTAGATTTGAAAATGCCATTGAACTAGTATTTAATTTCTTTATTATTATAGATTGAGAAAAGATGTTGCCGGTGAGTTTATATTTCGTGGTTAGGAAAGGTTTAAAACATATATCACATAGAACGAAAAGCAAAACAACATAATGTGTAAGAGGAGTCAATAGTACTGAGTTAATTAGCTTTTTATTGTGATCGTGTCATCAATATCTAGTTAAAATTTTATTGTGACACAAGGTTTGAAGAGGTCTAATAGTATATAGTTTTACTCATACTGAGTAGTGAATTAACTCTTATTAATGTATAAATATATGTGTGTGTGTGTATATATAGATATTAGTTAGTAAGACACTAGAAATTATTACAACTATTATGTCTCCGAATGGCACCCATTTTGCTAATCTAGTTCGTGATCATATCAGTTTTTTCACAAAGAATAAGTGTCAAACAAGAGTTAATTACGTTACTTAATCACAGTAGCAGATCAAAATACTTAACAAGAATGAGTCATAAAAAAAATTATGTCAAACGTTTTGTCTTTTTACATAATATAGAAATTTTTTTTTTGAAAGGCAAATGAAATTTTCATTAACCATATAAATGAGTTAAACAATGTGGGATAGAGTCTTAAACGTTCAAACGAGAGAAATTGCAAGATGATATAAAACTTCTTTTAAATTTTTTATTCATTTTTATAAAATAAGAATGAACATTCGTAGAGATTAATATGCCTATATAGTTTGCACAACTATAATACTCGTTACAGTTTGAGTTACCGCACGATACCAATGTGTTATTAATTAAAAAGTGATTAAGTATATATATTTATGCTATCGCTAAGTACACTTTTGTGGTGGTAATTAAACTTCAGTTAGAAAAAATCATTTTCATATCAAAATTGAACTGCGTGAAACTAATATTATTGTTAGTATTAATAATACATTTCAACAAATTTCACAATAAATCGAAATTACTTCCTCTCTAAAGCTTTGATATATTTTTGTGTAGATATACAGCAAAAGAACCCTCGAATACAAGGAAAAGGGAACGATGCAGACTCGTTTACTCAAATGAAATTCTCTTACACAGCATGGTAAGTTAGAGGATCTTATCCACCTTGTAGGTATATGAGATCCTCTCACATAGGGTATGAACTGAGTTTTTAGCACAGAGGATCTCATCCTCTGTTAACCATCTATTATTACAAGAAGAAGGTATACTTCTGAAAAGTTCATTCTTAAAACCTCCATCCAAATATATGTAATAGTAATTCATCAAATATGCTCTCTTTGTAACAATTTTATAGCTAAAACAATAGATTATAATTGTTCTCTGATCAGACTTGCAGAGTAGCCGATGCAATAACCGTGCTTGGTAGTGCAACAAATCCTTAATCAGATTACACATGAAGCATGCAATCATGTGTTTGAATTTACGAGGTCCTTGTCTCATCTCTAACACACTATTAAATATTACTACTAACTATTTCAAGAGTTCCAATGTACATAATTAGCTAATGATATAGATATGACTTGTAATATATGCTCTAAGCATGCGTGGTTGCTTGGTTGTCATGGAGCTGGATTATATAATTGCTCTAGGTGCATTTACCTTCCTTTTTTTTTAACAAAAAACCTAAATTAAGAGGGGGGAAAAAACTAAAAACCCGGAGTAGATGAGCATATGAATTTAAAAAAAAAAGATTTCTTGGCAAGGTATAAATAAAGGAAACCTTATCTATAAGCTTGTGTGGACGCTCTTGGATCACATTTCTAATAGAGTATACAAGTTATTTGTATTATACAATGCTGGACAGGAACTCAATTTCAGTTACAGCTAGCGAAGACCTACTCTTATGTATTACCATTATTGAGAGAGAGAGAGAGGGAGAGAGAAGAAGAGAAATTGAGCACATGGATGAGGAGGATAAAAAATTTCCACAAAAAGGCAATTCTTGTACATGTATATGTGGGTTCATTAACAAGATATTATTTGGTAAAAAAATAATATAGCAGAAAAAAATATGGGAAGATGGGAAAAGGGTAATTCTTTCTTTTAGATGAATAAGAGACTTAACATAAAAGTATCAAGGAATTCATTATTGATTCACATCTTTAAATTATGAATCAAGTAGGATTTGAAAAAGTACACGCTAGTCGTGTTTTGTAATGTAATTGAAGATTATTCCTATGGTCTAGCATGATTTGACTAGCAGATTCTTGTTAAATAGATTACAAGAAACAAACACTTGATTAGACTTGGTATTATTTGTCTTGACACCTATAGAGTTGGTCAAAGCCAAAACGTAGGACTACTAGAGACTAGAGAGCTTTGGATGCTAGCTATACAACTATGGCTTACGACATGCATTATTTGAGAAATGAACAAAACCCCGAATTTTGTAGGTACTAAACGTAAGCGTCAAATGCTCAACCTTTAGGAAACTTCGAACATGTAAGAAGAGTGTAGTCCTCTTTCGTCGGTGCATTGTCTGAAATCGACATATGAGACGACCTTGAATGCTCCATTGAGACTATACCTTAAAATCCAGCTTAAGTAGATGCTTCTGGGGTTCACAAAACGTGTTTTTCTCTTAAACACGTCATGAGTCACTCTTAATCACGTATCCTTGAATAGTCACAGAAGAAACTGACAAGAAAAATTATGATTCCAATTCATATAAATATACTATATATACAAGACAAATGTTTAAGGTGAAGAGAAGCTAGAAAGGAGGACATATATCCATATATAATATAATTAGTGATATGGTTTTATTAGAAGCCTCATACCAAAGTCAATATCGAATTCTGAACAACCAAATATTGTATTATTATCTCCGTTTGACATGATCTCTGGATGATTAGTACAAATATTCCGGCGTGGCAGGTCGCTATTGGTATTATATCTTCCAAGAAGATTCATGCCTTATGATTGGGATGCAAAGGAACATGCTAATATCCTAGAATCATAGTTACGTTAACCTGTTTATCTAGCTTCATTTTGATAAAAGAAATTTATTAGAAACAACTTAACCGATACTAGTGTGACATATGTCAATTTGATTATGGATGATACATCACCTCCAAAAAAACCACAAAAAAGACCCAAATTTTGGGAACGTTAAAATAAATGGCCTTTTCTTGATAGACGAAACCCATATTTTAAAAAACTTTAACAATGAAGTAATCCAATATAAAAAAATCTTAATGTTTATTGAGATTCTTGAAACATTTATGCTCTAATCTTCAAGTAGGAAGCACAATTTCAAGTTTTAGCAAATGTTGTTCTTGGATAATGTGTTGTGACAAATTAATACCAATACTTAAATTATAATTTAATTGAATTATATAAATTTTTTTAAATATAATTGATTATTTTATTTTTCTCAAAATCGATTATGGACAAAGTTCATAGTATTCATAAATTTAAAAGATAATTAATTAGAAATGCATATTAAAATTAAGCTCTCAATTTTAAATCCGTGAACCATGTGGGCCCTTGATAAATTCACATTGCCATGGTAGGAATTAGGTGAAGTGTGGCATGTGACACTAGAAAATCAATTAAAACAGATAAAAGATGTAGAAGATTCAAAGCCAAGTTACATGTAATCATGTATATAACGATAACAAAATCCCAATGACTATAGTAATCTCGCATGTCGGTTATTACTAGAACTTATGGTGATTCCTGCCTACCGTCAAGGGCAGCAAGCTGAAATCAGAAGCATGCAAAGACACGAAACGGTTCCTTTCACTTAAGCTTGTACTCCAAATCCACAACATGAAAGTGACAAACTTGGCCCTCTTCAAGCTTTTTTTCACTAATCAAATGTTGACAGATTGAGCTGTTGACAAGTACGGAAAATAAAAAAGAAACTTCAATGTCTTATTAGCATGATAATACAAATAACCAATCACTTTCTTATTTATAAAACCTAATTAATTGCAGTGTGACGTTGATTAAAGAAGGTTCATATATCGTTCAAACAGTCTAGTTGTGAGTAAATTAAGCTCAAGTTCTATCCCCACTTTGACCTATCTTTTTCCTTCCTATATTCAAGTCCTATGTACGTGTAAGCTATGCATAGGCATGGAAACTATAGAACTTCTCGGGTGCTTCCTTTCTGTGCTGCTACTAAGTTGTAATCCACTTACAGGAACTCAGTACGTATACGCTGCTTCAGGGATTAACTTTATTTGTAGAATACATTGCTCTCTTGTAGGTACCTAACACAATAATTAAAACCATTTTAGATTATTGTTCATATTGAGTGCTTCTGACCTTTTGCTAATCCATATACTAACTTAAGATCAGAAGGACCGATCCGGAGATTCTGATATACGGCACCTCCCTTAGTAACACTTTGAAGCTCATTAACCGCCTCACTATTTGTTGATTATCATTATTAAGGGCAGGAAAGAAACACGTATACGCATTGGGTGATTAGTATGGCGTATTCCAAATAACTTTCAAATACCTTTTCCTGATTATGTTATGTTACTCTGATTCAATAGGATTATAACGCCTATATAGTCCTCAATTACGAAATTACAATTCTCCAACATAATTGGAGTAAGGAAAAAACTTTATGAAAGATGTAAAATTAAGTAATTAGATTTCTGTATATATTGTTATGCGCTAGCTATAATAATAATAAAATAAGTTTATGAAGTATTATATATAAAGTTAATTGTATTAAAAAATTATTATCTATTTCATAATTGAGTTGGTCATGATTCTTATTTGAACTTTTTTCTATTAAATTAATATCAAATTTAGGTTTAAAATTATTTATTTATGTATTAATCAATCTTAAACTTAACGAGTGAATTTTGTGAGTCATTGACAAGTATATCCGTTCGTTTAAAATGAAAATAAAAATTCTTATTTGTAAAAATTTTCTTTAATTATTAACAAAAAATATTTGTTAGGAATATTTACATTGCTTACTAACGTTAACAACATTTAACTATTATATATTAATCCCTATTTATTGAATCATAGTTGATAGAGCCTACCTACGAACAAAAATTATCACATCCAATTTTGAGCAATGTTGATAGGTAGCATATTCAAATACAGATAACAACCAACACCTGGTAAAAGAAAGAAGAAAATCGTGAATATAACATATTTACTAGCTCTCACTTAATTGCAGGCAAGCAGTGTATATACTTCAAATGTTTTTTGTTGTAGTACTTGGCTTGGAACTTGTGTGAGGATTGACTCATTTTAGTAGTGAGCAATGATTTGGGATTCTTTCAAGTGGACAATATATTATAACTGCTCACAACTACTCTTGTACAGAAATTAACCTTCCACATCTAGGAGAAGAACCTTGGTTGATTTTTGTCTCGCTCTGACAGGCCAAAGCCGCCGAACAGTCGTCATGGACAACTTCTTGTTTCACGTCCTTTAATTATTCTTTCCCTTTTTATCTCTGCAATGCAATCTATCTTTTAATGCAGATCTCAGGCTGTTGAGTTACTTGCACATGGTGATTCATCTAGTCCCTCGTCCATTCATAATTTAAAAGAGCCACACATATTCTTCTCATCATCGACTGTTCCTCTGTTTGATTCCAATTGTTTATTCCTTCTTCTCTGGGATTTTGTATATTCTCTTGGTTTGTTAGTTGAAAAATTGAAATCTATTTCTACGAACAACATAATCTTGACAAGTATCTCAACTCTTACATGGAGGCATGGAGATGTAGCATACAAACTAGCACATTTAGATCTGCATATGCAAGCATTTTCTCATAGTTTTAAAGCCTTAATCACTCATTAGTAAGACAGGACAACCATCCCCTCAAAAGTCATTAACTTAATTTGGTCATTTTTAATGACTTACTAATGGGTGTGGTTACGAGGAAAATGATGACTTTTGAAGACAGAAAAAGCTTGCCAGGTTGACTTTCCATGGAGAATCCAGTACTTTCATGTGAACTTGTGACTGACATGGAAAAGTCATCAGGAACGTGCTTTTTCCCGGATATGATTAGAGAGAGCTTGTGAACTGAATTTGGATAATTAGTACCCTTCCTAACTACAATCCTTAAACCCTAATGACCTTATAAATTCTGATGCAACTGTGGGCCCATAATATCTTCTCAAGGCTTCTGCTTTGTCTTAAATTTTTGTTCCCAAATCAGAATCTTAATCTTGTGTATATTCATATCTTTGTCAGATCACTAGAGCTTAACTGCTCATAGATATCATCAACATATTCATGCCCACTATGCATTCTTCGTGTAGGTTGCAGCATATTTGGTTTCAGCAAAGCAAAATTTTTTAAGTTTTGCCGACGTTTATGCATTTGGTTAGTCATAGGTTGGGAAGTGGGGGCTTGGAGTTTAACTACCATCATTAGTAATCTAAAGCAAGTGAAAAATATCAAGTTCTCCACTGGTCTGACTATTTTGCAATCGCACTATTTCCTTTATGTCTTAGTTATCTAAAGCAAGTGGAAAATATCAAGTTCTCAACTGGCCTGACTATTTTGCAATCGTTCTACTTCGTTTTTGTCTTCCTACTTTTTGGGCAACGTCTTGAATGTAGAATCATGTAGGAAACTATAAGAAGATAATCCAAAGAAGTAAGAGTAGTCTGACAGTAATGATATGGAGATGGGAGGTCTAAAAGGAAAAAAAAGATTAGCACCCACCCCTCATCAACCACCTTATTCGTTCGGGATCTTATGAAGATTTGAGTTAAAGAAAGGTTTGGAGAATGTGACAGAAGTGAACAGTTGTCATGGAGTTAAAAAAAATTTCATCTGTAAAAGGCGAGGTTTCGATTTTGCTTACATTAGAGTGTCAATGATTGATATTTTATTCTGTTTCATTATGGTGAGAACTAGGCAAGTTGTGGGGACCCTTTTTATTATGTCAAAGCCCCAGACACTCCCTATATATTACGAGAGTTCTTGACAAAGGTTTCATTCAAGCATTTGTGTCTTCTCCACTCTTTTCTTTCTCTCTACTTCTTGTTTCTCTATCACTTTCTCGTTCACACACAATCTTATTTTTGAGGACAAAACCTACAGATATAACCAGGAAACTTAACGAGTTTTTGCAGTAGAAGTCATGGCCAGAGAGATTGAACAACCTACTACTGTTGAGCTATCGAAAATTGCAGTCTCTAATACCCATGGAGAGGACTCTCCATATTTTGCAGGATGGAAAGCATACGATGAAGATCCTTATCATGACGCAGAAAACCCATCAGGTGTCATACAGATGGGACTCGCAGAAAATCAAGTAAGTCTCTTGATCCATTTCTTTCTTAGCATACTTAAGCTCAGTGTGATCTTCGTCAAGACAAAGCTAAATCCTTCCTTTTGCTCACTGATCAGGTCTCATTCGATTTGTTAGAAGAATACTTGGCCAAACATTCCGAAGCATCTAGCTTTGGAAATGGAGCACTAAGCTTTAGAGAAAATGCCTTGTTTCAAGATTATCATGGACTCAAATCGTTCAGACAGGTACTTTCTTTGACCCATATATGTAATAACTTACTATAACTTACTTAAAAGAAGGACAATTCTGACATTTCTTGTGCACTTGGTCACAGGCAATGTCAAATTTCATGGAACAAATTAGAGGAGGAAGAGCAAAATTTGACCCAGATAGAGTAGTCCTCACCGCTGGTGCTACTGCAGCTAACGAGCTCTTAACATTCATTCTAGCAGATCCTGGTGATGCTTTGCTTGCTCCAACTCCATACTATCCAGGGTAAGTATTCAGTTGTCCCAGAAACATTCTACTTCCGAGCTCATTATCTATGGGTTTAATGCTTTCATTCCCAACCTCACCATTTAACATTATTTCGAACTTCTCTTGCAGATTTGATAGAGATTTAAGGTGGAGGACTGGTGTAAACATTGTTCCAATTCATTGTGACAGCTCCAACAATTTCCAAGTTACTCCTGAAGCCTTGGAATCTGCATACAGAGAAGCAGCAGCCTTGAACCTCAAAGTGAGAGCAGTTCTGATAACAAATCCATCAAACCCGTTGGGTGCTACGATCCAACGCTCAGTCTTGAAAGAGATTCTTGATTTCGCAGTAAGCAAAAACATCCATCTTGTGTCCGATGAAATCTACTCAGGATCCACGTTCGCGTCATCCGAATTCATAAGCATTGCTGAGATTCTTGAATCTCGTGGATACAAAGATTCAGAGAGAGTGCACATTGTCTACAGCCTCTCCAAAGATCTTGGCCTTCCAGGTTTCAGGGTCGGAACAATTTACTCCTACAACGATAAGGTTGTTACCACTGCAAGAAGGATGTCTAGTTTCACCTTGATTTCTTCTCAGACACAACATCTGCTGGCTTCCATGTTGTCAGACAAGAAATTTACTGAAAATTATATCAAGACAAATAGGGAGAGACTGATGAAGAGATATAACATGATTATTGAAGGTTTGAGAAGCGCTGGGATAGAGTGCTTGAAAGGGAATGCTGGGTTGTTTTGTTGGATGAATTTAAGCCAGTTGTTGGAGGAACCCACAAGAGAAGGTGAATTGGTTCTTTGGAAGTCCATACTTCGTGAGGTGAAGCTAAACATATCTCCAGGATCTTCCTGCCATTGCTCCGAACCAGGTTGGTTTAGAGTGTGTTTTGCTAATATGAGTGAGCAGACACTAGAAGTTGCACTCAACAGACTACAAAACTTCATGGATCAAAGGAAAACAAACGGCAACTAAGACAATTTACGGTTAATTCCTACCATAATTTTTTAATGGCTGTGGCCATTTTATTCTTTAGTTGATAAAACCCTCTTGAATAACTGGGTTTTTGCTAAGTTATATCAATATATACTGTATATCAGAACGAAGATGCAAATTCTTCTGTTTTCTTGCTCTCCCGAGCAAGTTTCCTGGTAACTCCGTCTCGTTGTAAGTTTCCTGGTAACTCCGTCTCGCTGTAAGTTGTTATAATACAAGAAAATTTCCTTTGAACTCTATGTTGTTTTGTCTCTGACTCGGTAATTTCTTCATTGGTCATGTTCTTATTACTTGTCAACAAATCAACATCAACACTAAATGACTTCCATGAAAGTTTCTACGAAATTAGGACATGGTAATGCACTTGTTTTTTCTCCCTATGCCATACAAGTTTCTTATACCCAATTTGAATCATTGCATAAAGAATACTTCCTAAATTAAACCTTTCCAAAAATCTACTCCCAAAACTTAACTTGGTGGTTAGGAGATGCTTAATTCTTCGTCAACACCATAATTTGTAAATAAATAAAAAAAAGATTATCTATATGGTGTATAAATCCAGTTTGGTCGTAATATTACATATACGAAAATGCCTTCCGTATTTGCTTACTAATCACTACTTAAATTGTATATTATGCAAGTTTTTTAGTTCTCACTTTTGCGGGGTCGTTACTCCTACTTCACGTGGCAAACTAGTCAACGTAGTTGGGTTGTTTCAGAGATTGTTACAACATAAACAAATGTATTTAGTAGTGTCTTATCAACATTCTTTTCGACATAATCTGTAATTAAGGGACCAGACGGCTGAAAAGATTACGATGATTAAGCAACCTAATGGGACCAAAAGCAGTCCCCTATGGCTAGGTTGGAAAGTTGGACTCTTAACACCTTTGACATTTACTTGTTTTCTTTTCACCACCTGCAGCTGTCATGGTCAGCTCATGCTCGATTTATTTAACACTAACGTGATTAAGATGTAACAATAATTACACAAGGTATGCATGGGCTTGATTAAGATATAATTATTGTATAAGATTTGCTATGCTTAACTTCTATAAGTTTTAAGTTTTTGCGTGTGATCATCGCTCAGCACCAACCATCAATGGTCCACACAAGAGGAACCAAATATATTGCAGCTGATCACAAGTAGTATAATATCGTTCACACTTGTTCAAAACTGTATAGATATATACATGCAAACTGGAACTAAACTACTTATGCCTTAATTACATTATTTGTATGGTATAATGACGTATCATGTGATTATTTTTTTATGCTAATATATGGAGGGAAGAGCATGATAGCGTTTGCGGCTAACTGTATTGAATAGAAGAAGATAGGCTTCTGACTGTCTTCGAATGAGAAAGAGTTGTAATTGAATTGATTATTCTGTTTCTACCAAATTATAATCTCTAGGAGGAAGAAGAAGAAGGAGATTTCAGGGCACTCAAGATATGAGGAAATTACATGCTTACCATCGCAATGAAGGGTTGTGACCATCATGGATGGAAGCTAAGTATAAGATTCAACTTTATTATGTACTTGTAAAAGTCCACATTCAATAAAATTTAAAGTCTACACAGAATAATTTGATACCATGAACAAGATTAAGATCTTATCATTAATTTTTTTACATTAAAATAGGTCTTTTTTCAATGCATCAGAAAGGGAAAAATTAAAAGAGTTTCCTCTTACAGATTGAGCATGGCTTTTTTTTATAATTGGTCCAAGTTCGTCACTATTCTATTTTTTTCATTAGTCATTATTAGCTTCAACAGAACATTGGTAACTGGTCAAAAAATTTATGAACTTAGGAATCTTTTAGTTCTACTTATTGGAATATTTGAGAGTGTGCCATTTGACTAATTGGCTTCTCGCCCACATTCTAACCTCATATCAAACCAGATCAGCAATTTGGATTTGATATGTTAATCTATGTCTCTTCAAAATGCTTTTTACCACATACTTTAATAATGCCTCTGAGTTTCTTTTAAGATAGCTTTGTTTTTCCGTAGCTCAAAGGGCCAAAGTCAACTACCTAGTTTTCCTGGAAATGATGCCTCATTAAATATGCTAATTCCTCAGTCCAAATTACTTGCTGCTTACTTCAAAGTTTCCATTCAAATTCACCATTTCTGAGAAATTAGTCATTTGTCAATAAGGCCAAGGAAGGTTAGTATTTTCTTTTCATATATATTGAAATAATGTTGGAATTGGATCCATCCATCTTGTTGCATTAGACTTGGTATTAAGAAAATGAATCCTAAGAAACAAGGAGAAACATGTTCGTGATGAATATATGCTCAAGATTCAATATTTCACACATATGGATGGTTAAAAATGGTGTGAGGCATAAATGGGCTCTGTGGTTCCTCATACGTTGATGCAATCCCTTCTTTCTTTTCACTTGGTCTTCGTGTGAATATGGTCGTTGGGATTGTACCTTTTCTCTATTCTTCTTTGACAAATTCTTAATGCCTACACCAACCTCTTTTTATCATTTTCTAAATGTCAACCATTACACCATCTTCTGACCCTGATGATGACCAGCTCTCATTAACTCCCCCAAAGAACAGATAGATCACAGCCGTCAAGGTAGCCCCATGAGGCACACGAGTTGCCACGTGAGCCCTATTCATCATCATTCATCAAAAAGAGATTTATACCCTAGCAGCCAACCGCTTGATTCACAAGTTAGTTGGTGAATTATCTCCAAAAGTGTTAGGATTACAGCGCCGAGCTCTTCTCTTATAGTTTATGTGTTGCGGGCTGCGCGATCTCCGCTGCCAATTGAGCAGATAGGTCCACATTTGGATCACAATCTGATCGCACCATGTTCGGGAATTGGTTACTTTGGTCCACTTCAGATCACATATTTACAAGCACAGCTCATCTACCCTCCATTAAGCTTATTAATATAGTTCATATGTTCATAACCAACATTGAAATATCGTTGTTCTTGCTTGTCATGCATGGAACTATAATTTCTCCTCGAACAAGATGATCGAGTTTAGCTCTAGTAGCAGTGTGCTCTACATTATTAATGATTTTTTTTTTAAATTCTTGCACGAATGTGCTTTTGAAAGCTCATATATATAAATGTTGGCTTTTCGAAATTCGAAGTAGGTAATAATTGTTGTTATTTGGAATGACACATGGGATCAAGACAAAAGAAGTATGAGTCGGAATTTTCAACATTATATTAAGTGGCGAAGTTGATTAGCCCATCTCTTCTAGGATGGAGATAATTATTAATTAATTAGAATTTATAGTTATTTTTAGATCCAAGTTGGTAAACACAATTATTTGAAAATTTGATTTTAAACACGACAGGATTTGTTATCCAATTAGAAATTGCAACTATTAAAAACTTTAATCAACGTGAAAATTTTATTAAAAAATACCGAAAATGCTTATTTTTTAAGTTATATCCATAAATTGACAACTCATACTAAATAAATAGGATTTTAAGTACAAGAGTAGCCTAAATAAATTCAACGTTTTTTTGGAATTGCTAAATATAGTGCAAGGAAAAAAGACACCATATGCTAAGATATGGTTACTATTATTGACTAGATGTTTAAAACATCATTTGGCTACTTTTTTTATTTACATAATTATGGCCTTGTTTGGCAATCAACAGATTGTATTAACTATTAATTAATAACTGATTTGAACAACATATAATATCAGTTGTTTATTTAAAGATATTTGGTAAAATTAGTTGTTTATGTGAAAAGCCACTTATAAGGACACAACTTAAAAAATCTATAAAGATATGATTATTATATTTTAGTATTTTTTAATATTTTCATATTGAAATTTAGATTTTAGATATTTAATTTCACAAAATTAAGTTTATAACTCTAATAAAAACATAGAATATATAATAATAATAATAATAATAATAATAATAATAATAAATAAATAAATAAATAAATAAATAAATAATTATTACTACTACTACTACTTTCTTTCTTCATATTAATCAAGTTGAAGTTCATTTTTCTAATATATTAACTTATTAATCAAGTTGAAGTTTAGGATACTAGTGTTTGGTGAAAGGAAAACAATAAAAGATGACAGCTTGAGTAATTTATAATAACTTTTAGGCACAATCATCTTTTTATCTCTTAATTTCTCAATAGCAAGAGTTAAAACACTTATCATACAAGCTTTTTCAAAAACAGCGAATTGAATTCAATTCGTCAATCCAATTAATTGATTACTTGAAATAGTTAATCAAATTTAATACAAAAATTTCTTTTTCTTTTAAAACAATGCACGCATATTGCGGAAAATTAATAAACAAATTGGGCCCATTTTTATTCATAGACATTTTCATTTACAAGAGTTACAATCATTACATTACAAAATCATTTACATACACAAGGGTCACAATCATTTCACAAATCATCCGAATTTCATTAGTCATTAGGGCCCATTACAGATACAAAATACTTAAATTCATAAATTATTATTGCATTACAAAATCATTTACAAACATTTCCCATTTGGAAAGTTATTATAAGCAAAAATAAACAAATACAAATGCAGACGCGAACTGATCTCAACCTATCTCTTACTCGAATGCAGTGTCTGTACCCCCATTAGCCTAACGGGGTAACTCTTCTGAACCTGAAAAAAATTATTGCAAAATTTGGGTGAGTTTTGCAAACTCAGTGAGTGACCATCTTCGATAGCTCACTCAATCACATAACACATACAATTCACATATCCACATAATTTCACATTCACTTAAAACATATCTCATATTCAGAAATCAGTCAAATTATTAACATCATTCACATCAAATGCTTATATAATGCTTATGAGACTCACTTTCAATTTATTATTGTTGTGACTGAGTGCCTATAACTGTCTAGTATCTATTGTGGATACCGGGCTCATTAATAACTGTACCATATCTATTGGGGATACCTGGCTCATTAATAACTGTACCGTATTTGTTGGAAATACCGGGCTCATTTTACATATTGAGCCTTTGGCTCTTATACACTTTCTAAGCTTTAAGCTCTTTTTCACAATATGAGCTTTAAGCTCCTTTTCGGTGACTACTCCGGTCACAATGGTCTTTATGTTACATGCATTCATGTAATGGAATGCATCACATTCTCATATTCTCAGTTAATCACATGATTTTACATTCACATTCAGATCACATTTATCATCGGACCTTAGTTTGACATTCAACATAATTATTGAGTAACATTTATTTCTTCACATTCACATTCACATCAATCATAACCGTAGTCATTCAATGTAGAAATTAAAATCAGAACAAACAATGAAATGAGACCATCTAGGTCGACTCACAGTATGCTCCGGCTTAGCATTTGCTTCCCAAATTTGAAAACGTCTGGATGTGGACATTTTATCCTGCACATCAATATTATGCAATACACACGTTGCACACATATTAATAATTGCACAATCTTAAATATTCATTTATGCACAAATGTGTATATGAACTATGTACAATGGAATCCATGATCAATGACAATCCCGGGTATATTATCTAAATTAACATCTTATGCTCATTCTCATTTTTAGCATTATTTGCTTTCATAATATCCGATCCTCATTCACTTTTACTATATACTCATTACTCATCTCCTTTGAATTACAATCACAATCATAGAAACATCTTTCATTTCCATTATACTCATGCCTTTCGTACTTTGATATCAACAATTCACTCACTAATGTTATTCTAACATTATATGATCATATAATATCCAAACTCTCATTTCTCCTTATA
>JAOTAY010000190.1:11414097-11433590 GCA_025629805.1 Erythroxylum baracoense | reverse complement strand
AAGAAAAACTTACTCACACATATTCATCAATGTAACATAAATCATGGTCATAATATATGTTTGCATTGATTAAATCCGCACAATTAAAATAAATAAGGAATAAAATAAAGAAAACAAATTAAAAACACCCCCTTTTCCACAACTAAATTTTCTCACACCACTAGCTTCAACACATTTAATCTCCACTAGCTGCTTTGATGTGGGAGTGTATGTCTTTTGTTGCCATTCCACCAGCTGCCAACATGATTTCTTCCAGCCCAGCTGCCAACGTCTCCTATATGCCACCACCAGCTCAAGTTATTTCTCTATGCCTCCACCAGCTTTAACGTTGTAGTGAAATGAGTGAAGGTTACGTTAATAAGTGGAGCCAGCTACTTCGTTGTTCATGCCACAAGCTTCTTCAACTCCACCATCTGCCAACTTAAAGTCTCTAGCCTCCAGCTGCTTGCGTCTTCTTCTCCAAGGTCACCAGCTGTCTTCAACGTGTCAGGAGTGTTGAGTGGTGAGTGTTTTTGGATGGGCTTCTTATGTTGTGTGTGTTGAGAGTCTCAGAGAGGGCTGTAACGTGAGTGTCTTTTTTTCTCTCCTTGCCAACGTTTTTTTTTAATCTCCTCCAATGGAATTTTCACACCCCCCTCTTCACGCCACCTGCTGCTCTTTTTTAACGCCACCTCCTACTCCTTTATTTCTTCATTATTATTTTTTTCCACATACATCATTCTTGTCTCTATGCCACCAACTTCCTCATTGCTTTTCTTCACCAGTCTAAGATTCAACGCCGCTACTTCCATGTTTTCATATGACAAAAAATAATTGTTTATAGTCCACCTTATTCGCGCCTATTACTCTCCAACGCCATCTGCTTTCTTTCTTTTCTTCTCACTATTTAGTGTTCACGCCACCAGCTGTTTTAAATGTTTTTCCTTTGATTGTGCCGCAACTGCCGTATTTGATTGTCGTCTCTGTATTGATTTTTTTCTAAAGTTTTTGGTTCCCTTCTTTTTCAATATTTACGCCCTCATTTTCTTCTCTGCGTCGCCAACACTTTCATGCAAACCCAGCCATGCTTCTTGTTCACATTTGTTTTCTTCTTGCCGCCAACAGCTGCTTCTATTTTGTCTTTCTTCCCTATTCAATCTCCACGCTTCTCTCTATTTGATTCTACGTCTTGAATAATTCCAACCCTTCTCTTTATAGACAACTCTCCTTCTTATCTTCCAAAAATGTTAACATTTTTTAGGTGACTAAACATTAACGATTTTATTCATCCAATATGTGCCTAAATTAAAACAAATAACTCTTAATTAGTGCAATTCAAACATTAAAAAGACAAGAGTTTAGCAATTTATGTATCTAAAATTCCCATTAACAAAAAGATACGATGGTCGTAGAACCAGGGGCGGGGTGCAATTAGGCTGTAACCATAGAGGACGATTGGTGAAGAGCAGTAATCGGAAAGTTTCAATTTCCACGTTTTCAGAGTTATTTTCGCATGAGAATCTGCAGCCAAGCTTTGTTCCGTTTGAATATTACCAATTTGGACTCTAGATTAGCTTTGAAGAGCCAGACCAATTGTTTTATTTGGTCTTTTATCATTGTCTTAATTACATGGCTAATATTAATTACAAGATAGTTACGGGAAGCAAATGTCCAGTTCAAGTGTACTACTCTTACCCTCTAGAGATTACATGAGATAAGAACATAATAGAAGATGCAAAACAAGTTGATTTTTTTTTACAGTTCTGACATGCAGGACACAAGTCTTTCATCGATTTCAATGCGAATGCCAAATTATCGAGATATTGGACCAGTAATATATGACATGTTAGTGTTCCCCTCCCCAAAAAATAAAAGGAAATGAGGTAGTGGAGCAACCTAGACTTAGAACTCTAGTCTTACTCTTCTAGTCTTAATGGAAGCTTCATCCTCGTCAACATTCAAAGTTGGAAACTTAGAAGGTAATTAGCAACAACCTTGAATATTTAAGCTCACCATCATCAAGACAATTATTGAACATTCTGTTTTTTTATCTGTCTAAAGTCACAAATTTCTATAGCTTTGGTCGGGTCGGTCGTGTTGGGCCCGAGCCCAGTCGTAATGACCCACAGGCCGACCGGTCCAATCTTCAAAGATCAGTCTCATACCTATTGGCCATTCCAAGCCCAGAACCAGTCCGCGTTCTCCTTGGCCCATTCGCAGGCAAGAGACTCCCATGCATACGTAAAGACTTAAACCTAGTTGTTGGTTCCTATATAAGGTGTGTATTGGCCATAAGAGAGGTACGCATAATCATAACCCTAGTTTTCTCTGCTTTCCCGCAGCCCCTTTCTTCACCAAAAAACTAACTTGAGCGTCGGAGAGGCTTATCGGGAAACAACCCCCGACGTGCCTTCTTTGTTTTGCAGGAATCCTTAAGCCAGAATTCTCGTGCTCGACAGTTGTCTTCATGAATCCAAACGGCAACGTACAGCCTCGTCAGAATCCGGCTGAACCAAGAATAAAATTAAATTTGGGATTTTAAGGATATTTCTGAATTGTAAGATAGAAGACCCTGATCATGCTTGTTTTGTAAGACTCACTGTTATTATGCCAATGGTGGAAATACAGCGGGCACTTCAAGTGGGACACGCAGATCAACCCACCGAAAGAGTCTGGCCAGACAACATTATTGAAGTCAAAAAGACAAAAGCTTTGAGACCCGACAAAACATATAATATAGAAGAAAGATAACAACTTTCTTCTGGTTTTTGAAATCAAGCACATAGGAAAGAAGCCAAGGAAAGATTATAACGTTAAGAGGAGGAAAAAGAAAATAGAGACGGAAAGATGGAAGTGCCGCCAGAAGACGAAGAGTATAACTGGAGAGAAGTTAGATTGCCATTACTAATCCCAGTAGTACCAGAGCCAGAGTTAGATAGAGAGACAGGTGACAGAAGAAGAGGCAGAGACATTGTCATAGCCATTGATCATGGACCAAACAGCAAACATGCTTTTTACTGGGCTTTGATTCATTTCTGCAGGCTAGCTGACACAATTCATCTTGTTCATGCTGTTTCCAGTAAACTCTGATACATATCTAGCTAGGTTTTTTGGCTTTCACCATTTTCTGTATGAGTTAATATAAGATGATTCCTTGTGGGTTTTTGCAGGTGTGGATAATGAGGTAGTTTATCAGGCGACTCAGAAGCTCATGGAACAGCTTGCCGTGGAGGCTTTTCAGGTTGCAATGGTAAGCAAACTTCTTGTTTCTTTCAATATGATCCTCTTATCTTCTTGTTAAATGTACTCGTGATAGAAGAACATAATATTTTGTCCACACTTACAGTATGTAAGAACGTATGTACTTGCAAAATCTCTTATTTGCTGTTGGGGTAAACACTTTTTAAGAGCTTGCTAAAATGTAAGATGATAAATAATTGTAGTAAGCTACACTTAGACTCCATATATCTACAAATTAACTTCTTACTTGTTTCGAAATGCTAATTGATGTCAAACAAGCTAAAACTTGTCCTTCCAAGGATTTAGGTGAGAAGCGTGGCTAGCATTGTGGAAGGTGAGGCAGGCAAAGTAATATGCGAGAAAGCAGCAAAGTTGAAGCCCGCAGCTGTGGTTATGGGTACCAGAGGCAGAAGCTTAGTTCAAAGGTACCTCTTCTCTATCTGTATTTTTCTTTATATACCTTTCTGTCTCATATTGTATTCCTGCAGTGTTCTGCAGGGAAGTGTGAGTGAGTATTGCTTCCACCATTGTAAAGCGGCACCTGTTATAATCGTTCCAGGAAAAGGTCTTGCTTTATCGTCTTGTTGAATTAAAATTAGTATATTACTATCGAGCTTTATGTTAAGGCGTGTCTAATCTTCATTTTGGGTCTGTAGATGCCGGAAATGAATCTCTGGTATGGTGAAAGTGACAAGATCATCTGACACTTCGGAGTCGTGGATCTGTGCTGTATTTCTTTAGATGCTTGATGGTTTGCATAGAGTTTTCCGTGCCTCCAATACTCCGACAGAGTGACACTTACAATCGTATTAAGCTATAAGCTTTTTTTTTTTTGGAAATAAGCTATAAGCATTTTTAGTTATATGTAAATAGCATGGAGCTTGATGTGTCTCAGATTGGTGTTCAAAATTTATTGTTGTAAGCTATATTTAAGCTCTTCTCTTGGGAGTGGATGATTATAATGTAGAATGGAGGAAAATCAGAGCTTGGAGGCTGCATACTAGTGCAGCTGGAAGACAACAAGGAAGGGTCTATAAGAGCTCCCCTGCAGATGCCAAAAAAATGCAACTGAACCAAGGAGCACGATAGGATTTCTGATTGTTGCAGGAAATTGCATTAACCAAGAATACTCGATACGTTGATTCCGTAGTACCTTCTCCAAACAGACTGCATCTTCAATTGCGTTCCTATTAACAAATACATTAGTAATGGTAAAACAAGCGTGTATAAAATCGTCGAGGGAAGCTTAAAAGCATGCAACAAGCCTTAAAGTTGGTTTACCACTTCTCTTTCTGTTGAGAAAATTGTGCCGCAACTTTCGGAAATCAGATTGGAGCTTAAAAGATTTCACAGGTGGAATTTGAAAAACCGTAGGGGTAGTAATTTCGCAAACTTTCTAATTTTACCGTGATTGTCTTTAGCATAAACAAAAATAAAAACAAAAACAATCAAAAGCGAAATAACAAATAACATCAGAAATTTGGTAACGCAGTTCTGCACATCTTGCCTACATCTGCGGAACTCTCACCCAACTTAATACTTTCACTAAAGTACAATAGATTTATCCAAGGTTTTACTGAGCCAACACTACTCAACCCTTGACACAATCTCTCAACTTCACTTTTCATGAAAGTTTTTTACACCTAATAACACGACTGACTCGTGTTTACCTCGTCTGAGGGTTTCTCTAAACAACTTTTAATTAAAAGATAATTAATAAAAATAATTCAAGTGATGAATCGACTAAAGATAAATAGAATACACTTGAGAGAGAAAAGAAGACAACTTCCAAATCGGTTCAACTCCTCCAAAATAAATCTAGAAATTGTTCATCAACTGAACTGATCCACGGCTACTCCTATGCTGCTCAGTTTACAACTGACAGAACATATATGTAGTCCTCAATTAACTTCCAACTGAAAACCAATGCATAAAAAGAGAGACACTCCCAACCTTGTGCTACTTCAATCGTGCGCTACTCCAACAATTCAATATCAAAAACAAGAGTCCCAATGTTTTTCCCTCATGTAAATCATCCAGCTTCAATAATTTCAATTAAATCATGAGGGACACAATATACATCATCCACTCAAAAATCAAAAGACACTCATGTGTCTTTCACGCACAAGCCAAAGAAGACAAGTTTTGATTCAACAAACAATTAAACCACCGTGTATATCCAACCCACCAAAAAAAAACATAAATGCACATTCAGTTGTGTTTTTCCAAAATACAATTGACGCACTCTATGTAGTTGACCCAGCATCCACGAGATTCATTTCGGCCATCATGGAGACATACACAATACTCACCATAAAGAGCCACACTCCAACATGTAAAACCTATTCACTTAATTCCTATCCCAAAAATCTAGCAGTGCGTATATCAATCACCAACGTGAATAATAGATTTCAATTTTGTATAGGATTCTTTCACAGTTATAAGTGTAGCAACCACATATCTTTGAATTTAAGTCCAATTAATATCTTATATGTCCAATTAATAGATAAGATGCCAAAATTAAAAAAAGATATATACTATATATCTCTTAACAATCTCCCAATTTTTAGCATTTTTGTCACAACTCTTAAGCTCCCCTTAAATAACGTCATTAGACATATAAATATTGAATCCACAATGCTCCCCTTTAATTTAAGATTCAATAGGTAACACAAGCCCAAGTCAAGCATGAACAACCAATCACAGAAGATTAAATACACAACAAATCACGAAAGATTGAATACAACTTCAGTCAAGTCTTGTCTTCTCCCCCTTTGGGACAACATATGCCAAAAAGACTAATTCAAGGAGCACTCAGAAAGTGTAGAACTCACTGCTTTAAGTGGTGAAGAGCATCAGTAGCCACTTGAATGATACCGTCAATCCTCTCAATTTCAATAAAGAGAGCTGTATTAGGATTGACAGAAGTCGTCCCCGAGACATCCGAGGGGCCAGATGTAGTGTACGAAAAATCCATTACCTGTGGTTGACGAAAAATCCTTGGAAAAATGTTCATCAAGGCCACTAACTCAAGTATACTCAACTCTATCTTGGGAATTTTATTGGCATATAAAAATTGAGAGATTAAGCATGGAAAGTATAGTAAAGAATGTAGCTTACTCTCAATGGCCAACATAGCTTCAATAATGAGGCGTCCAAGATTGAATCACATCCCAGTACCGATCGCATAAATTAATTTGGCCTATGCCAAGTAGACAGAAAAAACGTGTGCGCTCGGCATCTAGTTAGTCACAACTAATTTAAAGAGCACGAAATACTTTTAGGTAAGCATTGAGGAACGAAGTACAGAGTTAGACAGCCATGTAGTCAGTCAGTACCATAGCAATTAAGTCATTTGACACATTCCAATCATCATTGTAAAGTAGATCACTAATCAAATTATCAAATCCCAGAAACAGATTTAGTTGAGCAGTATCAAAACAGACCCTACATATATACTACTATATAACTCATAGCAGTCTCATTCAGAATATTACAAGATAAATTGCAATAAAATTCTTTTACTAGATCTGAATCATAGTGTTACAAAAGCAATAATGCTTGCAGTAAAAATTGTTTCAATAATAAAGTGTCCAGACTATGTTGTTGAAACTCATCTAAGTTGATTGGGCAATTGAGAACAAACCCGACAGTGTTGAGAGTCACCCATTTTTATTCAGCCGTGGAAGAGTAGAACTTGAAGGAAATCACATTATCCAGTGTCAGGCAGACAAAAGAATTACGGCGAGGTGGTCAAATTGTTTTCGAGCTGGCACCTTTGTACTTTTCTGAGGAGCCGAAGAAGGTGCAATTGGTGGAGCAGGTGCTGTAGGAGTCTCGTCGGAATTTGAAGCAGAGTCTTCAACCATGGATAATATAACCTGAGTGACATCATCATCTAGATTTGGTACTTTTTCCCGAACAGAGGTAGTGTCGAGAATATCAATTGGAATCGTAGAAGATGACCTAGCCCCAGTTAATCTCCTGCCGGGTGTTAGATTGAGCATTAATTGATTGTAACTATGTGTTGGAGTTGTTGTCTTCTTTTCTGACATTGAAGGGAACATTTTCTCTTTATTCTTGCCTATATTTTTCGGAAAAAAACAACAAGATCCTAACCAAAATCAACAAATTGAATCAACCTTGAAGTGAAAAGCAGCAATACCGTAAAGAGAAGATATGGGTCTTCAATGGAGATTCACAAATTTCATATATACACTGAGTTCACGGTGGAGAAAGCTTCAACCCAATGTCGTGTGTGCCTTGAGAGCTTGAGAGACAACACAGATGAGAAATAGATGAAGCTTCAGTGGTGATGTCCCTTTAAATCCAACATTTACAGATAGAGAGTTGTAAAAGGGGTGTTCGTGAGTAGAGAAAGACACCTAGGGATTTTTAATCCCTTAGGTGAAAAACATTTTTTTTGATTTTTTTAATAATAATACATCAATAATGTAACACACAAAGTCCCAAAGCCCCTTGAAGAAGTTTAAACTTTATTGCATCAAGAGGTTTCGTAAAGATATCTGCCAACTGCTTTTCCGAAGATACATGTGATAAGGTGACTATTTTGCTTTCCACAAGCTCTCGAATAAAGTGATACCTGAGATCAATATGTTTCGTTCCTGAATGCTGAACTGGATTCTTAGAGATGTCTATGGCACTTTTATTATCACATAAGATAGTCAACACATTCTGATCAATCCCATAATCTTCTAACATTTGTTTCATCCAAAGAAGTTGTGAACAACAACTACCTGCAACGATATATTCTGCTTCAGCGGTCGATAGTGAAATTAAATTCTGCTTCTTGCTGTACCAAGAGATCAAATTGTTTCTTAAGAAGAAACAACCTCCTAAAGTTATTTTCTGATTTGAGCAATCACAAAATCATATTTAAACTTTTTAATAAACAGAGTTTTGTCAACACTACCTCATTTATATCGTTGCCTGATGAGATATTATGTGAGCCTTTTGTACCAAGCCCTTAGAGCTTGTACGTAAAGAGCTTTCTTTAGCTTAAAAACGTGATCCCTAAGCTATTAACCTTGCTTTATTTCTGATTACAATACCTTTTTCATTTGTTTTATTTCGAAACACCCATTTTGTTCCAATCACATTAGTATCTGATGGTCTTGGCACTAATTCCCATACATAATTTTGTGCAAATTGAATCAATTCATCTTGCATAACTACTGCCTAGAACTCATCTTGTAAAGCTTCTTTAATATTTTTTGGCTCGAATGAAGATATGTAGCATAAGTATCCCGCAAGTTCTCAATAATGAATCCTTTTTCTTTCCCTTGTTTTTCTTCTTTCACTAACATATCTAATGACGTTCTCTACTAGATGATTTCTTTTGATTCGAGAGGGAGAATCCCGGTTTAAATCAGTTCTCTCGAGTTTTGAACATTTAAAGGAATAATTTCTGCATTCAGTGTTTTGGTTGATTCATCATCTGAAGTAACTGACAGTTCTTCAATTCGCGCAGTTACTTCCTTAGCAGCAACTGACTGCAAATCTGGAAATTTTTCAATCTTGTCTCGTTGCTTGTTTGAGCTAGTTCAGAGGGTCGGTTATGTAGATTTTATTTTGCAACTTGACCATTAAAAAAAGATACATCATCTATCACAACATTTGTGAACTCTAGCACTTTCTTGGTTTTTTGATTATACACTCGGTAAGCTTTACTGTGAGTTGAATAACCAGTGAAGATTCCTTCATCCCTTTTGCCCTTGCATTTTTCGAGTTGTTCCCGATCTCTAATAATGTAGCACTTACAACCAAAAATATGAAAGTAACTCACATCTGGTTTCTTTCCCTTCCAGAGTACATAGGATGTCTTGTTCAAGATGCATCGAAGATAAACTCTGTTACATATGTAGCATGCTATATTAATTGCTTCAGCCCAAAATCACATAAACAATTTACTTCCATTCAATATACATCTAGCCATTTCTTGAAGTGTTCTATTTTTCCTTTCGGCAACTCCATTTTGTTGTGGAGTTTTGTGTGCTGAAAATTCTTGTACCATACTCATCACAAAAGTCATTAAAGCTTGTATTCTCAAATTCCCTTCCGTGATCCGATCGCATTCTCAATATAGTCATATTTTTCAGATTCATAACCTACACACATAGGCTTCTAAAAGCCTTGAAAGCATTTGATTTTTATTTAAAAAATGATACCTAAGTATATCTCAAATAATCATCATCACAAGTTAAAAAATATCTCATTCCACCAACGCTATCATGTTGTGTTGGACCAACCAAATCCATGTGAATTAATTAAAGTATGCGTGATGAGGTAATGTATCTAACCCTTTTGTGTGGCACTCTTATCTGTTTACCCATTTGGCATGCACTATAAATTGATTTCCCTTCTTTGTTCATTGTGGCTAGACCTTCACAACTTCTAATTTCGTCAACTTACTAATGAGATCAAAATGTATGTGTCCAAGCTTTTGATGCCATATTGTTATTGTCGTGTGTGGTTGATTTGCAGGTGGTTATGACCTGTAACATGTAGCAATTGTCGGCTGATCGCTTGCCACTCACAAGATGTTCTCCTTGTGCAGTTAGCACCCTGCATTTATCACTTGTAAATTTAACTAACAAAGTATCATCATAAAGTTGGCTTATACTCACCAAATTAGTTTTTAGTCTATCGACATGGAACACATTCTTAAAGGGAGGCAATCCATTCACACATAATGTTCCTCTACCAATCATCGAAGCATTCTTTCCATCTCCGCAGGTCATATGACCATCCATATAACTCTGATAATCGGTTAAGTAATTCTTTTCCCCTGTCATGTGATGTGAACATCCACTGTCAAAGTACTAACCATTTTGCAAAGTTGTCTTCATCGATTTAAGAACCACGAGAGCTTGTAATTCACTCTTGTTCACCCAAGTAGATTTCAGTATTGAGAGTTGATGCTGAGATTTTTGTGAGGGACATAGAATTCTTCGACTTTGGCTTCTTTAAAACAGCATTTGTAGTAACTGGTAACATCTTGGCCTTATATGCCCAATAACTCCGAAAAAATGACAAATGGGTACAAATCTTCGATTCTTTCTCGATGTTTCTTCTTCTCGGACAGATCTGGACATATCATTTTCTCCTCATTCACCTTAGAGAACTCACCTTTATAGCCAATGCCTTGAAGATCTCCTTTAAGTTTACCGATTTCCATTAACTTTTATAATTTTTTTATGCCTCCATTCAACATTCTCAATCCCTTTTCGGTACTTATTAATCTCATTCTAGCTTCACCAAGCTCATCTAATGCCTACATCAATTTTTTTTCTAACTTTTGAATGGTGTTCTTCATGGAGAGATTCTCTTCCTTCAATCTTTCATTCTTTCCACACGTTTTCACCAATTTTTCATACCTAGCTTTGTAAGCCTCATAAATATTCTCCTTTTTATCATCAAGGCCACTTTCATCACTGTCATAATTTGATATTAGGTCTTGAGCTAAGTTGTTTGCGTTTTCTAGATATTTTTCGATTGTCCCCTTTTTATCTTCAGTTACTTCCTTCTCAGTTGTTGTTAAGTAAGTAACTGGATTTTTGCTATATAAAGCAACTAATATAGCACCATTAGCAATTTCTTCTTCACTACCATATTCACTCTTGGATTCATTCTCACTTCAAGTGCTACTAAAGGATTTTCCTTTTCTTTTCTTCAAAGTATTAGCACATTCGGGTTGAACATGCCCGAAGCTTTGACACTCATAATATTGGATTCTCTTCACATTCCTTTCACCCTTTTGAGTTTTGGCTTGTTGTTTTAAGTTGTTATTCGATGAACTCCCACCATGTTGTCTAAATTCAGGTCTGTCTTTTTTTATTCTTTTCAGCCATTTACCTAAATTTCGTGTGAGTAATACCAAATCTTCATTTTGATCAGATTTATCTTCTGTAACTTTCACATCTTTTCTAGTTTCAACCTGTAGTGCCAATCCTTTGCTTCTTTCTTACTTCCCCTTAAAAGATTCATTTCGAAATTAGTAAGAATTCCAATTACCTTCTCTAACGATAGATCATTAATGTCATGGGCTTCCTTTGTAACTGCAATTTTCGGAATAAATCACAGAGGTAGTGATCTCAACGTCTTCTTGACTAGTTTCATATTGGAATACTTATTTCCGAGTTGATGTGTCTGATTCACTATATCTCGCAATCTTTCATGAAAGTCCCTAATAGTCTCATTTTCATCTATATTCAGTTCTTCAAACCTCACAGCTAACATTTGTAGTCTTAATGCTATCATAGATTTAGACCCTTCATGAATAGTTTGCAAAGCATCCCACGCTTCTTTAGTCGATTCATAGGCAGATATCATTGAGAAGCGTCCTTCATCAACAACACTAAAACTCGCATGCATTGCTTGTGAGTTTCCAAATGAATGCATAAGTTTCCAAATGCACTTTCTTCTTCGACTCTTGTCCATTCAAATGGATCTTTCCAAACTTCCTCTCCTTTATCATCAGTAATCATTGGATGTGTCCACCCATGTACAACCTAATGCTAAGCTTTTGTACTTTGAGCTTGGATGAAGACTCTCAATCGTGATTTCCATGCAGGATAGTTAGATCCATCCAATAGTGGTGGTCTGGTGATCGATGCATCGTCTTTTGTAGCTATGTTTGTGAAATTAGGATCTGCTCCAACTTGCTACTAAGTTCTGAATTGGTAACCTGACTCTAATACCAATTGAAAAACCATAGGTGGTAGTAGTTTCGTAAACTTTCTAATTTTTCCGTAGTTGTCTTTAGCACAAACAAAAACAAAAACAATCAAAATCAAAATAACAAATAATACCAAAAATTTGGTAATGTAGTTTGGCACATCTTGCATATGTCTACGGGGCCCTCACCCAGTTTAATACTTTCACCAAAGTACAATAAATTTACTCAAGGCTTTACTGAGCCGACACCACTCAACCCTTGACACTATCTCTCAACCTCACTTCCTGTGAAAGTTTTTCACACTCAATAACACGACCGACTTGTGTTCACCTCGTCAGAGGATTTCTCTAAACAACTTTTAATTAAAATATAATTAATAAAAATAACTCAAGTGATGAATCAACTAAAGAAAATCATAATACACTTTAGTTTGAAAAGAAGATAACTTCTCAATCGGTTCAGCTCCTTCAAAATAGATCTGGAAATTGTTCACTAGCTGAACTGATCCATGACTACTCCAGAATTAGACTATGGATGCTCAATTTACAATCGAAAGAACATACACAGTCTTTAATTAACTTCTAGTCGAAAACCAACGAATAAAGAGAGAGACACTCCCAACTATGTGCTACTCTAACAATCCAATATCAAAAATAAGAGTCCTAAGGTTCTTCCCTCACGTAAATTATCCAACTTTAACAATTCCAATTAAATCATGTGGGACATGACATACACCATGCACTCAAAAATCAAAAGACACTTATATGTCTTTCACGCATAAGCCAAGGAGGACAAGTCTTGATTCAACAAATAATTAAACCACCGTTTATATCCAACCCACAAAAAAAAACACACAAGCACACCTTCAGCTATGTTTTTCCAAAATACAATTGACGCACTCTATGCAGTTGACCCAGCATCCACCAGATTCACTTCGGCCATCAAAGAAGCATACACGATACTCACCATAAAGAGCCACACTCCAACACGTAAAACCTATTCACTTAATTCATATCCTAAAAATCTAGCAGTGCGTATATCAATCACCAACGTGATAACAATAGACGTCAATTTTATGTAGGATTCTTTCATAACTATAAGTGTAGCAACCACATATCTTTGAATCTATGTCCAATTAATATCTTATATGTCCAATTAATAGATAACATGCCAAAACTAAAAAAAGATATATACTATATATCTCTTAACAGAATTGAATATGAATTCAAGGCGGAGAGAGAAGAGTCCGAAATAATGAGCACTAGATGAAGAATTCTAAAATGTAAGTGTTGGAAGCTAAACTTGTTTATTTAATTCAGTTTTGATTTAGTTTTGTTTATTAGAATTTGAATAGTTTGTTTAGCTTTAATTAGATCGTGAAGTTTGTGTTGATGAGTTATTATATATATTAGTTTTCTGTTTAATGAAATTTAGAGAAGAGTTAATTTTATTAGTTCAAATCTCCTCAACTTACCTATCTTCCTCTGTTTTTTCTTCCTTTCTAACAAATTAGCATTAGAGCCTGGTTCAATCTGAACTATGAACAATAATATGCTTCCTTTCCAATTTCCTAAACTCATCAAAGAAAACTATGATAACTGGTGTATTAGAATGAAAGCATTATTGGGCTCGCAAGATGCACGGGATGTTATCGAACAAGGCTATAAGTAGCCAGAGGATGAAGCCTCTTTGAGTCAGACACATAAGGAAACATTGCAAAGGCAAGGAAGAAAGATCAATAGGCTCTTACTCTTATTCATATGTGTTTGGATGAGAGTATGTTTGAAAAGGTTGCAGCTGTTGTTACTGTAAAGCAAGCATGGGAGATTCTTCATAATTCATTTCAAGGCATTGACAAAGTTGTGAAAGTTCACCTTCAAATTTTGATTTGAGTCCTTAAATATGAAAGAATCTGAATCAATATCAGATTATTTTACAAGATTGTTGGTGACTGTCAATCAGATGAAGAGGCATGGAGGAAAAATGAAAGATGTTTGTGTTGTCGAAAAAATTCTCCATTCGCTAGTTCCCAAATTAGATCATATAGTGGTTGTAATAGAAGAATAAAAGGATTTGGATTTAGATCAACTAATGGGATCATTACAGGCTTATGAAGAGAGGATGAAGAAGAAACAAGAATTTGTTGCTGAAGTCCTTTAAACAAAATTGAACTTACATGATAAAGACGAATCAAGTTCAGTTCAAGGAAGAGGAAGAGGTAGCCACCGCGGTCAAGGTTATGGTCGAAGGACATATGGCACCAGTCGAGGAAGAGGCAGAGGAGGAAGAGGCACTTCTAATGATAATGAATTAGAATCACGACATCAAAATATAAGAGGACGTGGAAGAAGAAATTGGTGAATAAGAGGTGACAACAGAAAGTCAAGAGTTTGTTGTTACAATTGTCAAAAGCCAAGTCATTACACATCCAAATGTAGAACCAATGTAATAGGAGAGGAGGTTAACTATGTTGATGTCGAAGATGAAGAGGAATCATATTTGTTGCTGAACTATATCAGAGATAAAAATCATAATTCATGGTATCTCGATAATGGAGAAAGCAATAATATGACTGGTAATAAAAATTTATTTTATAGACTTGATGAATCTGAGAGGAAAATATTTCTTTTGATTATGAAACTAAAGTACCAATAATGGGAAAAGGTGATATTCTTGTCAAATTAAACAATGGAGATTCTGATTTTATTTCTCAAGTTTATTATGTTCCAAAGTTGAAATCTAATATTATGAGTTTAGGACAACTTTTGGAGAAGGGATATGAAATTAATATGAAGAATTGTGAGTTGATTATGAAGGGAAAAGAGGCAAGTTGATAATGAAAGTTCCAATATCAAAGAACAGAATATTTAAACTTCAACTCAATACTGATATTGCTGCATGCTTAAAAGCATCTACAATAAATCCTTCTTAGCTGTGGCATTTACGGATGGTTCATCATAATTTTGGAGATTTGAAGATGTTGTCTAAGCAGAAAATGGTGACTGGATTGCCTTACATAAATCTGCAGCATTAGATTTATGAAGGTTGCATGTATAGGAAGCAATTTAGGAAAAGCTTTCCTAAGGAGTCATTCACTAGAACCACAAAACTATTGGAATTGGTGCATGCAAATGTTTGTGGGCCAATATCTACTTCTTCTTTTGGCAAGAACATGTGTTTTATGTTAATTATTGATGATTTTAGTCGTAAAACTTAGGTTTATTTTTTGAAGGAGAAATCATAAGCTTTTGAAATGCTGTTTAAAAAATTCAAAGCACTGGTGGAGAATGAAAGTGGCTTGAAAATTTAAAGCTATAAGAATTGATCGAGGAGGGGAATTCACCTCCAATTAGTTTAACACCTTATGTGAATCTCAAGGCATTCGACGTCTACTAATAGTTCCAAGATCACCTCAGCAAAATGGCGTGGTGGAGAGGAAAAATAGAACAATTTTAACCATGGCATGAAGCATGTTACAAAGTCAGTTAATGTAGAAAGAATTCGAGGCAGAAGCAGTGACATGTGTAATGTATTTATCCAATTGAAGTCCCACAAAAGGCTTATTGAAAGCTACTTCGCATGAGACATGGAATGATAAGAAGCCAAGTGTGGCTCATTTGCGAGTGTTTGACAGTATTGCTTACACTCATCTTCCTGATGAAATAAAAACCAAATTAGATGATAAAAGTAGAAAGCTCATTTTTGTTGGATATATTGTAAGTTCAAAAGGCTACAAGCTTTATAACCCTATCAATAAAAGAAAAGTGATCAGTCGAGATGTAGTATTTCATGAAGATAACTCTTGGGACTGGAATGTTAAAAATGAAGATTATAGTTTCCTTCCTTTCTTTGATGATTTGAATCAAGATGAGGTTCAAGGAGATACAATGATTCAGCCACAAACTCCTCCTTCCACACTGCCAACAGAACAACGAGTTTTTTCTCCTCAAAGTTCTGCTAAAAGATTTCTACAGATCAGAAACTTAGCTGATATTTATTCAAGAATAGAAGAAGTTGAAGCAAATGAATGTACTTTATTTTGTTTGTATGCAGATTTTGAATCAATATCTTTTGAAGATACAGTAAAAGATCAGAAGTGGAGGACAGTCATGGATGAAGAAATTTGAGCAATTAAATAAAATGAAACTTGGGAGCTAAAATATCTTCCAAAGGAGAAGAAGGCCATTCCCGTAAAGTGGATTTATAAATTTAAAAAAAATTCACAATGGGAAGTAGAACGATATAAAGCTCACTTGTTGCAAAAGGTTTTACTCGAAGAGCAGGAACTGATTATGAAGAAGTTTTTGCTCCAGTTACTCATTTGGAGACTATTAGATTGATTATTGCTTTGACAGCACAAAAAAATGGAAAATTCATCAAATGGATGTGAAGTTAGCGTTTTTGAATGGACATCTAGAAGAAGAAGTATACATAAAAAAACCATTAGGTTACAAAGTTCAAGGCCATTAAGACAAGGTACTGAAGTTGAAAAAAGCTTTATATAGTCTTAAGTAGGCCCCAAGGACTTGGTGTACTCGGATTGATGAATATTTTCAAAAAAATGGCTTTATGAAATATCCTTATAAGCATGCTCTATATGTAAAAAGGAGTGGAAATGGAGAAGTGATGTTTGATTGTTTGTCTGTAGATGATTTAATCTTTACAGGTACAAGTTCAAAGATGCTCAATGAATTCCAAAAGAAGATGGCATAGGAGTTTGAGATGACTGACTTGGGACTAATGACTTATTATTTAGGTATTGAGGTGAAGCAAGGAGATTGGTATTTTCATTTCTCAAAAGGCTTATATTGACAGAATTTTGAAAGAATTTAAAATAAAGCAATGCGATTCTGTTACTACTCTAGTGGAGTGCGGACTAAAGCTCACAAAGTTTGATGGTGGTGAGGCTGTAAATCTAACTTTATTTCAAAAACTTATTGGATGTTTAAGGTTCTTGACCTGCACCAGACTTAATATATTGTATGGAGTTAGAATTATAAGTCATTTTATGGAAGCTCCAAGTTCAATTCACAAGAAGGTTGCAAAAAGGATTTTGCAGTATATCAAAGGAACTGCAGATTATGGGTTATTTTATGCTGCAGAAAGTGACTTCAGACTTGTTGGATACAGTAACAATGACTGGGGTGGAGATATTGATGATAAGAAGAGCACATCAGGTTTTGTATTTTTCATAGGAAATTCAGCTTTCACTTGGAGTTCGAAGAAGCAGTAGATTGTAGCTTTATCCACCTGTGAAGCAGAATATGTGGCAGTTGCATCTTGTGTTTCTCATGAAGTTTGATTAAGGAGGTTGCTTGAAATGCTTGGAGTTACTCAAAAAGAGGTTACTGAGATCTTGGTTGATAACAAATTAACAATTGCTTTGGGAAGAAATCCTATTTTTCATAATAGTAGCAAGGATATTGACACAAGATATCATTTTATAAGAGAGAGTGTCAACAAAGGAGAAGTGGTTCTCAAGCATGTGAAGAGCGAAGATCAAATTGCAGATTTTTTTACTAAAGCCCTGAAGTCTGAAATCTTCTGCAGATTAAGAGTATATCTTGGAGTAACAAAGGAACAAGTTTAAGGAGGGGTGTTGGAAGCTAAAATTGTTTATTTAATTCAGTTTTGATTATTAGAAGTTGAATAGTTTGTTTTGCTTTAATTAGATCGTGAAGTATGTGTTGATGAGTTGTTATATATATTAGTTTTCTGTTTAATGGAATTTAGAGAGAGTTAATTTTATTAGTTCAAGTCTCCTCAACTTCCCTATCTTCCTTTGTTTTTTCCTTCCTTTCCAACAGTAAGAACCTACCAACCAAATCCATGCTGGAAACGTTATGAGGAAGAAGAAGAGTATAACTGGCAATAAGTGAAACTACCTTCTTTTATCCTAGTGGTTTCAGATCCTCAGCTTGAGAGAGAGACATGAGAAAGGAGAGGCAAAGACATAGTTTTAGCCATTGATCTGGACTAAGCAGCAAACTTGCATTTAATTGGACCTTAACCTATTTTTGTTGCTTGGTTGCCACTACCCACCGTGTGTATGCTGTCGTAGGTGCAAATTTACTTACCCACAGTAGATACTATTAGAGTATCACTAACTATGAAAAAGTTAAAGGGTTTATAAGTAGTAAGGATCAACTATCTAAATGACTAGTTCTAATCATTTTGACAATAATTGACCTAAGCCCAATTCTAATATGGTATTAAAGTCGATGGTTTGGTTCGATTACCACTACGTTTATTTCAAGTGACAACTAGATGTCCATTCCTAGTTGTACTTGAAGAGGAGTATTAGAGTATCCCATATTGATTAAGTATGAAAATGTTAAAGGGTTTATAAGTAGTAAGGGCTAACTATCTAAATGACTAGTATGGTATCAGAGCCGATAGTTTGGTTCGGTTACCACTACATTTATTTCAATTGATAACTGAATGTCCAGTCCTAGTTGCACTTGAGGGAGAGTATTAGAGTATCTCATATTGACTAAGCATGAAAATATTAAAAGATTTATAAATGGTAAGGGTTAACTATTCAAATGAATAGTTCTAGTCATTTTGAAAATAGTTGACCTAAATCTAATTCTAATAGATACAATCTTAAAACTATCTTTAGTCGTCATGAGCAGACAAAGTTTCAAAATTTTATTTATAGGGGGCTAATTGTGTTTGAATTGAATGACGAATTAGAGCCAACGTTTGAGTTAGGTTCATTATCATTGATTTTTTTAAATTTATGCAGATATGGGAAATACAATCGTTTATGAAGAGGTTGAAAGGCTCATTTCTAATCTTGCTGCTGAGGCTCTGCAGGTGGCCATGGTCAGTAATCTTTTTCTCCAAGGTCTTTCTTGATGGATTTTGCTCTTACTTACATAACTTGGTATTGATCGAATCATTTTAGGCAATCTATGATGTCTGAACAGTGCTCATGACAAACTGGCACACCAAAAGTATACCTGAGTCACGTATCGTGTTGAATTATATTTATTACTAATGAATCATATCTGAATTCACATTCAGGACACTACAAGAATACAATGCAATCTGCGAAGTTTTTAAAACGTCACAGAATCTCCAAAATCATCGTAGATTCCCTTTTGCGACGTTTTAAAAAACGTCACAAAAAATGTCGCGGATTGTGGTGTAGGCAAAAGGTTTTTTCAACGTTTTAAGGAAAAAGTCACGGAATGTATCAAAATTCGGTGATGTTTTAGAAAACATCATAAAAAATTTGGCCTTTCTGCGATGTTAAAATAAAACGTCACGGAATCATTAATATTCCGCGACATTTCTGAAATTCTGCGACGTTTCGAAAAATGTCGCAGAAAGGAAGTTTTGCGACGTTTAGGAAAATGTCGCGGAAAACTTTCCGCGACGTTTCATATAACATCGCGGAATGCAATAAGAAATGTCGCAGAATGCCATTTATTTGTTTTTATATTTTTAATCCGAAAATAAATTTAATTTAATAAATGTCCTATTTTAATAATTTTTTAAATCTTATTTATTTGATAGCTATTCAATATTATTTAATATTGATTTTGATTTATTTATATCATTAATTTTA
>JAOTAY010000190.1:11391480-11405311 GCA_025629805.1 Erythroxylum baracoense | reverse complement strand
GTCACATACTTGATGACATAAGCCTAATACTATTCATGAAATGTAAATCACATTACATAAACAATATACATGCATATATAAAAGAATACCTCATAATATTTTATTAATAAGGCAGAATGTCAGTACAAAAGTCACATATGACCATTGGCCTAGGGCATAGTACTAATAGTAAAGGATTATAATTTAAAGAAGATATTAGAATAAAAGCCTTGACAAATTCAAGGAAAGCTTATATTTTTGATCAAGTGGAGACCTATTTGAAATCTAAAAAGAATGAAACTGATACAAGTTCCAATTTAGAAGAAATTCCATAACTTATAACTAGAATACTAGTACACAACTAAGTTAAGCTATATTGCTAGCTCTTTAGATAAGATTCTCTACTTGTATAAACACACAACCATCCGAAAAGAGGGTAAGTTTTGCAAGAATATACATTAAAGTGGATGTGAGTGCCTCACTTCCTGAATCTATAAGAATCATAAGGCTAAGTGAAGAAGGTGAATTATTTAAAGATGTAATCGAAGTCAGCTACCAATGAAGACTTCCTTCTCTAAATGAAAACGAAGAATGAAAAGAAATTAGTGGGAAATTCCAAACTCTAAACTCGTCTTTTAGCTGAGCTTATATAAGATCATGATAATCCTTCTAACTCCTAGGTCCTTGCCCCTAAAATCACTTCTTCAGCTAATGAAGAATCTCACAGCCTCTTATTGCTTAACACAAGTATTGTAACTCCTCCTACATTGGAAAAAAAAAGTTTTGTCTGCAATCTACCTTCATCTCTTCAACTAACCAATATTCCTATTAATTTTCCTTCCTCGGTTGTTGTTAGCTTACCTACTCCACCTCAAAACCTAATAGATTAAACCCCTTCATTTTTCTAAGCTAAAGATGCTATAAACCTTAACCTTATTATCCCTCTTCCTCCTTTTGAAGCTAAATTTTCCTCAATTAGTAGGAAAAATAATAGGTCACAAAGTAAACAAAATGGTCCAATGCCACGCCTCCATTAAAATGACAATGCCACCTCTCTATTAAAATCCAAAATCAATGAATAATTGGTGATTACCTTAAAAGCAAGAAACATATTTTTGTTGCTCTCCTTGGAGCTAAGTTAAAATCATACCAGCTAGCTAAGCACCTTTGGTTTCTTCCTCAAGATGGGTTGATCATAGCCAATTATACAACTCATTATCATGGTAGAATTGTATTTACTTATAATCATAAAATTCTCTCATTAAATCACCATTAATGATTTAACCAATTGATCCACTTTAAACTAAATCTTTTACCTTAAAACATTCAAATGAAAGTATCCCATTTTATGTTTCTAACTTCAACTATAACAAAGGCAATCTTTTAGAGGACATCAATAAGCTACATATTTTCTCCATTAATGGTCTTATGGGATTTTAAATCTACACTTTTTGTAAATGAAATTGAGGGCCTAGTAATATCCAAGAATCATGAAAATGATGGTTATAGGAGTTGCATTACCACCTTAAGGTTAACTAATCTTAAGAATGATAATCAATTTTTCATACAAAGCAATAAGAAAAAAAAGGTTAATGGTATATTAGAACGAAATTAGATCGAGTTCTGGCTAACTCCTTTTGGCTAGCTCTTTCGAAAATTGTAGAGCTCACTTTAATCTCCCATTATGATTAAATCATATGCCTGTAGAAGTCTACTAGTAAAATAAATATAACAATCCTAAGAACTCTCCTATTAGAGTCTTCAACTTCCTAGCAGATTCTCCTGACTTTGATGACACTATCAATAGAGACCTTAACACTTAAGTTGTAGGTTTTGATGCATAAATATATGTTAAGAAGCTCCAAGGAATCAAACATGAATTGAAAATTCTATACAGAAGGAGTATCAATAATATTAAAAAAGCAACTCTAAATTCTAAAGAGCCTATAATCTCAATTCAAAAGGACTTAAGCCTCTTTCCTATTAACTCTCAAATTCTTATGAAAGAAAAGAATTACTCTATCTATTTACACCGAGGCATTGAGAAATCATAAATTCTTAATCAAATAGAATTTAAGGGTGCAATTATTGAATGATGGTGATAGAAACACAAAGTTTTTCTATAACTTTATCCTCATATAAAGGAATTATCACATGATTAACTTATGACATCATGGGGAAATCCTTTAAGAACAAGACTAACTTTTTGATTATATTATCAACTTCTTTAAGGAAACCTTATAGTCCTTATGCCTAGGTAACTCTTCACGCTATATAATTCATTCTTTCTTTCTCGTCTATATCAACCAAGACCAAGCTTCTTCACTCTCTAAACCATTATTAATTGAAGATGTCAAAAATGTTCTTTTTAGCCTCAAATCTAACAATGTTGTAGAAGTTAATGGCCTAAAGTCCTTTTTCTACTAAAGAACTTGGGATATCACTAGTGAGTTAGTTACAAAACATGTGCCTGAATTTTATAAAGTTGGTAAATTGCTTAAGGAGATCAATAAAACTCACATATGTCTTATCCTCAAGTTCACTAACCCCTCAAGTCTCGTCAAATATAGTCATATATTATGTTGCAAAGTAATTCACAAAATTATTTCCACAATGTTTATAACTAGAATAAAGGGCACATTAAGCAACTTAATCAGCCTTAGCTAAAGAACATTTTTCCTAGGGAGAAGAATCAGAGATAACATCTTAATTGTCTAACAATTATCTAAAAATTATCATAGGAAGTTGAAAAAAAAAAGTTATACAATCAAAGTGGATGTTTACAAGGCTTATGACTTAATCAATTAGAGTTCTCTCCTCCATACTGGACTGCTTTTATTCTTTTAAAGAAATTTATCTCTAGAATTAATCAATATATCAGAACCTCTTTCTATAGCATATTGGTCAATGGAGAGCCTTCTAAACTAATTAAAGGAGCTAAAGGACTGAGACAGGGAGATCTTTTATCTCCTTATCTCCTTATTCTTTACATATTTTTTTATAAGACTTGCTTCAAAAATAAATAGATCATTCAAATATAATCACAAATGCAAAATCATGAGGCTCTTCAATCTTTTTTTTTTACAGATGACCTTTCTTTTTTTTATAGATTTGACATCAACTCCCTTAAAATAATAATTGATTCCTTAAATCACTTTAATAAGAATCTCTTTGTAGGTGCTTCCTCAGTAACTAAGTAACTTACTTAAATATTAGGTCTTAAACTTTAATTTCTACCTTTTAAATACTTAGGAATCCTATATCTAACTGATATGTGCTAATTATATTATACTGTAGTATGATTTTGAGATCATTATGTGTTGGACCCCAAATTTTACTTGGAAGTTAGAATTCATAAATGAGAATTTATTGGCGTTGTGTCCTGACTAAATTTTATTTACATGTGTATTAAATGGAAATGTTATAATTAAGTTAAGGAGTTAGAAGATATTAAATCAACTATGGAAGGGTAAGCTTGAAAAGATTAAAAAATTGTCTGTTATAATTAAGTTAAGGAGTTAGAAGATATTAAATCAAATATGGAAGGGTACGCTTGAAAAGATTAAAAAAATTGTCTGGAATTAATAAGAGAAGAAGTAAATGAAGAGTGCGTGCGTGAGAGACGTGTAGAAGTAAGAAAGAAAGAAAAGAAGAATCTAGAAGAAACTAGAGAAAGAGGAAGAGAGTCGTGTAAGGGACAGACGTAATTAAGAGGTTAGGGAAAAACAGAGAGTCATGTAAAATAAGAAAGAAAGAGAGAAGAAAAATGTAGAAAGAAGTAGAAGAAGAGAAGCAGAAACCGAGCCAGTAAAGAAGAAGAAGGAAAGAAAGATAAAGGAGATAAGAAGTGGAAGAAGAAGGTTCAGCTGAGTTTTAGGTAACTCTTTATCTATTTTCTTGCTTTGATAGAAGAAGAAAGCAAAGAAACTAGGTTTTTATAAACTTTTAACTAGATCTTAGTTCTTCTAGTTAGATAAACTAAGAGTAGATTAAGTCTAAGCTCATGTTTAGATAATAGAGCTTTATGGAAGTTCTATTCGTATATGATATTTGAATGAAAATATGTTTGTTTGAAGAGAACCAAGAAAGTCGAAGGCAAGAACAAGAGGAATGACAAACTTAATCTTGGAGTTACAAGTAAATAAGTGGGTAATATGTTTATAGTTTTTATGATGATAGGCTGTATTATTTGATTTTGTGTGTATAAATGATTGTCGTGAATCATTGTGAATGTGGGGAAAATGTTCTGTGAATTTAATATCATGTTTGTTTTGCAAGAATTATGTTGCTTTGATGTTAATGAAAAACAGAAAATTTAAGTAGCATGAAAATATGAATATGATATGAAATATGTAAGCATTGAAAATTTGCTTGTGTGAGCAAGAGAGATACCATTCAATTCTTCACGTGCACATTAACCTAAAGCCTTCTCTCGGCTACCCGCTTGTGGCATATGAGCTCCAAAAAATGGACTCATTTCATTCATAGTGTAAATTTCAGTTTCGCCATTCTGTTTTATGGGATTCTCTCGATCCATATTGTTGTGTAATTTGTAGTGATTTGCTGAGCATTATTTATAATTGAATGCTTTGCTTGATGATTGTAAAATAAATGATATGGATTATGTGACTGTAATTTAAATTAAGTGTTCTGTGAACTGGATTGGTGTATATAAATATGCTTGGCTATGTGTGTGTGTGTGGCTCATCATCGATGGCTATAAACGTATTAGTCACTGAGCTTCGCAGCTCACCCCTATGATTTTCCACTTCTTAGGTGCAAGAATCAGCAGATCAATAGTGAACCTTGCAAAAACTTTAATTGACTCCAATAATTTCTATTTCTTTTGTAACTAAGTTAGTTTAGAAACTTTTGATACTTTAGAAGCATATTAAGCATAAGCATTCATATTGTATTTTTGGATTATGCTACTGTTTTGACTTTTAATATGTAATAGAAGTTATGTATAAATGTTACGTTGATTAAGAAATAAAACTCTGTTTTATTTGAGAAATGGCAGTAAGAGGTGAAGAATTTCTCTTTTGTATATATGTAGAAATTTCTTCTCTGTTAAGTGTCAATTGTGGTTGGGAATAAAATTTATTAGTTATATGATGGCTTTCGGATGAGTTTTCTTTAAGTAAATTGTTTAAATTGGAGTTTTGTATATATAGTTTATGTTGTTGGATTCAGGTCTTTTGATATAGGTAGTAGTTTTTATTAACAATAGAGAGAAAAAGGGGATGAAAATATGTTCTAAAACTTTAATGAATAAACTGTATTAATCTTGGCAGAATTTAATAAAATTGTCTTCATGAAAGTTGTAGATCATTCTTTTAGCTTTTTAACGACATAAAGTTTATAATTTTTAGACTTCGGGATTGAAAGTTATAAAGATTAGAAGTGGGTGTGCAAAAGTTGCTCTGTTCATCGAATTGCACGATCATGATCCTGCAAATCCTATTTTTGTTGGAAGCTCGCGATCGTGCACAAACACAACCGCGACTTCCCCTTGTCAAACCCGTGACTTTCGTTGTCACGCCTGTGACATTTTCAAATGCACGGCCGTGACATCCTCATTTTATTTTTTTATTTGTTTGGGTATTTGTTTTTACTCCCAACTGTGACTTATGATTATTTTATTTATTTCTATTTTTACTATTATTTTCCAAAAAGTCCCCCAATTTTGGCCCTTTGTCGTCGCGAAATAAGAATCGAGACCCGGGGCCAACATTATGCTTTATATTTAGGTACTTCCATAGTATTTTATATTTAAATGATTTATATTTTTATTCTAGGTCTTATTTATCCTTTTAGAGGAAAGAGGAAAGATTTGAGTCAATTTTGAGTAATTTTGGTAGATTTGAAGAAAAGACTTAGAACAAAGTAGCAACACAGTAATGATATTGGCTGTGTTCAAATATGTCCTATTCTATTTCTCATCAAGGATTTTACCTAGGTAACACAACACTATGCCACTGTGTTTAGACCGTGTTTAAAGTAGGAACATTTTATGTCTGTAGAAAACTATGACATGCCCTTATGTTCAGCCGATGTTGACTAATATGGTAGTGACATAAAACAACGTAGATCCTTGTGTTTGAGATGATTTTTACATAAAAGTTTTAGAAAAACAGATAAAGTAACACGAATCCGAAGATATTCTTGTGTTAAGGTTGTACGGGATTAAAAACATTAGGGTTTCACATGTTTAAAAGAGAGGTGGCTAGAAAATATTAGAAAAGAATATTTTTGGAGCAAAAGAATTACGTAGGAAGCAATTTAAGTAGCTAGAGATCAATAGAGGCAATATTCATAAAAGAACCAAGAAATCCATCAAGATTCAATGAAAACTTAAATATTCAAGAACCATGAGGATATTTTCTTTGTCTTTTGTTCTTTCTTTTTTTATAATTTTCTTTTTTATCATAAACTAGTTAAGATATATGTTTAGGTGAGATGGAAACTAACATTTGATGTTTTAAATTGATGCTTTGATTTAATGAAATTTTTAGTTTTCTTAAGATATGGTTATGTTTTTATACTGTGTTAAACTGAAGGAACGAGAGTTTAAAGTTTAAAAATTGGATTCATACATTAAGGCTGAGAGATGATTTTTATGTTCATATCACAATACAAGTGATGATGGTTAAATAGGTTTCTTAAGAGAGAACAATATGATCTTTTTAGATTAAGGTAAAACCTATTACGAGAATTCATGAAGTGAATTAATGTACTCTTAGGTTATGTTTAGTTGAAGGGTTGATGATGGAATAGAATGGAACGTAACACACTTCCATCGTTTGAAAAAAAGTTTTATATTGGAGTGAGATGGAAGCAGAGGGTTTCATGTTACGTTTCATTCCATCCTAAACAGTGAAAATAAGAAACCTCCGATTTGGGGGGTTTAGGATGGAACGTAAACTAATAAATACAAACTACCTAATATACCCTCAATAATTTTTTGTAATACCAATTATGACCAAGTCATAATATTATATTGAATAGAATAATATTTAACATAATAATTTTTAATAAATAATTAATAATATTATTTTTATATTATTAATAATAAATTGTATATAATTAATAATAAAATACAATTTTTAATTAATGAAAATAGAAAATATATAAAATTTATTCTTTAATTGTTTGTATATATTTCTATATAAATAAAAATAAAAATAAATTATTTTAAAATATAAATCACATATAATAGAATAAAATAAAATTTATTAAATAATTAATAATACTATTTTTATATATTTAATAAAAAATTGTATATAATTAATAATAAAATAAAATAAATAAAATTTTTATTAATAAAAATATAAAATATATTAAAAATTATTCTTTAATTGTTTGTATATATTTCAATATAAATAAAAATATAAATAAATTATTTTTATATATAAACCATATAGAATAGAATAAAATAAAATAAAATAAAATAATAAAATAATTAATAACAGTATTTTTATATAATTAATAATAAATTGTATATAATTAATAATAAAATATAATAAAATATAATAAAATTTTTATTAATAAAAATAGAAAATATATAAACAATTATTATTTAATTATTTGTATATATTTCTATAAAAATAAAAATAAAAATAAATTATTTTTAATTATAAAATTTAATAAAATAAAATAAAATAAAATAAATAATTAATAATAATATTTTTATATAATTAATAATAAATTGTATATAATTAATAATAAAATAATAAACCTCGTGCAATAATCATTTTAATATAAGGGGTATAATAGTCATTTATTATACATTACATTCCATTCCATCCATCTTCCAAACAACATTTCACTACTTTACATTATGAACCCTTCCATCTCTCCCAAACAACGTTTCACTGTATTACATTCCATTCCATTATAAACCGTTCCATTCTATTCCGTGACATTCCATTAATTAACATCCAACCAAACAGGCCCTTAAACTTTTATGCCACACCATGTATGACTTATCATTCATTAGGGTTCTTCTTTTCATGACTTGTTTGGTAAGATATGAAGAAGTATATATCTAATTCAGGGTAAGACACATTCTATATAAACCATATGACAAGAAAGTTATACCATTATGTTTTGCATTAAACAATAACTATGCAACAAAAGCATTAAATACAAAACGTAACTTTCTTTGTCCAAAATTAATACAAAGATTACATATAAAATGTGTACTGTAAAAAACAAAATGAACCTTATAGCAAGGTTCAGTACATACATCCCCTATAGATATTCTATCCACTTGTTCATTGCTATGAACCATCAGTTTCTTCTTCCCTTTATTTGGTTCTATCTTGGATATGATTACACTGTGGATGCACCATGATAAGATGCTCCACTATCTAGTCACTAAGAATTTAATGTGACTATCACAAAATTAGATTCATAAATTGATAAGTCAAAGAGTTACCTGATGGTCTTAGTCTTTCTTTCTAAGCCTTATATTGATGGCTTCTTTATATCCATAGGACTTTTACCAGCATTGGATTGACCAGAATCAGCATGTGAAGAAAATTTAGTCTTTTTACCTTTAAACTTAATGGGTTTCATCTTTGCCTTCCCTTTAGTTGCTTTGAGGGGCTGTAGGAGTAACATGCTTGAGTTTCTCCTCTTTAGCAACATAATGGGCAACCAAAGCATTGAAGTCCCATTCCTCATCCAGTGAATAATATGTCATCACCAGATTACTAAACTTTGGAGGGAGTGTATTCAGAGTCTGGTGAACTATGAAGACATCATGAAGAGAAATATTTAACATCTTTAGTATACTTTAAAGATGGATCATTTTTGCTATGTACTCCATCACTCCCCCTTCTCCCGTATACCTCATGGTGAATAATTATTTCATCAAGGTAGTTATCTTAGCATTAGGTGAGGCAATGTACCTCTTGGAGACATTATCCACTAGCAGATGGTCAGGTATGGATCTCTTAATGGTCATGTAACATAATCTGTTAGACCGATCCTAGGCTGGATAAGCTATTTTATGAGCTCTCAAGCTCATGAACGTAGGTAGAGATGGCTTAACTGTCTGTATAGCCATATCAATTTCAGCTATCTCCATTGAATTCAACACATCCTTTGTTCACTTTTTTGTATTGACACCGGTCAGGGTTTCAATAGTGACACTGTAATTGTTGATAGGAATAGTAACTACATAATAACAATGTAAGGATCAGAACAAAAGTAAGATAACAGTGATACTCAAAGTTATTAAATAGTATCTTGATCAAGAATTCGATCACACATATTATGAAATACCTTTGGGCTGAATACATAATATATGCAATTAGAGCTCCACATGAAAGTGATCAGAGTACAAACCATTAACTCTCATAACATTACCACCTTTGGGCGAATAGATCATTTAAGCCGCGACTTTCCTCTATCTAATGCCTTTATGGACATCTCAAAATCCTATGTAAGGTCAACGCCTTTGGGTAGAATAACCAAATATAAGATCAGAGACATCCCCCAACATGCAAGCAGAACAATTCAAAATACTGATTTGAAAGGCCAGTTTGGTGACTACATCCTCATTAGCACTTTAAAGGTCCATAAACACAATGGATACATTTTTATGTTATCCTCATATTCTTTATGTGCATATGGTATATGACAATGTAACATCAATAAATGCAAAACTCGAATGCACAGTCTCATTATCGCACACTCGTACTGAAGACATTCTCTGAAAACTTTATTTGAGACTTTCGTAATAAAAAATCTCATTAGAGTGATTATTGTGCGTCATCGAGCACTAAACCGACCACTCGAGATATGAGAACCTCATGTATGTCACTTATGGCAAGTTTGTTACATGAAAATTCACTGAAAAATAGCTTTAGAATGTCTTAATTCCTTTTTTGAGTGACTATCATGCTATCCCAAACATTGAACATGAACCCAAGACACAAAAACTTGAAATATCTCCCTCATGTGATGTCTGAAGCATGAAAATTAACTCAAAATCAACTTCAGAATACCTTAATTCCTTTTTTTGGAGTTAAACTTTAATTTATTACTATGTAATAAATTTAGAAAAAATAGAAAAAACTCATTTTATAAATTTTTCAGACCCTGAAACTGACCCAAACTATCTAGGGGTATCTTTACAAGAAATCTGATTTTTTTTGTTTTTTATTTTTGGGTTACTATAGCACGTTGACATCAGCACTGCGTTAGCGCACTGTAGCATTGACGTCGACATTCATTATAGTACCGACATCAGCATGACGTCAGCTGTGCGTGGAGCGTGTACAACAAAACGATACGAGCTTATCGACTGGTGTGTGTGGTGCATACGTTAACACATGGCTTAACCTCATTCACACATGTGTCACCAGTTGTTTGGCTTATGTGGTGAGCGTGCTAGATGTATTGCCTTTCAGGCAGTACTGTTCACCTGTCACATGCTTAAAGTTCTTTGTGCCCCATCCGAAAAAAGGCAAATTTTTGCTAGATTTGGGCCAATTTTTTGTGGTCCTGGGCTCATTTTCAATCCATTTCTTAAGGTTAAACACTTTTATACCAATTTCATGCAATAATAAGCAAGAAAAAATTGAAAAACAGAAGTTAACTCTTCAAGAACCTTATGGAGAAAAATTGAAAATCTTCGTTTTTAACCATCCGATCACATCATTGCTCCGATACCATGTGTAATACATAACGGGACCTTAGTTACGTATCTCGGATCGAACGTGAAAGGGTGATAAACGAAGAAATGTAGAAAAAACCTAATTTTAGTTCCATAACTTCAAACGAGCTCTCCGAAGCCTAAACGATCCCGAATCCACCATTGTCTTCAACCGAACTGCTCACTGGAACGCGATCAATTTCTTTCTATAGTTTTTTAAAAATGTAAGCTCTCTTAACGGGTCAGTGAATCCTTATGCTTATGAATGACATGAGCAATTGTAGTAGACTTTAATCTTTATATATAGCATCTACATCGGGCTTCCCTATTATAGGCCCGATATGGGTCTGATTTATAGTGATCGGGTTTTATTTTTCTTATAAACTTCGACCCATTAATTTAGACCATTTATTGGGTGACTTTATTATCTTTATCTAGATCAAATTACATAATTTAACCGCTAAATGATTGAAAAATAAAAAAATGCAATTAAATATTGTCCAACTTTATAAGAAATGTCAAAAATATCTAACACATACTTCTTCGGTTTCCAAAAATCAGTAAGTGAGGTGGAAATTAAAGCAAGGCCGGCTTGTAGTGATGGATGCCGAATACCAAAAAAAGGAAGGAACTAGCTAAATTCCATATGAGATGGGAGGAGAGAATTAAAGCTGCACGAGGAACGAACAACGAACAAACGTTTGAAATGCGAAAAAATGGACAAGAATATGAAACCAGATGCTGATGAAGACGAAAACGTAGAAAAGTTGAAAGAACCACTTTAGAAAATATATAACATTAGCAATATTGACTAAAGATATAAAAATTTGATAGATTAGTATTCATTCTAGCCAAAAAATTCTTATGTGTATGCTCAGTTTTGAAACTTACCTGTCTAAAGTCACAAATTTCTATAGGTTAATATCTAATTTTCATTTTTTAATTGATAATAATTTTTATCATTTTTATAATTGTGATAGTCCCTAATATCTATCAAAGTGATTAGCCATCAAACTTTTTGCTTTGTAAAATACAAAGATTATACGAAACACTGGATTGCTCTACATCAAACCAACTTATTACAGACAACTACAGGCACTTGTGTAGTTTAGACACATTCAACTCTTCGTCCTTTTATTGTTGACAGGACACTCGACAGTCAACGTGGGTATGAACAATGTCCAGTGTCCCCTATCCACCATTTTTTTATTACATTAGGTATCCCAACTTAGCCAGACTAATCTAAAGCCCCTAAGACCCCACCCCAAGAGCCTTAGAGGATGTAAATCTGAAACTCCAAGATCCCTCAGGTTCCTACGTAGCCTGTACATTTCTGCGCACAAGGAGTCGTCACATGCTTGATTGGTCAACTGCTGATTAATCGCTGGCCCTGCCCAGCATCAGGTTCCCAGTAGCCTCAGGTTCCCTAGTAGCTTCAACTCCCACACTGCCGCTGGAAGCGAGGCGCCCGTAATTGATCCGATCAAGGAGCTTTGCCCAGGGGCTAGAGGATCATCAACAAGAAAACTTCCCATTTCCCTTCTTTTGCATGACTCAAACTTAAGACCTCCTGAAAGGGAAAGGCTTAAGTGAGGAGTTTACACCATTTAGGCCATTCCTCATTGTCCCCTATCAACCATTTTTAGAATCATAGTAGAAGACCCTAAAGGCAAATCATAAGTAGCTAGGCAGAGGTGAGTTTTTTAATGGCCACTATGTTTTTTTTATTAGCCCACAAGGTGTCCTAGGAGGGTCCCAACTACAAGAAGGTGCCCTTAAGCCATCCACACCCAGACTAATCTCCGCTCGCACTAGGTCAACCCGTAAGAGGTAAAGTGCTGGCCAGACATATTTTTCCATTCCTAAGGCTCGAACTCGAGATCTCTAGTTAAGGGATGAGAGTGTTGAACCACTCACACCAACCTGATGTTTGATCCTCAGGTTGAATTTTCATCAACTCCAAGTATGACCTCTCATAGAGCTTTTTGGTGAAATATTGATTGACATATTGTTCCGTCATAATCCTTCTATACTTCGGTGGGTTAGATGGGTTAAGCAGGCAAGTCACAGGTCTAATCTCTGCCTCAAACTTGGGATTTATAAAGAAAACAGTAGCTTTCCTTTCCTTCTAACTATTTACTATCACCTTGTGCTCAATGCTCTTATAGAATCCATTGCTCATAATCTATAAAAGTAGACATAAAAAATCAGTAATAATTTAAGAAGAGGTAAGAGATCGTAACAAATGTAATTTTTTCCTTGTGTATAATTATCTTCCTTAAATACAATAAGTAAAGGTAAAGATGTACCATACTCTTCTCATACAAATCAAAATTCCTATCAACACTTAGTCTTTTGCATCACTAATAACTCTTGAAAACAAAAAAACTGTATTGGATTCGAGTCAATTATGTATAACTTATCAAGTAAATTATGTAACACATTTTGAAAATAGTAGGTTAGGTTTATCTAATAGAATAGGAGCTCAATTCAAATCCCACGTGCCTAATTCCTTTTTATTTTACATTATGTTTTCCTACCAATGTGAAAGAAAGGTAGAGCAAATTGTTGACAAACCTCAACAATGTCTCTTGTATTCACAACAAGAGCATCTGGAAGGAACTTAATGGGAATCTAAGCCCCATCCTTCTTTATCTCAAGCCCATCAACACCATTTTAATCTGGTTAAGAATTGTGATGGCAATTGCATCTGAGTGTGGTGTAATGCCCACAACCAACTCTGGCTGAGGACATAGTGGATAGTGTGTCATCCTCATTGACTGCATTCCATCATCAAACATCTCCTTTATCTCCTGTAGCCCTATGTTTAGAACCTTTGCAATGAACCCAAGTGGTTTCATGGAAAGTTTTCGCATTTCCAATATGTAGGACTCTAAATTGTTCCTGCATACACAAATTATATGAAGAAAATTCAAGAAAATAATTAATTAAAGAACAATAATCAAACTATGTTAGAAGTTGGACAAGGTGTAAAGGACCTAAGGGATAAAGGGAGCTCTGAGAGGAGATGCTGGTTTCTTCTGTTTATATGGTTTGTTTGGATATAAAACCTATCACCCCAGTCGAGTTTTCCTCCAGTTCTTATCATTGCTCCATATCCCTCAGCCTCATCTGGCTTTCTCTTGCATTTCATTTTCTCTTCAAGAGGAAGGTCATAGAATTCCT
>JAOTAY010000190.1:11362170-11376734 GCA_025629805.1 Erythroxylum baracoense | reverse complement strand
CTTAATAATTCCCACAATCATTTATCACATTTCTTCAATATCAAAAATTCTTATTTCTATTTCCATTCATCAATTTAGTCGCCAATTATCTTTTTTTCTTGTCCATTAATGCTTAACATTTTTAGAAATATTTCCTAAAATTCACCAAAAATTCTAAATCACTCAATACACTCTCAAAATAAATTTTTAATACAAATAAATCACAATTCTCAATAAAATCACATTTATAACAATTATATCTGGAATGTCAACGAATGCATGTACAATTATTTTCATGTGCAAAATTCAATAATCACATGTATGTGCATGTCATATTATGCATGAGCATGAAATGCACTTTCTAATCTCTCAATAATCTTTCATATTTACTAATCTAGCCTTAACATAGGTAACGGGATGTTACATAAATATCTCTCAATTTGTCAAAAAATAACTTACAAGTCATTTATCAAACAAGTCCTACGAGTCAACAAAGTACATATGCTATTTGTAAATTTTTTGAACGCGGGCGCACTGTCTAGTATAGTTAGTTCAATATGTCAATATGCAGCTTGATAGAAATAGAAATTTAGTATAGATTAACAATACATGTCAAAGGATTCAATTGAATTCGTGTAATGTACATGTGAATTTGAAATACATTTCTTATCCACACATTTCAGTTTCTTTTTTTTTCCTATGGAAATTTTGTATGCAAAATCTATATTAAATATTTCATAAGTCAGTTACTCTGTGGGTTCCCATTTGTTTTTTCTTTTGGGTCCTCTCGCCCAATATTAATGCATCGCCTTTCTGATCGATTCTTGTTTCATGCTCTCGGATATCTTTGGGCCCCCTATTCCTCCAAGGATCAAGAGTTGCTCGAAAGGAACACAAAAAAAGTAAGATTAGTGAGGAGGAGGTCATCGATTAATTGATTGACGTGTTAATGGAGACACCTATGCCAATCGAAGCCAACTCCACACAAGAAACGACAGACAGGGGCTCGGGAGATAAACTGAAAAGTTATAAAGATGTAATGTCTGGGCCAAGGAAAAGAACTCATCTAAAGACATGGATATGATCTCGGATGACGAGGAGGGCGACACCTTTGGAGACTGATGAACAATGTCCTACAATCAACATCTCCAAAGCTGAAAAAGTCCACCTTCGACGCCCTTAGAAATAGACTCTTATCATCAAGCTAATGGGCAGAATGGTGGGATACACATACCTGCTCCGATGACTCAAAGCCATATGGGCACCAAAGGCACCCTTGCAACTAATTGCACTCGACAACGAATATTTCCTAGTAAAATTCCACTAGTCAGATGACTATAATTTTGCTAAATTCGAAGGAACATGGATGATTCTAGATCACTACCTAATCGTTAAGCAATGGATTTCGATCCCTTGTTAGACAGCACAGAGAAAGTGCTTGTGTGGATCTGTTTGCTGAACCTCCCTATTGAATATTATGAAACTAAGTTCTTGATGAAGATAGGTGAAAACGTAGGCAAACCTGTGCAAGTTGACCACGCGACAGGGGCCTCAATAAGGGGAAAATTTGCTCAAATGTGTGTTGAGGTCTGAGGTGGACATAACCAAACCTTTGCTAGCAAAATTTTGACTACAAAGGCGAGTAAGGAAGATTGAATATGAGGGAATCTATTTAGTTTGATTCAAATGTGGTATTTATGGACATAGGAGTGATATATGTCAATAGGGTGAGGGTCAGAAGGAGCAAGCACCACAGAACCTAATGGCTAGAGAAAATTAGGGGGGGTTGTAGGACTAGAGAGAATGGACACTGCCATACGTGGAGCTCCACAGACAAGTAGCCTGAAACCTGAAATCACGGAGGAATACGAACAATGGATGCTAGTCCCTCGCAAAGCTAGAAGGACCATAAGAAAATTTGGTAACATGACTGACAATTCGAGGGTCACTACGAGTGGGAAAAAGGAAACAGGACCAACCTCGGGATGGACAACCAGGGTAGGTATCTAGAGGCTATTCTAGAAGTCACCATACGATCACAATTTGAAATCCTTCATGAATTGGAGGCCCAGGAGGGTGCCGACATCGAAGACACCAATTTTCCAAATGAAAGGCCCACTAACGAGGCAAGGCCGAAGTTACAGGGAAGGGGTAAAAGACCCGGAGTAATCATAAATGCGAAGCAACTTGCAAAAGACACACCTGGCCCCTCTAGGCGCACAATTCTAGCGCATCCACGTTATGTAGCCGCTGAATAAGAAAGGGGCAACAGAATCCAAAAACTAAAAACTAAGCAGGGGGAATGGGTTTTAGATGCGACTCGGGTAAAGATGATGGTTCGAAAGTATTTCCTGAATCTGTTTCAAGAGGATAAGAGCAATCCTCCACACACTAGGTTCATAAGTGCCATTCTGATTGTCTTTGACACTGTATGGAGGGACTTTAATGCACGGATCAAACAAGAAGAGGTTAGGAAAGTAGTTTTTGACATGGCGCCATTCAAATCCCCAGGACCTGATGGCATGCATACTGGTTTCTATCAAAAGACGTGGGAGGTTGTCGGTAAGTCTGTTTGTAAATTTACGCAGAACTTCTTTAATACAGGCACCATCGAAGAGGGTCTGAATGACATGCTTCTTGTCTTAATTCCTAAGGTGGCTTCTCCCAAGACTGTAGCCCAATTACGCCCCATCAGCCTGTGCAATGTATCGTACAAGACCCTTGCCAAAGTGATGACAAATAGAATCCAAAAACTCATGCAATTAATTATAAGCCCTATGCAGAGCAGTTTTGTCCCTGGTCGCCAAATTTTGAATAACGTTGTCATTTATCAAGAGGTGGATCCAGAAAAAGCTTATGATAGGCTCTCCTGGAAATTTCTTCGAGAGACGTTGGAAGATGTGGGTTTCAATTTTAGCTGGGTACGTAACATTATGAACTGCATCACTACTCCTAGCTTTACTATCCAATGGAACGGTGAGGAACTGGACAAGTTCAAGCTTGGTCGGGGAATTAGACAAGGCGACCCTATGTCGCCTCTCTTATTTGTGATGTGCATGGAGAGACTTAGCCAGATGATAAACAAGGCAACGATGGAGGGATGTTGGAGCGGTATAAAGCTGTCCTGAAATGGTCCTTCGCTTTCGCATCTCTTCTTTACTGATGACATGGTTCTGTTTGGTGAGGCCACTGACGAGACCCTCTGGGCTATCATAAATTGTCTAGAAATTTTTGCTTGTCTTCTGGTCAACGAGTGAACTATCACAAGTCCAACATCTTTTTCTCAAATAACATGAGAGAGGCAACGAAGCAGTCACTGATAAATACTTCTGGCATTCCTATAACAGAGCACTTTGGTAGACACTTAGGTGTTCAATCTATCCATGGTATAAGAAAAACAGAGAACTTCCAAATTGCGATAGATCGTGTGAAGTCGAGACTCGACGGTTGGAAAATGAAGTATCTCTCGTTGGCAGGAAGACAGGTCTTGGCACAATCAGTCCTCAACACCATTCCGTTGTACGGCATGCAGACCTCGCTCTATCCCATTGGGATTTATAAGCAGATTGAAAGACACATTCGGAGATTCCTTTGGCGAGGGGATTCAAACACTCGAAAATGTAGCCTTGTACACTGGAATGAGGTAACAACACCAAAGGAAACAGGAGGGCTTAACATTCAATCACTCCAGGAGATGAACCAAGCACTTCTCGCTAAACTTGGTTGGCAGCTGTTAACCGAAAAAGATAGCCTCTAAAGCAAGTTAATGAGTATGAAATATATGGGAATAGAACCAACTATACACCACATGCGGCCAAAACATGGTCCCTTTTTGGCCTCTATTGGAACGGAACACAACAATGTAGATTGGAAATGGCAAGAGCACAAGATTTTGGACAGATAAATGGTTGTGCACATTCGCTCTTCACAAGATCAGTTTGCAACCGATTGATGAGACTATAATGCAAGCAAGTGTATCAGATTATTGGAAGGAAGAGCTAGGCTGGAATTGGGAAACATTGCAAGGCTTACTCTCGGAAGAAATCGAGAATAAACTTGTTGCGGTGGTGGTCTATTTTGATGATCAAGTGACGGACGGAGTCGCCTGAGCACTAGAAGATACTGGCTTATTCTCAGTGAGGTCTGCCTATATCACCTTAAAGGGTGACCAATGTCAGGTATCGATTGTCGCAACCAGAACATCTGGAAAATGAAACTTTCAAACCGAATCAAAATTTTTCTTTGGCTGGTTCGACGAGGCCACATTATGTGCAATGGTGAGAAAGTGAGAAGAGGAATTGGTGACGATTCCAGTTGTCCTTGCTGCGGTATAATGGGAGAGAGTGTTGAACACGTCTTCAGGGAATGCCCAGCGGCAAAAGGGATACGGGAGCATCTGCTTCCAATTGAGAGGACTATCTCTGCCGATATTGAGTCCTTCATATTGAGTCCTTCAATGGTTGGTTTGACATAAATCTTGCCTGTAAAGATATAAGAGGAAGCAACAGGTACTGGGGAACAAGTTTTGCAATTGCCTTATGGTGGATATGGAAGTGGAGAAATGAATGGCTTTATCAGCATAAATGGAGGGACAACTATGATAAGATTTGCTGGATTATGAAACAGACTAAAGACATTATTGAAGCTTTTGCACAAGCCTTAGCTCTCAGTACACTAATTGAAAGATATGTAACAAGGTGCGTCAAGTGGAACAAACCTCCAATTGGGTGGAATAAATTGAACACTGATGGCAGTATAAGTCACAATGGGAGAGTGGCTAAGTGTAGAGGTCTTTTGTAAGATGACCGAGGCATATGGCTGGGAGGTTTCTCATATCGGATTAGGGAATGTTCAGTAATGGAAGTAGAAATTTGGGGCATCATACATGGTCTTCAACTGGCATGGTGGAAGGGACATAGACAGATTATGCTAGAGCTAGATTCTAAGAAGGTAGTCTGTCTGTTGAAGGGAAAGGATGAGGCAATAGGTCGGATCTGAAACATTATCAAATAGTGTAGGGATATGTTAAGTAAACCTTGGTAGGTTCAAGTTGAGCATATCATGCGAGAACAAAATAAAGCGGCAGACTATCTAGCCAAGAACGCAGAACATCAAGCTTGGGGATCTACTTGTTTACTGGAACGTCCTCTTACCTTGCGAAGAATCTTATGGGAAGACTCTATTGGCAAGGCCTGTCATAGGACTACGATGTTGAAAGGGATTTAATTCTTCTTTCTTTCTTCGGAGTCTCCCCCTTCCTTATTTATCCCAAAAAAATAAATATTAGGCCTTCTCTGTGCAAAATGAGAGTATCTTCTTTTTTTTTCGTTCATTTAGGACTTATCTTAAGTGAAAATATGTGACCTTCACATTCAATGCAATTCCCTCGTTTCGTTCATTACCTCTCTCTTGTTTCTTTTCCTCTCGTAAGTCAAAAACCAAAATGATGCCCATAAATGTCAAATCATGACATTATATCATAACTTTGAAAAAAAAAACCCAATAAACTTGAAATGTTTCATATTCTAATTCCCTTTTCAAAATATTTATTTGAATATTCGTATTAGAAAAAGGATAATATCTTTTACTAGGTACAATGTTGACTTTTCCTTTATCCAAAGGAGAAATATCTTAACTTCAACAAATTTCAAAAGGGTGAGTAATAATAACTTGGAAGTTATAAGAATATTAGATAAAGTTTGTTTCTAAACAATTCTCTCGTGTTACCATTTCTGAAACATACACTAAATTTAGATATTGATACATAAAAAGACGTTTACACTATATTATTCTTCGGAATTTCCTTTACATTTCATCTTAAACTCTTTAAATAGGAGATTTTTCATTTTTACTGTTTAAAATATAATGAGATGTAATATGAAACCCTCTTCTTTCATCTCATTCTATTCCATTTCATTATAAAAATTCCTCTCAAATAGTAAAATAATATTATATTATATTCTATTTTATTAATAAATTCTCAACTAAACATAACCTAAGGTATTTAAATTACAACAAATCTATTTATCGAACAAGAATCCTGTGATAATAGAGATCCCTAACCCTGAGAAATGTAATAATCAAATCACCAGAACTGGAAAACGAAAATACGACAATGACCCCAACTCTTTTCAGTTTTATGCGAAACCATCCCAGGTCTAAAAATAATAATAAAACCCACCGATCCCGATCCGATAATAAGTTGGCTTCGCGTTACATGGGGAGAGAGTAAGCGGAGCGGCGAGGTAGCTAATAACACTGTACTGTAATTGTCGCTTCTTCAATAACTCAAGTCTCTTTACTCATTCTTCAACAAAGGCAATTCCCTTTTTTCGTTGTCGTTCATGTGTTTTACTCAGTAGAGCCTTCATTTGTCAGATCTCGTGTGGTGGTGTGTCCGATTTGCTGTTGTCTGTCATGTTAGATGCTTCCAACTACGATTATAGATTGGGTTTTTAATTAGTTTCTTGTTGTATCTTTATACTTGATCATTGTGGAAATTGGTGTCTGCGGTTGATTCATTGAAGCGTGATTTGGTCAGTAATCTCTGATTCTTATATATAAGTACGGTTGATTGTTTTGTGCAATTTAGACCCATGTGTATTTTGTTTTGTAGGTTTTGTCTTGTTTTCTATTGGTTCAACCTTTGAGTTTAAGGTGTAGATGAATTATGCTTTTGCTGCAAAATTTATGGTTTCTTGAATTATCATTTTTGGTTGGATTTAGGTTAATTGGTCGTGACCATGGCTACCAAGTTGCTGCAACTGCAGTCAAAGGCGTCTCAAGCATCTCAGTTTGTGGCGAAGCATGGAACTGTTTACTATAAGCAGTTGTTGGAGCAGAACAAGCAATACATTCAGGAGCCAGCCACAGTGGAGAAATGCAACCTGTTGGCAAAGCAATTGTTTTACACTCGTCTGGCTAGGTCTTACTTTCTCTTCCATTATCATCTTGGTATTTGAATTTATTGACAAATGGTTTTCATGACTCTCACGCAATATTACTTTTGCTGTCTCAATAACATCATAGGCATACTTGTACTGTAAGATGCTAGATTGTATTCCTCAAGTGATGGATTACCTATGTGTCACGTGAGCTTCTATCACCCTGCGAGCTGGTTAATTAAATGTCTTTTCTAGGATTGAAAAGTTTCATGCTTCAGATGTTCAACTTAATCTTTTCATCTTGCTGGTTTTGGCTGTATTTGGTCAGATTTTGTGTTAGAGTCAACTACTAAGTTGGTAAGTCCTAGCAGGCCTGGCAACTGATTTTCTAAATTGTGTTGGAGATTAGAACAAGGGCTTCTTTTTACTGTGTTGATTGGCATTGTTTGAATTCCTGTATTTCTCCCTCTAATATGATTCAGCCTGTTGTTTACACCTACTTAGAGGCGATTGCTTTGGCTATTCTTACTTATGGGTTAAAATGAGATAAATTCCTCCTTAAATGAACAAGAAAGAATTGCCATTGGAAGCTCGATAACCTTAATATATGTAGATGCTTTAAACATCATGATACATTCTACTATAATTACGATGATCTGGATTATAAATGAACCAAGGAGGACCTTCTTCAAAACTATTAAAACGATGGAAGTCTAGTTAAGATTTGGACCATACTCTCAGGTAGTAAATGTCATGATTTTATTTTTGAAGCCAAAAAACAAGAATATCAAAGAGGAAATGATCTGGAGTAGGCCCCAAAGTCAATTGGATGAACTGATTTAGCCATGATGCTTCTGTAAGATGCTTGAGGGAAAAAAACCTCACGCATCAGTGAACGGAAATTTCATAAACTAGCTTTGATAGTGATTTCAGAGGAAAACATGTTTCTCGACATAACTTTCTTCATGCATTCTTTTTCCATCAATGAAAATTAGCCTTTGTCTTCGGCCATTGTTTTGCATCGATTTCCATTGTTATTTTGGGAAGTATTTGATGCTTGAGACCTTTTCTTTGTGAGTTTAATGTTTCAACTTTTTTTATATAATTACATTCATAATTAATCTCGCTGTTTAACCATTTGAACAAAATTGGCATTTTTCTCACCAACTTCTCCATGCTCAAGATTCTATAAGTTCCCAACTTACAGTTTGCAAGCATATATAATTTAGACGATATCTAACCAACTTGTCTGTAGGATTATATACCTTGAAATTTTGCATCTTATTTGAGATTCCTCTTTTGTTATTTGTTTGCACAGTATTCCTAATCGTTATGAATCATTCTGGAAGGAGCTTGATCATGTGAAGAGCTTGTGGAGGAGGAGGCAGGAACTGAAGGTTGAGGATGCTGGCATTGCAGCTTTGTTTGGCCTGGAGTGCTTTGCTTGGTTTTGTGCTGGTGAAATCGTGGGAAGGGGATTCACTATCACCGGTTACTATCCCTGAGACAGCTACTTGCATAGAATATCTTTCATGGAATTGAATATGTACTCTTCTGTTGTCACTTGCGTGATTTAATGGCGAAAACATGCAATTTTGTTTTCCTGCAAAATTTTTGAAGCTGAGAAATCAGTTCAATACTCTGATAGTCTCAATAATCTTACATTTAAAGCAGCTTAGGACACTGCTGTTGTTTGTTATCTTTTTCTGAAAGTCACTTTCTACGGATGAATTATGACACTTCAAGCTTCTTTGTTGTTCTTGCTCCTCTTTTATATTGACAAGACCTACACGTTTTAAGTTTTGTTTGCAATCGTGTAGAAGAAATAACATATTGGTTGACCTCATCGGTTGGTCAAAATATCGCGAAGAGCAGCTGTTACCGTATAATATTGTGGATACAGATGTAAATTGCTTGCTTACGTTACATAGTGTGCTTTTAAAGTATTTCTTCTCTGTTATCTGCATCTATATAGTTGAACAAGATTCATCCCCATTGCGAAGTAACACGGTGAAAATAATTGATAGTAGCTTGTCTTATGCAAGATTGGCTGTTGCCTCGGAGACACAGATTAACTGTTCTCCTGGGGTTGGATGAATCCTACATCTATTTGGATGCTGAATTTGATGTTCAAGTTATCTAGATCCAATCAAAATTATTTTGTAATCAAAACATGAAGTCGATATTTTAGTAATTAAAAGAGAAAAGGAAAATAATTTCTCTTGTAGTTTCATTAAGTTTATTATATTTCAAAAATTTTATAAGAAGTCTTTATTCTTATCCAAAATTTATATCTTCTTTCGTTAATTTTTTTTCATTAAAAATGTTAACATAGAACAAAAAACTTTTTCCATGAGGACTATTATGTTGTAGGAGAATAGTAGGGAATTAATACATTGTAGAAATAATATATATCAAACAAATTAATTTATTATATTTATAGATTATTACTGTTAAAAATAACAATAATTAACCTATAATATTAAATTATTTTAATTATTAATAATATATTTATTAATTTAATATAATAATAAATTAAGTCTTTCATGAAATTTTTATTCATTACTTAAAAATAAATAAAATGATCCAATTTTTATTTTTATTTATAATTCATATTTTATTAGTAATTAATTTAATTAATGTTTGCTGTTAATAAATGAAATTCCAAAAATAAAATTTATATTTTATTTAATATAATGCAAGTAATAAATATGTTATAATATCATTTATTTTATGTACAAATAATTTATTTATACTCATTTTTATTTATAAGTAACTTGTCTTTATATATTTTAAAGTATAAATAATTAATGATGACGTATTATGATGATAAAAAATATTTAGCACTTGTAATGATTCTAGCGGATTGATACGATAAGGAAAATTATTTAGAACTTTTGTTAAGTCTAGCAAATGAATAAGAGAGAGATATTAATTATTATTGACACTAACAAATGAATAAGAAAGAGAAATTAATTATTATTGACACTAAGCATAAGGACTCGTATGGGAAGAAAAACTAACCAATAACTATGTTTTATTTAATTTTAAAAATATTTTTAAATATTAGAAAAATAATTTTTAATTAAAGAAAAATTATTTGTAATTAAATTAGAACTTTTTTTATTAGATTACAATGTCTTAGTTATAAAATTTTGAAAAGGAGTTTTTCTAATTTATAATAAGTAAGAAGATTAATTTATTGAAAATAATTTTTAATTAATTTTATTAAAGGAGTCATGATGGAAATGGTTTTTAATTTGAATTTGAAAATTATTTTAAAATCAATTTAAATTTCTATTTGAAATATGAATTTAATTAATTTATGAATCAATTTGTTTAATCTAATTCAATTATCCAATATGTTATAAATATCATTTTAGATTATGAAGACCAATAACTAGAATCAAATAAATGTTGATGCTTCATGCATACAATTTGGTTCTATTTTCTTGAGAAATAATGAAGCATTATCGTTTATTTGATTATGATATTTTACATGCAATGTTGTATTTGATGAGATCATTTGAGAATAAATCCCTTGTTAAAATATTGAGTCCATGTTCAAACATAATTATTATCTTCCATTGTTATAAGAATAAATTATAATTCCATTTATTAATAAGTTTGTTAAGCAAAGTCAAGGTTGCTTTAACTCCAATATTTTCTTAACAATGGGTCGTACTTAACTTAATTTGTATGATTTGAATAAGCAAACATATGATCACATAAATTTAGAGGCAGAGTTAGGGATAATATGTAAGATATATTTTGCCAAGAGATGTTACCTAACGGATTTAAGAGTCATAAGAGATGTGATTGATATAATTATTATCTACCGAATTTAAGTTTAGTTGGTTTACTGAGCAAACTTAAGATCAATACAATTTTGAATAGAATTCTAGTCCACTAGAGAGATTAAAGTACTTTTTTTGAAAAGTAATGATGGCTATTATTTTAAATAAAATACCAGGAGTAACCAAACACAAAATAAAAGAGTACTAGCTTTTAAATTATTTGTGTTTGGTTACTAATTACTAGTTTTTTTTACATTTATATTATATTTCAAGTGGAAATTTTCTTTGTTTAGTATAGTTGATACAAAGTTTTAATGAACTAAAATTCTTGAACATAGGTTATGTTTAAAAAGAATTCTCAAAATTAGAAAGAAAAGTTTTTTGTTTATTACACAAGTTTGCTATTAATAGTTGTTGAGGATTTGGTGACAAAGGTATAAAGATATGTCAAATTCATATAGATGACAAAATATAATGACATTTTGAGTTGGTTAATATCTTATAAACTTTAATGACAATATGTAAGATGTAAGTCAACATAATAATAGCATGGTACAAAAGTTTGCATAAAATAGGGCTAAACGTATAGTATCTTGACAAAATTATTCCACTTAATTTAGCCTACTAAAAGCAAAAAACATTGTCTACACTTGAAGGCATTGACTTAGATATAATAATAGTTATCATTACAAGGACAATAATAGCATAATTTTTCTTGCCAATACATAATATGATAGAAATCATATATATTTTTCATTTATGCTTTTGATACTAAGTTTGGATTCAATATTATTATAATGATCAAGGTATAATTAGAAATGAGTGTGTTTATATAAATATTTTGCATAAGATGGATCAAGAGAGACTTATGCTTGAGATAAGTGATAAGAATGCAAAGTTAAACTAAACTATCATATTATGCCATATTGGTTAAATCAATATAATGAGAATATCATATTATGCCATATTGGTTAAATCAATATAATGAGAATAATAAAGTTCCATAATGAGATATATGTATTCTTTGCTATAGTCTTGTATGAAACTAGCGAGACTTGTTAGGCCGAAGAATAATAAAATCAAACTTTAGCGATAAAACGATGATGGAAATAAATTGTTAAATTTGATGTGTTGGATGTAATAACAATTTATAAAAGGATAAATACTTATATTTCATTATAATTAACAATTGTTTTCTATGATATATTTATATGTAATAAATGAAATACTAATTTAAAATTTTAAAAATTAAAATATTTAGATATAAGTAAAAATTAAGCATTGGCTTTATATGATACAATCCTATATATTAAATGAAATTGATTTAAAGTTTAAAAATTCAAAGTATTTAAATCTAAGCAGAAATTAAGTATGAGAATGTTGAAGCATTTTATTAAGATATCTAATACATGTGAAATATTAAAAATATCTATTATTCTATATATGAGTTAATATTTGAGTTCGTAGTATACGGACCTTAACTTTAAAAGCAATATTTCAGGCAGAACAATTCTAAAGATACGGTCGGAAGCGTTTACAAGTAAAGTGCACAATGAACTGAAATCTGAGGATGCTGGGAATAATGAAGATGCAAGCATCAGAAAACAATCAAACACTGTTAGCTCACCTTTTTACTCAAAAGTTCTCAGTTATGATCAAAGTGCAGTTTCAATTTTCAATGTCCAAACATCAATTAAGGAAGCTGTTGATAACCCTTTTGCCATTGATGAAGTATTCATAGCAATACTGAAGGAAAACCTTCATATGATGATTTCACAGTGGTTTTTGACGACTCTGATTCTGGGACGATATTAATTTTGATGTGGATCTTGAACATAAAGACCAAGAATCTGGGCTTTACTTGTCAGAAGGTAGAAAACTATCTTATAATCTGGAAGAAAATGCAAATGGATGGGGCATTGGCTGAAAGGATGATCGGTTAGGAATGTTCGGTTCGCACTCAACTTTTGCTTTAGTGCAGCAATCCACTACAGTTTTTTCTGAGGATTTAACAAATGATGCTGCTCCATTAAGAAGAGTTGACATGTTACCTGTGATATTTGATGATTCAGATTATGAAAGAGCTTGAAAAATATAAGCTTGTGGGGACTCCAAGTAGTGCTATTTCTTGTAGGGAGAGTGTTCACTCCAGAAAGCCTAAGCTACGCAAGAGAGTTCTAATTCAATTGAGTCTAAATCTTCAGAAAGTGATGTAGGACGCCATAAAAATACATTGTTTAAGACACCTTCATTTGATTCTGATGATGCAGAAGATTGCCGCGAGAAAAATCAAAGAACTAAAATTGGTATACTGACTGATCTGAAGTCTGGATATGATGAATTTCACTGCAGACTTGCAAACGCCAAACTAAATGGTTCAAATGATAGCTTACAGTCTTCAGGATTTTCATCAGTTGAAGACAATGCTCAGCAACAACAATCACTTGACGCATTGTATGCTAGTTGCTAGGACACCCATTATTGATGATTCAATTCTTGAAAGTGGTAAAGGATTGAACTTTGGAATATTGACTGGTGGCCTCCGGAGCAAAGGATATAAACAACTAGGACATCACAGGAATTCAGCAGGCTATTCATTGCAACCCAGTCAAGAGGTGAAGGATACTTCAGCCAGGATTTAGCAATCTTCTGCTAAGACTGGTGATACTAGCTATGGAGCTACTGATCCAAAGCCGTACAATAAGATAGTGCACCCCAAACGTAGATAAAACCTCCAGCTCAAGCAGACATTTCGATTTTAGTGATGATTCAGATCAGGAGCTCTCACAACAGACTCCTGTTAATGGAAATGCAAATGTTGAATTGATCCAAAAATCTAGCTCTAGAAACTTTTTTGATTTGGACAATAATGATTCTGAGGAGAAACTTCCCGGACAGGCAGCTGCCAAAATTCATTCTGGTGTTAGATTTTCTCGACGAACAAAAGGGTTACCCTTGGATAGGAACAAGGTTTTTAATTGAATGACGTCAATACCATTGAAATCTTCACTGCCTCTAGACTATTCCGTAGAAAGAAAAAAACAATCCTATAATCCTTATACTAATGAAACTCGAGGAAAACTGCAGTATCGGGCGGAGTTCAATTTATAGGGGAACTTCTGACCAAGGGAGAAGAACAAGCATCTCCAGAGAGGAGTCAGACTGAGAGGTCCTTGAATAAAGAATCATCCTCAAGGGATTCATATGCTACCACTGCTAAACAAGTTCCTTCACCCCAGCCCAAAAGCCTAGACTTTTTGACAAATCCTGAGCAGCCTAGATCAGCAGAGCAAGCGTACTATAAGGCAGTTTTAGAGTCTAAAAAACCATCGTTCAGGGAACAAGAACAAGCATCCAATCCTCCTCGTAAGACAGCCTTGGATAGTGCTTAAATTTCAAAATTTTCTAGTTCATCTGGTGTTACCTCCAGTGAGAGCACAACTAAGAAAGCCAGTCATGTTCACCCAAAACTTCCTGACTATGACTCCTTTACTGCACACTTATTGTCTCTCCGGCAGAATAGGAAATAAAGATAGTACAGAAGGAAAGTATTATACAAGTCTTGGGTTTATTATTCTTTCACGTCTTTATAGGAATCCTGACGAAGAGTGGAACAAGAAATGAAACTATACCATAGATCTCTTGGCTGGTGATAGATTCTGTTTCATCTGTTAGTGCTGTGCTCATTATAGTGATGAAAGGTAATATGTATCCACGTTCTTGAGTACGGCTGTATAGTTTTCATATATATTTACAGAGTTTATAAGTTGCTAAAATGAATTGAGCTTGGTCTATGGATAATAAAATTTCCTTTTCTATACATCAGATGTGGTATGGTCGAGTCGGTCGTGCTGGGCCCGAGCCCATTCGTAATGATCCACAGGCCGATTGGTCCAATCTTCAA